>CM036767.1:41229354-41829354 GCA_020796225.1 Arion vulgaris
TGGTATTCGTAGGATCTTTCTGTAGCATTTGGTTTCGAAGGACTGGATTTTCATTCTCAATGTCTGTGTAATAGTCCATGATTCACAACCATAAGTAGCCACTGGGAAAATGCATGCTCTCAATATTTTTAATTTTAGTATTTTGCAGGTGCTTTGCCACATGTTCTTCATTGTGTTCAACTTCTTGATTGCTATTGCCAATCTTCTTGAGATCTCTTTGGAATGTTATTAAATGTACTTACATAATTAGTGGGAAATTTGGCATTGCTTATTCTTTCATACTTGTTCGCGGTCTATTTATTAATCATATTCATCGGCTCCGATGCATCCCATGTGATTCTCCTTAAAGCTTCTTATTCTCCAGAGATTTACGTGGATATACTGTCCTGGGCATGCGTGTGTTTACGGTAATGAAAGAGCGGACAGACTTGCATCAACATCATCGATTGTTGGGGAGTTGAAGATGGATAAGGGGATGTTCTTCGGTCTCTTCGCGACTGTCTGTTAGATGAGGACACTAAAATAGATGTTGAATCGATCAAGCGATTTAAGCAGTTTGGAGTTATCCGTTGTACAACTCGAAGCCTGAGGGGCATAGTGAGAGGTGTGTTTAATCAGCGAGTCACCGGAGCTCTCAGTATGCACACCCTTCGATATCTGTTGGGGGAGTCTGAGCACCTATGGGTCTGCCCGGGGTGCAATGACGTCAGTTTAGTAACTAATAACCAATTCTCTTCTAACAGTACATCTTAGAATCTTTTTCGCTCATAGACCAGATGTCCCATATCTGCAGCCGTTATACCACAATCATCAGTTCCAGGGGGAAGTAACTAAACTAAAATATATTGTACAGTGTGAACGAATTGGTCCTGTTAGTGGTAACGATACAAACATAATCTGCTCATTATCAAACATGTATGCCCTTCTCATAGTGAAATAATACAAAGTGGGCTCCTGAATCTTTGGGGCAACGCAAACGATATATGTATCTCAGAACGATGGAACATATTCCTTATCCGGAACTGTCTCCGCACTGCAAAACTGCGACTCAACGTGCCCATTCTCTATGGCTCAGATCATATACAAACTACAAGTAGCGGCTGACATGGGGATTAATATAGAGGGAGCGTCACTCAGTGCCCATACGAACGGATGATGCCCAGTAGTTAGTGTGGAAACTATAACGAAAGACGATCCTGAATATCCCGTTTGGCCGAAACTCCGATTTTCTTAACCTACAAGTTGCAAGTGCCTAACGAAGGCATAACGTACTCACGCTCTCTGACGTAAATCACACATATCGCAATGTCCTCACACTCTCTGACCTAAATCCCACATATTGCTAAACCTTCAGACTCTGGTGTAACACATATCGCTCTAAGTACCACACTCGCTGACGTAAATCCCAAACATCGCTAAGTATTTGCACTCTCTGACGCAATTCGCAAATATCTCAATGTACTCACACATGTAGGCACTTGCCCCATTCCCCTTTCCCTAAACGTATGGACACCCATGGTAGAGAGACATTGTCGGAAGATTGAACTCCGGTCTTCAATTGTCTATCCTGAAGATGAAGAGAAAGAAAGGGATCTGCAGTAGCCTTTCATCATCATCATCAGGTGCCATGCAGGCTGGCGTAGGCGATCATGGATCTCCACAAATCTCTGTTTCTGGTGTTTGCTATCATCTCAGATGTTGACGCTCTTCCGTGCCATGAAGTCAGGCTATCCAAATTTTCTATCTCTATTTTCCTCTGTCTCGTCTACCCTCGATTTTACCGGTTGTTACAATGTGTTCTAAACCTCCCTCCTCATCACATGTCCGAAAAATGATGACTGGCTCTTTCTTTTATTGATGATAAGCTTTCTCTGTGTCTTGACCTCATTCAACAACTCCACATTTGTCATTTTAGCAGTCCATGTGATTCTCATCATTCTTCTGTAAAACCACATCTCTGTGTCCCTCGTATATTTTTCGATCTGTGTGTTCATTGTCCATGACTCCCATCCGTATGTCAGTAGACAGTCAACTATAAACTCATATTAGTGTTAGCTGTGGTGAGTATTCGTACTATGTAGAACTGAATAACTCATTCTCACTGTATAACTTTTACAAGACTAAATTCACCCCAGTCATAATACTGCCTAATCTGAAAAAGAAGAAAGTAATATTAGATTGAAGAAAGAGAACTGTCGAGTGTATGTCTCCCCGGAAAGAAAAGACGTGATCAGATTATTTAAACACTTCTTGTTAAGGACCAACATGCAGAGCAAGGCTGAATTGTGCATAATGTGAAAAGTAATAGTTCGAAAAAATACAGAAACGATTCACTCTTACGTACATATATTTAATCTATTATGTTCCGGTTCCCAATGCAATAATGTAGTATGTTCGTTCTATGAAATATCAACACAAGTCCAACCATGCTCTAGTTTTCTTAATCTATGATTGTTCAGAGTAATTGTCTGTTTGTGGTTGCAATGTACAACTGAAAGCTGTGTTTATTATGTCTGCGAGAAATATTACTATGATGATAGATAGCGATGAAATTTTTGATGAAAGCGAAGGGGAACTTGTCGATTGTCTGCTACCAGTTGCTTTTAATCAGATGCGTCACACTGGTAAGATAGAGGGATCGAATCTATGCTTACAATGTTGGCGTATGAAAGAACGGGTAAGTTTATGAGAAAGATGTCGGTACTACGATACATTCATTTGACTTGCATTAATTATGATCCAAACGATATCATATTGCATGTCTTATCACAAGTCAAACTGATTGAATGACTCATCGCTTATCAGATTTAGATTTCAATTGTTCTTGTTTTGTAAGAAGATAATGTCATATTCATATTGATCGTAATACGGCACACACAACAATTGATGCAGTGACTAAAATGAACTAGTTAAAACTAACTACTAAAATGATTTCAATCTGCAAGGTTCAGTTTTTCTATAAAATCTCATTTCTGGTTGATGTTCTGCAAAGCTTTATACCATAGAGTATTCCAACTCTACTCTGGATGTACAATCCCAATGCACGCAACAAGGAGGTAGTTTAAAGTAGTTATTCAGTAGGGTCCTACATAGTAGCTCATTGATGCACAGTTTTTTTTACTGGGAGCAATTGTTTTGTATTGAAAATCGTGTCATCGCCTCAGCCTTCCTGGACATAGGTCATTTACATTTTGAGCTTTCTTTTTCTGCCTCTCTTTTATTCACTGGAAAGCTTACCTACCGTATTATATAGGTTGTGTCATCTTGCTCATCCTTTTCAAGACTGTGGTCACATACTGGTCATACACCATATTTAACCATATTTTTTATTTAGGAGGCAATTTTGAAATGTATCTGCTGAAGGAACATTTTGTTGACAGAAGTATAGTTATTGTTTATTGAACTGATGTCATACCACTTGGAGCAGACCCATAGGTGCTCTGTCTCCCCCAGCAGATGTCGAAGGGTGTGTATACTGTTGGTTCCTGTGACTCACTGATTAAACACTCCTCACTCTGCCGCTCAGATATCCAGTTATGCTTGTCGATGCTATTGATGTAAGTCTGTCTACTCTCTCATTGTCAGGATGATAAGTTCCTCTTCAAGACAAAAGATCCTTCTTTTCTCTTCGAACCTCCATATCGACCACTTGTTAACCACTCTGTGTGATTTGTATGTGATCTGAGCCTAAGAGCGATTGTTGTGCAGTTATGCGCCTACAAGTAGGCCAGCACATCTGATTTCTGTGTTGCTTTAATATTTATTAGAATAGCTTCACAAGGTCCTACATCAGTCGTCTCCTAAGGCATGCCTTGTAGGTCACAGTGATACTATTCTTTGCTTCCTTGCAAGCCCCTGCACCACACAGGCGAGATAGAAGATCCACTGAAACCTCTGGAGTTTTAATCCTCAAAAGACAACATCCACTCACACTACAACCTCCCATTTTGAACCTTCTGAAGCATCCCCTGAGAGTCGCACACAACAACAGCCCCAGTAAACGCAGTCCTAGATAGCCACTGCAGTAACCACCTCAACCTCTATTCTCATTCTGGAAGTAGTTGTCCTGTATGCTCTATTCTGCTCTCCAGCACACTGCCATGCTCGCTAGCTAAGTAACCCTATCCTGGCTTCTCACCTTGATTCACATACCCATCAGTATATACAACAATATCATCATCATTTGTGTTATCTGCTATCAGTTGTTTAATCGCCCGAGTGGTTACCGGAGCCCAAATTTGGGGTGTAAAGAATAGAACCACTGTTACCTGCCATGCATGTCGTAAGAGGCGACTAAGGAGGTTTGGCTGAAATCGGATGCACATGTCCTAAACGTGTAGAAGTCTATGCGTTAGGGGCCTACCAAACAATGTGCAACGTATACACGTTCTTGGCAAAGATCAAACATATCACAAAGAGTGATTAAAATTGGTCGTAAAGAACAAACGCAAAGAAGAAGAAGTTGTTTAATTACAAGTTCAGCTTTCAGATTGCTTCAATCTCTACATTCTCTTCTAAGAGATCATCATTGTACTTCGGTGAGTAACCATGTGTACTCTGATCTCTTTCTTACACAGGAAGATCTCCGCGACAGTGCACAAACTTCTTAGCACCAGTGAGCACCCCCCAGTGTAATTTTGAAGATGGTGAAAATATTTTGTAGAAAATCTATTTTTTAATCTTTTTAGTAAGTGATCCGTCTATTAGAAATCATCTTTTTAGTAAGTGATCCGTCTATTAGAAATCATCTTTTTAGTAAGTGATCAGTCTATTAGAAATCATCTTTTTAGTAAGTGATCAGTCAATTAGAAATCATCTTTTTAGTAAGTGATCCGTCTATTAGAAATCATCTTTTTAGTAAGTGATCTGTCTATTAGAAATCATCTTTACTGTGCCAATTTTCTTGTTCGGCATTAATCCTCATCTGACTGCTGCCCACAGAGAAACTAATTTAGCATGACGTATGCCTCACCAAAGCAATTGGTAAGTTGCTAAAACAAGTGCAACAATTTAAATACTTTGTAATTCTAATAATATGAAATAATAGATGTGGATCAGAAATAATAAATTGAATAGACCAAGCAAAAACAGCAGTCCTTCTTCAATTCTTCTTCTTCAGCGATCTCTGGTCATGTGCTTAATTTACTGTGGACCACAACTGGGCAGTCAGCTTCAGGTCTGTCAGGTTTCCCAAAGCTTAGTTTTCAGGTCGACTGGGTGTGGCCACATGCTGCTTCTCAGCTCACACAGGAGAGGACAGTCTTGCAGGATATGCTCTGGTGTCTGTTCCGCCTGCTGACACTGGCAGAGAGCTGTTTGACTTATTCCTAGTCTATATAAGTGTTTGTTGAGTCTGCAGTGTTCTGTGCGTAGTCGAAATATAATGACCTGGTCTGTTCTGCTTAGGTCTTTGAGGGAGTCTTTTTCATAATCATATCCAGTGTGTGTCTTCCAGTCTACTGCAGATTTTATCTGTATAAGGGTTTTAACCTCTTGAAAAGACAAGGGTTGAAACAGCAGTCCAGAAAATTGACATTTTATGCAACAAATCGTCTATCAGAGTTAGGAATTGAGTTCTACGTAGAGCCACTATTCACATATGAAAGAAAGAGGTGTTGATGTACTGAAAGAGGTAAATGTACATAGAGGTCATTATTATCAACATAAGAAAGAGGTAATCTTCTTGGATTAAAACATCCAAGCATTAACATGGCAGTCAAACTACAACTGATAAACTGCATATTTATTCCAACTCTCTGCTATCAGTGCCAAACATGGCCCTGACTAAGAAACAAGAAAGAAAGATTACAACATGTGAACTGAGATGTCTACGAAAAGCTGTCAACGTTACAAGGAGAGATATAGTGAGAAACGAGAATATCAGAAGCATCGTTGGTACCATACCATGCATACAGTACATCGAGAAGCAAAGAATCAAGTGGTTCGGCCATGTGATGAGAATGGAACCACATTTACTACCATCACGTGCCTACAATAATCGACACTCAGGCGCAGAGCACGAGGCATGCCAAGAACACGATGGATAGATAACATCTCAGAGTCCCAGCGAAAGCATGGACTGACAACGTCAAGCGCAACACACCTGGCACAAGATAGAAAACTAACTCTCCCCACGACGCTTCACTGCAAATGTGGTTAAGATAAGATACGATAATCATCATTGTTCGGACATGTTAAGAGAAAGGAATACATTTAACACATAGCCACAAGTGACAAAATCAATGGAGGACAAGACAGGGTTTTTAAAAAAAAGGGTTTTAAAGCCGAAGGATTGACTTCATTGCACCGGGTTTTACCCCATATGGCTCAGTCCTCTCCGCAAAAATGGTATGCCACCTGCCGAGAGTATTGCACAAACTCCGTAGCTCCGGCAACAATCCTAAGGGTCTCTGGAAAAACTGCACTCGGGAACAGAAGACCGCGGTCCGGATTCAAACCCACGACTTTCGACTCGCAAGGCAAAGGGCTTAACCACTCAGCCAGGATAACAGAGATAGAAAATCCTAGGCACCCTAACTTCATGACATGGAGAAATGATAGACAGAACTCGGGAAAGATGCTTGTGAAGATCCTTGTTCGCAAATTCCAGTCAGACATGACTCATAATGGTATCTAAAGACGAAGGATGCCCGTCTGCCCAGCGTGTTCGTAGCGCGTTGGACTACGGGTGACTATCCTCTGTGTGTCCGAGCTGAAAAGCTCAAGTGTTTCTGGATCGGAAGAAAAAAACAAGATGGATTGACTTCATATCCCGGTTTCTTCATATGGCTCCGTCCCTGTTGACAGAACCACCTGCCATTATGATTATGTGTAATCATCTTCTTTACGATCGCTATTTCGATGATTATACCATTAGACGTGTTCTTGTGATGAAGTTGACTGTTGTCTGGAGCTCATCTCTGGTGCCATGTAGTTTTGAGTGTTGTGTTGTAGGGCCTGCATTCCTTTCTAGGGAGGACATACAGGGCACAGTCTTAGTAATCATCTTTTAAATTGATATTACATTTTATTTCTGCAGATGAAAACAGTCAGTGTAGCTCTAGTATTATGTTTGAATGTGGGAGTTGACCCTCCAGATGTTGTCAAAATCTCCCCTTGTGCTCGAATGGAGTGTTGGATAGGTCAGTACATAATCCTAATTTTTAAAAAAAGCGTGTTTACTGGTTAATATAAATAACTTTAGTTCTGCTGCGTAAATTACTTAAGACTGATTGATTGATAGGACCATTATCATTGCACTTTGGTGAGTAACTATGTGTGCTCTGATCTTTTTCTTACACAAGAGAGAACTCAGCTGCAGTGCGCAAACTCTATAGCGCTGAGAAGGATCCTTAATGTAATTTAGAGCCAGCGTGTTCGTAGCGCGTTGGACTACGGGTGACAAGTCCTCTGTGTGTACGGGTTCAATTCTGCGAACTGGCAGAAAAGCCACAGATTTCCCAGATTTACGGTGTCCATGGCACCGAGCCGAAGAACTTTCAGCTCAACAGCTTCTGGATCGGAAAAAAAAATGTAATTTAGAAGATGGTGAAAATATTTTGTAGAAATTTAAATTTTTCAAAGGAATTTTGCATGGGCAGCGACTTTCCAGCCTACTATTCTTGGTTTTGAAATACCAGTGGTTCTTTTACATGCTCAACATGAACATGGGACCTACTTTTTGTTAGCCATCTCCGATAGGACTAGGAACTCGCCTACACTGAGATCACGGATATCTGGAAAATTATCCCGGGGGCTCCATGACAGAGCAGACAGAGTACCTTTGGAATGAGGAGAGACGAGCACCTAACCTTGATGCCTCAGAGAGCCCTAACTTAATAGAAACACTATACTAGCTCTACCAGTAGTGTGAAAGAGTTATCAGAGGTATACTGCCTGAATGGCTCGACACACTTAACGCATCACAAATTATCCATGTAACCAGTGGCGGCTCATCATTAAGGGCCAGAGGGGACGGGCCCCACCAAAATTACTGCGTAACGTGCATTTATTTAATAAATTAAAATATAACCTAATCCAAAACCATGATTTTCCCGAAAATCTCTGTCTGGCCCCACCAACAAAAACGATCACGAGCTGCCACTGCATGTAACATTTATTTTCGTACCAGGTCATGCAGATATGAATAACAATGAGCTACCAAATTGGCTGGCTGACACAGTGGGGATAGATGAAGGATAACCAATGGACAAGTCATCAATGCTGTGAGATGATTGATGAGCCTATTCATATGCCTATTGTGCTGTTCTTTTCTGGCCACCCTAACCTTCTTCTTCTTTGCGTTTGTTCTTTACGACCATTTGTAATCACTCTTTGTGATATGTTTGATCTTTGCCAAGAATGTGTATACGTTACACATTGGTTTGGTAGGCCCCTAAACGCATAAACTTCTACACGCTTAGGACATGTGCATCCAATTTCAGCCAAACCTCCGTAGTCGCCTCTTACGACATGCATGGCAGGTAACAGTGGTTCCATTCTTTACACCCCAAACTTGGGCCCCGGTAACCACTCGGGCGACCCTAACCTTCAATTGACGGAGATTGGTTTAGATGAGAATCCATTGCGATCACACTGTATGAAGGCATTCAAAATGTAAACTCTATCCATTTGCTGACACTCTGATGTGGTAGCAGATCCAGCCAGTATGTCTGCTCTCTCATTGCCATAAACACCTAAATGCCCTGGAATGAAGATGAATGTAACAGCAAATCCTTTACGCTTGTAATGATTCAGTCCATTACCTGCATGTTTGATAGAATTAAGTCAGACATTATTCATGGAACAGTTCTTTCTGTAGTTCTTTTGTAGAGAAAACAAACTGTATGAAAAGACAGAACACACAACAACCACATGTCCAACCTTGATCATGTAGGCCCTTCTATCATGTAGTATTGAATTGTATTCCAAAATTGGACTATTTAGTCACCTCCGCACACACCAGAGAAGTGCAGTAACACGTCTGACGCTGTTGTCATCATCGCTAGTGATGGACTACTATTATTAGGTCAAGGTTGGATGTGTATGATACATTGATTCTCAGATTAAGGATATTTAAGTAAAAATGTTCCCTTGTCCTTAGATCCACATGCGATGAGTCCTCAGAAAGCACTGGAATCTATAGGGCTAAATCTGCAGAAGCAGTATGAGAGATGGCAGCCCAGGGCACGATACAAGCAGTCCCTTGATCCAACCGTTGAAGATGTAAAGAAATTGTGCACTTCCTTACGTCGAAATGCCAAGGTAAGGTTATATCATTGAACCCTATGCCAAGGTAAGGTTATATCACTGACCCCTATGCCAAGATAAGGTTATATCATTGACCCCTATGCCAAGGTAAGGTTATATCATTGACCCCTATGCCAAGGTAAGGTTACATAAATTACCTATCTCATCTGGTCAACATTTTATTAAAATTTTTAAATATTTTTTAATGACTTTTTTATATTGAAATACATACGCGTAAGTGCCACACCGAGTGGACTCAGTTACGGTTGAACGTGTAAAAATTCTTAGCATTATCATTCTTTTGAATGAGAGCTACTTGTAATTTGTTTAATGTGTTTAGTTGCCTATTGGCTCTATGAAGGGTCCCATCCTCTAGCCATGATCACGTTGGCAATATACTTTGATCTTAGTCACAAGACACATTTTCTTTTAAGCATCATGGGAACTAAGTATTTTCTTTGAGACAATGACAGACTGGCCAGTCTGCCAGCTTGCCCAATGGCAAGTGGGTCCTTGATGATGTGAATGTCCTTGGTCTGTCTTAAACAATGTGTGAAAAAAAGAAAATATAATACAAGTTCCAATGTTATCACTGTATGCAACTAATGTTATCACTGTATGCAACTAATGTTATCACTGTATGCAACTAATGTTATCACTGTATGCAACTAATGTTATCACTGTATGCAACTAATGTTATCACTGTATGCAACTAATGTTATCACTGTATGCCACTGTATGCAACTGATGTTATCACTGTACTACTATTTGTCTTCTTCACCTTTCAGCTCCCAATGAAGCACAGGTCTTCAACAAACTTCTTTTAGTTCTCCCTCTCACCTGCAATCCCTTCCAACTCTTTCCATGTTTTACCTATCCTTTTAATATGGCTCTCTTCTCCAGGTATGACTAGGCCTTCCCCTACTCCTATTTCCATGCGGGTTCCAAAACAGTGCCTGTCTTGCATTGCTTCCGGTCGGTTTTCTCAATGTATCCATCGCCAGCGTCTTTTCCTTAGCTTTTTCTCCCCTGGTATCTGCTTAGTTCTTTCTCTGAGTTCCTCGCTCATAATCTTATCATACCATCTCAGTCCCTCCATTCTACGTAAATATCCATTAAGGAAGGTCTATAGTTTGCGGATGATTTCTTTTGTTGTCCTCCATGCTTCCGAGCCATAATACAGCATTGTCTTCACATTTGATTGTAAGATTCTCTAGCTTTGTGTTTGTTTTGATCTCCTTTGACTTCCATATCTTACTCAAATTGCTATTTTTAATAAAGATTAATTAATCATTTTTCAAAATAGTAATAGTGAAAAAAAAATTAAATAAAAACTTTTAAAGTTATTTATGGGATTATGTCCCTTTAAATGATAATATTTATAGTTATGGGTGGCCTATTTACCTCTTTCCTTGTCTCCTGGCAATCAACATTCTTAAATCCAGTCTGCTACTGCTCATAGGCTAAATGTGTTGCAGTTGTTGTGTACCCATACTGTTTAAGTATCTCAGTAGTATAACCTATCCTCTTGTTCTTAAACCAGATCTTCTGCTATTTTATGCACATAGAGGTAAGTTTAGTTTAGTCGCTGGATCATCAAAAAGGTTGCCAACCATTCAGAGACTCACGTGGATCTACTGTCATGGTCATGTGGGTGTTTGTGGCAATGAGAGATTGAACATCCTTGCATCAAAATCATCTATTGTTTTGGAGTTGAGAATGGGTAAGGGGGATGTTCTTTGGTCTCTATGTGACCTACTGTTGGATGAGAACACTAAAATAGATGTTGAAAATCTAGCGATTTAGGGATTTTGGAATTACTCGTTGTACAAGTAAAGCTGTATGTTTGAGGGGTAGAGAGAAAAATCTGTTTAACCATCGAGCCACAGGAAGCCATCAGTATGCATACCCTTCGTCGTCTGTTTGGGAGACTGAGCACCTATGGGTCTGCCCTAAATGCTGTGACATCAGTTCCAATAACCAATAACTTTGAACTGTCTAATTGAATAATGATGACACACACTTCTTTTATACTGTAGTCACTTATTAAACTGTATATCATAATGATTATGTCTCATTCTTTCTTCTGATAATGCAGGAAGAAAGAGTTTTGTTTCACTATACAGGCCATGGTGTTCCCAAACCAACTGTTAATGGTGAAATTTGGGTGTTCAACAAGGTAAGATGGTTACCTTTTATATCTTCAAAACATCTACAACTTTGCCATCAAATATGTTGATAGTAGATGTCTGCGAAAAATAATGAATATAAAATGGAACGAATTCAGAAGAAGTAATGAAATCAGAGACATGTCCGGTCAACCACTAGTGACAACTGTTATAAGAAAGAGATGGAGATATGTTGGGAGACACCTTGAGGAGAAATGATCAACGAATATCAAAGCAGGCATTGACGTGGGATGCAAAGGGTTCAAGAAAGAGAGGTCGACCTAAAGAGACCCTGAGACGAACTTTGCTGAGAGAGGCAGGAAATATCGGTCTCAGTTCCATGGAGGAGATTGAGCGAGTTGCCCAGGATAGAGCGGTATGAAGAAATTACTTGCAGACCCTATGTAACGTATAACGGTACGAGAGGAATTATTATTATTATTATGTTTATAATAATATTTTAGTTTGAGAGCCGCAGTAGCGTAGCTGTTAGTGAACTTGCTTCCCAGTTTATTGTTCCGGGCTCAATTTCACACATGGGCATGGAATTTTTTCAGACCGTAGCGGCTCTCAGGTCGACCGAGCTTTAATTGGGTACCAGGTCAGGTACCAGTTGGTACCAGTACCAAGTTGGGTACCAACTTTTATCGAGTCGATAGACGAACGCCTACACATTATGCTAAACCGTCCCACTCTTCTTGTATAGTTCAGCTAAACTGATGCTAACCATAACATTGCTATTTCAAAGTGATCTAACCTTGTTTTTCTTCTTATCCTGATGCTGTACGGCAAAACAGAACTAGAGAAAGAAGAAGACATTTGAGAGATGCAGTTGGATAGCAGAAGTGAATAGTTGGAACAAATTTCTGAATGTTGTTTTAATGGCAAAACATGTAAAATAAAAGGACAAAAATAATATACAGTGACGTTTCAACCAAAAAGCCTTTATCAAGCAACGGATACAACAGAAGTGAATAAATTCAGACTTCTTATACGGCAGACATAACATATACAATCAGACAATAAATCTGTATCGGCCTTAAAATGAAAATGAAAATCGTGGCATATCCTCTACTAAACTATCTTCTTCTTCTTTTGTCGTCACACTGCTACCGGGTTGTTGCCCAGTGTCGCGGTTTTCTGTTTTTGTCTTGCGCTGTTCTGGTGGCTTGTATGATTGTTATCTTTGCTCTTTCACAGGATTCTGCTACGCCATTTAACCATCTTTTCCGTGGTCTTCCTCTTGCCTTCTTTCCCGATGTTCACTATCAACTAAACTATCAACCACAGTAAACGAATCATCGATTTTCTAGACACCACTTATACGTAGTTTGCCATTGCTTTCTGAACAGTGAGGTCTAATTTTACTGTTCATAACATTCCACGAGAACAAATTTGGTTCCAAACTGCCAGAGTTTGAACCAGGAACGCTTGGGTTGTGATCGAGCTCACCACCACTTAATCTACAGACATCCAGTAAAATGAAAATATGTGACTAAAAACACAAAATGAATAAATGTAAAAAAAAGAAGATAAAACAATAATAATCAAACATATATATCCATAGCTTTTCTTTATATCTCAATTATGAGCATCACAGACAGGTCAGGAAGAATGTAGAGGAGTCCTAGTGATGCAGCCATAGATATAAACATTTTCTGCACTCGACTTTGATCATCTGAGGAACATGATTGGATGACTGTGACCTGGATTTGCGTAGATCCCAAATTTCAGTCATTGAAATTGCATTTGCAGAGGTCACAACTGAATTTACAAGTGTAGTCTAGCTTCATCAAGAACAACATTAATGTTGTTCTAGTGAAGCAGATTACCAACAGACAAGCACCCAAGAGAAAGTCTTCAAATTTCCAACCGGCTCATGCTGATGAACCTCAGCATCTAGAGATCGCATCTCTGTTGCGGGCCCAAATTTTCTAAATCAAACGTTACTGATTGTCAAAGGCAACTAGGTGTTTGACTGAAATGATGAGGAAATTGTAAGTTAACATTAGTCTCTTATGTGCATGTACACGTGTTTGGGAAAACAAAATTACAAGAGTGATTAATATTGGTTTAGCTTGAGCAAAGATGAATTCAGGCAGTTAGATATATCTGAAGAAAATGCTCCCGTTTGAAATCTTCTTGACTGACGTTGTAGGCCAGGATGGGAAAATTTAAGATGAAGTGTTGGTGAACGTTGTTTTTCTCTGCTATTATATGTCATTAGCTTCTGTTCTTACTTATTTTTCTCACTGCATAATTTGTATGCAACTTCCTTTGATTTGATAATGTACTGTCTTCGTTTTAATAGATCCTGCAGCTGAATCTTGATAGAACATGATAAGAGTTCTCAATCAATATCAAACTGGTACGGCAGTGCTGAGCTTAATATTGCAAAGGAGATGCAAGCACTATGAATGTCGAGTGCAATGAAGATATTCCAAATGAAACGAACTTGATGCATCTCCTGCCTTGTGAACTTGAAAATATTTTTCTGATTAAAATTTGTTTAAATATGAATCTGTCATTTGCTTGACTCACAGTCATTCCATTGTCTGTTGACCTGCAAGTTGATGGGTGTCCTTCCATAGGTTTTTTGTATTTTCCACAACTCTTAAACATTCACATCGGAGCGAAACGTTTTATTCCCACGACCTACTGTGTCTTGTGTGTACATTTCTCAGTGAGTTCACAGACATACCAATCTTGTTATCTTAAATTTCTTGCAGCCGCATATCAATATCTCTACCTATAAATCTTTTCTCCTGATCATTTGGTCTTAGCTGTCTGTTGCATGTGGCGGAGCCTTTTCTCAAGTATTTTGCAGAATATTTTCCCAGTGTGGCTCAGTGGCGCTATGCCTCTATACTTTGTACAGTCCTCTTGCTACCTTTCTTCTTCCAGATGGGAACAATTGTAGCATTCCTCCAATCTTCTGGTGTTTCTTGTGTGATCCAGACTTGGTTGAATAGTCTATGGAGCCAGCTGATTCCTACCTCTTTAGTTGCTTTGATTAGGTCGGCGGGATATTGTCTGGGCCTGGTGTTTTATTAGGTGGGGCCATATTTACAGCATTTCTGATCTCTGATAGTGTTATGCTTGGTTCTACTTCTGAAGTTACATTTACTGTGAGTTCTTGAGTGTTCGGTTGGTCCTCTTGTTGAAGGTTGAGAAGTTCACTAAAGTATTGTCGCCATCTGTTCATTATCATTTTGGATCATTAAGAGCTTGGCCGTGTATATCACATATATATACACATAGCTTATATACATTTAACATAAACTCATATTATGGAGCATGAACACAGACAGTATTAAGAAGCATAGGAATGTAGTGTGTTGAGTCCATGGGCCATGAGTACCATATAAAGATATAAAACGATTGTCTAGAACACATCGACTTTGATCATCAGAGGAACATGATTGGATGACTGTGACCTGGATATTGCGAGATCCCAAATGGTCAGTTTCATTGAAATGAGTGCTTGCAGAGGTCACAGAGCATTTGCATATATCACAAGTGTCAGTACTAGACTTCATCAAGAAACAACAAGTTAAATGGTTCGGCCACGTAAGCAGATTACCAACAGACAGTGCACCTCAAAGAGCAATGCTGCTTCAATAAATGGGTACAAAGCAAAGGCGGCCATGCAAAGATGAACCTCAGAGATAACAGAGGTGATCGCCCGAGTGGTTGCCGGGCCCAAATTTGGGGTGTAAAGAATACAACCACTGTTACCTGCCATGCATGTCGTAAGAGGCAACTAAGGATGTTTGACTGAAATCGGATGCACGTGTCCTAAATGTGTAGAAGTCTAAGTGTTTAGGGGTCTACCAAACCAATGTGCAACGTATACACGTTCTTGGCAAAGATCAAACATATCACAAAGAGTGATTAAAATTGGTCAGAAGAACAACGCAAAGAAGAAGAACAGAGGCGACGAAAAATACTATCTACGGCGCACACAAGGGCCCGTTTTAGAAATCTCTTCTTGACCTGACGCTGTAAGGCAAACAGGATTTGAGAAATTAAGACATAAGTGTTGGCTGAAACGGTTACTAAGCGTTTTGTCAGTTTTGCCTATATATATGCCTTGTCACATAACTACAGTACTTTGTTCATTACTTGTTTTGTCAGTTTTGCCTATATATATGCCTTGTCACATAACTACAGTACTTTGTTCATTACTTGTTTTGTCAGTTTTGCCTATATATATGCCTTGTCACATAACTACAGTACTTTGTTCATTACTTGTTTTGTCAGTTTTGCCTATATATATGCCTTGTCACATAACTACAGTACTTTGTTCATTACTTGTTTTGTCAGTTTTGCCTATATATATGCCTTGTCACATAACTACAGTACTTTGTTCTGTACTTGTTTTGTCAGTTTTGCCTATATATATGCCTTGTCACATAACTACAGTACTTTGTTCATTACTTGTTTTGTCAGTACTGCATAGTTTTATTGCAGTCTTCCTTTATATTGATAATGTTGCTCTAGCAGAACTTTAATAGATCCTGTCAGCTGGAATCTTGATAGAACTATGATAAGAGTAAGCTCATCAATCAAAATCAAACTGGTACGGTCAGTCCCTGGACGCTGTTGGAGATATTGCAAAGGAGATCCAAGCACCTATGGACATGTCCGGAGTGCAATGAAGATATTCCAAACTGAAACAGAACTATGAATGCAATTCTGTTGCTTGTGAACTTTTGAAAATATTTATTTCTGTATTTAAAATTTGTTTAAATATTGAAGTCTGTCATTTGTTCAGAACTACACGCAGTACATTCCATTGTCCTTGTATGACCTGCAAGCTTGGATGGGGAGTCCTTCCATATATGTGTTTGATTGCTCTAATGCTGGTATCATCATTGACCTCTTCAAAACATTCACCACTCAGCGAGAGCAAGAAACTGTTGTAAGTATTCTCCCCACACCTCACTTCTTGTGTGTGTTTGTGTGTGTGTACATTCACCACTCAGTGAGCTCTCAACCAGCACATACCAAATCTTGTTATCTTTAATATTTCTTGCAGCTCTTCCGCATATCAATAATCTCTACCTATAAATCTCTTCTCCATGTATTTCTTGGCTTTCCTTCTTTGTTGTCACTGCAGGTTCCAGGAAAGCGCTCTTCATTAAATTCTTATCTTGTTTCTCAAGGTATGTCTATCCAGCTGCTGCATTCAATAATCTCTACTTCACCTCGTGGTTCACTGGGATCTGTCTTGTTCTCTCCTTAATCTACTCGTTTGTGACCCTATCATACCATCTCAATTCCTGTAGCCATGCTGACATCAGTTAATGAATATTTGCAATTTATTTGTTATTGTTTTAGTCCTCCATGTGTCGGACCCATACAGCAGAACTGATTTAACATTGGGGTTAAAAATTGTAAATTTGGTTTTAGATTTGATTTCATTACATTTCCACAAATATTCCAGCGCAGTGAAAGCTCATCTTGTATTTTTATTTTGCCGTCTCTATCTGTTCCTCCCCTGTCATTGATATGACTGCACCACCATAGCCTGAGGTAGAGAAACAGTGCTAAATGTTCTACCTCGTTGGTTCTTCAGAATTTGATATGTTCAAAGAAAACAGCAGCCAGCCAAAGTTCTTCTACAGTATAGCTTCTCGTATGAGACAAACATTTATTAAAGGTGTTCAGAGAACGCTTCACAACCACATACTTATCGTAAGTTTCTAACTTATTAGTAAAAAAAAACTCATTACTGCATGTAGTACCGCTTTCTTAGGGCGGTGTGGGACGAGAACCTGAGGAATTTAATGGCCGCAAGGCTAGTGCAGTTAGAGCCGCGGTAGCGTAGTTGTTAGTGAACTCGCTTCTCAAGGCTGGTGGTCTGGATTCAACTAGCGGGAATTTTCCCGACCATGACGGCTCTCAGGCCGACCCAGCCTCAACTGGGTACCAGACATGCTCTGGGAAAGTAAAGGCAGCCGGCGTGATGCTGACCACATCACCCATCGTGTGCCGACGATCAATGAAAAATGCAGACCTAACACTGTATTGCCCTATATACCACAAGGTATGAAAGGGTTCTTTTACTTTTATGGCTAGTGCAGTTTCAGCGAAGTTGTTCATGTTAGGATTTTTCATTTATGCCCACAACAGAAACAAATCTTTGACCTTACTGTGAATTGAACGCAGGTGTCCTGCATGGAGCGCGCTCTAATCTATTCGCCAGACGCTCCATTCAACTTAACCTTGATGAAAAGATCATATCTCATTCTGTTATGCCTGTATGTACTCTGTACTATGCGTTAAGAATGCCATTTTGGTCCATTGCAGCTCACTATATAACCAATTCTATAGAAGAGATTGAATTAATTACCTAAGATATAGAGATATGGACAGTTTTTTTGTTGACACTTTGGCGACGGCCATATGCATTTATGCGGTGCAGTTTGCTTTTTGTGGCGGTACTGCTGTTTCATTCTGGAATTAGTTCACACAGGAGACAGTTGTTAGCATTTTGTGTGATTTTTGTTGGGACAGAAACGGAGCAATTATGGGGTGACCCGTTGCAGTGAAGTTGAAACCGCACATATGAACTATGAACCATAGAGATATGGAGAAATTGCTTGCGGGTCCTAACGTAATGCATAATGTATAAGAGTAATTTAATAATGAATAATATATAACTTAATTAAGAACGAAAATCCAGTCCTTCGAAACGAAATGCTACAAAAAGATCTTACGAATACCATGGACAGAAAAAGAAAGAACACTGATGTCCTGAAAGAACTAATTATTAAAGAGAATTGACTGATAAACAACATACTATACAGAGAAATTACATACTTTGGTCACATCAAGCGTCACGATGGCCTGGAAAGAACAATACTTGAGGGCAGGGTCCCAGGACGCAGAGGCAGACCAAGAAGAAGATGGCTACAAGATATTAAACAAACCATGAATATGACCATCGACGAGTGGGTGAACTGGCTAGAGACAGAGTGAATTTCAGATGTGCTGCAAAGAGAGCAACGTCCTATAAAGGATACGCACCTTGATGATGATATAATTTAGTTTGCATGCACAATTTTGAAAAAAAAAGGAAAAATATTATTGAAGGGAAAGATAAAAACGAAGATGGTGAAATGAAAGAGATGTGGAAGGAATAGAGAGAGAGATAGAGGAAAGATTAATAAATGAGTTGTTTTGTTCTCAGACTACAGGCCAGGTTAACCCTGAAAGTGCCCCATCTAGCATCAAAAACAGCATTCTCCTGGCTGCTTGTAGTTCCACTGAGTACTTACCTATGAACCCTGATCTACCTGCTGACCTCTTCACCTCATGTTTAACCACACCTATCAAGGTGGCATTAAGATGGTAAGTTACATGTATTGTGAGCGGCATATTCAACTCCTTCAAGATCAAATCTAAATAGGTTCATAGACTATTTCTTGTGTTATTTGTTCATTAAACATTTGTAACTAATCTTTCTGAGTCTCTCAGTTACATCATCAGTCTCACAGTTACATCATCGGTATCTCAGTTACATCATCAGTCTCTGTTACATCATCAGTCTCTCAGTTACATCATCAGTCTCACAGTTACATCATTAGTCTCTCAGTTACATCATCCGTCTATCAGTTACATCATCAGTCTCACAGTTACATCATCAGTCTCACAGTTACATCATCAGTCTCACAGTTACATCATCAGTCTCACAGTTACATCATCAGTCTCTCAGTTACATCATCAGTTGCTCAGTTATATCATCAGTCTCACAGTTACAGCATCAGTCTCTCAGTTACATCATCAGTTACACCATCAGTCTCACAGTTACATCATTAGTCTCTCAGTTACATCATCATAATCTAGTGACATCCTATGCAGACCTGTGCCTTCATAACAGTCCTTTAGCAAGTCTCTCTATCGTAGACCAGATTCCCTGCCCCTATTACTGTCATGTTCAAGTCTTCTATCACATCCTGTATCCATCCTTATCTTACTACCTCTTTTCCAATTTCTCAGATACGCAAAATCATTTTCCTCTATAATTTTCTTTCACGCATTTTCATCTTGTTTTTTGTATCCAAAATACTGTATGTACTTGTCTTATTTTTACTCGATCACTTTTCTGAAATCTTAGATACATTTTATATTATTTTTCTCTGTGCATGGAATTTTGAGAACTCTGCTATAGCATTTCTCAGTTTAAGTAGACCAGTAGTTTTGTTTTTGACTATTTCCAGGTATGTGTTACAGAATCGCATCTTAGTGCCTGGACTGACTATCGATATGGTTGACAAGTTAGTATTTTGCTTGTATCAGATTCATTGTTGTTTTTTGTGGTTTTTTTATCCAGAAGCACTTGAGTTTCAGCTCTCTGGCTCAGTGTCATGGGCATCGTAACACTTCGGTTCGGTGCCACGAACACCGTAAATCTGTGGAACCTGTGACTTTTCTGCCAGCCCGCGGAATTGAACTTGCACTCACAGAGGGCTAGTCACCCGTAGTCCAACGCGCTACGAACACGCTGGGCAGGCGGGCATTCATTGTTGTTCATGCCCATACTTAGAGAGATTTTGATGGATGAATAGAATAGGTATGATACAATAGAATAGATAAGATAGATTAAGTAGGGAACAATCCTTATTTCTTTGATTAACCTCTCCTGTCTTGTAAGGAAACAAGCTAATCATGTACATTGAAGCTAACAAATTTAATTTTATTAATTGGCAGAGCCTTAAAGTGGAGCGTCTGACCAAACGGATTAGAGCGCTGGCTCCCATGCGGTAGACCCGTATTTGATCCCAGTAAGACCAAGGAGCGTCATGATGGCCTAGAGAGAACAATATTAGAGGGCCAGGGTCCCAGGACGCAGAGGCAGACCAAGAAGAAGATGGCTACAAGATATTAAAGAAACGACGAATATGACCATCGGCAAGGCGGGTGAACTGGCTAGAGACAGAGTGATTTTCAGATGTGCTGCAAAAAGAGCAATGTTCTATAAAGGATACGCACCTTGATGATGATGATGATGACCAAGGGTTTTTTTGTCTGGGGCATAAAGAAAAATCCTAACCTCAACAGTTTTGTGTGACTGTACTAGCTATGCGGTCATTGAATTCCACAGGCTCATGTCCCCACCTGTCCTACACCATCCTAAAAGTAGTAACACAGGCAGTAAAGACAAGTTTTTTTTAATATACAAACTGCACACATCACGATATCCAGAAAACTGCATCTGCCTCTCATCTACAGTGCTGAAAGACACAAACAGTAGGACAAAAGAAGAAGAAGGAGCAAAGAGAAGAAACAAAAAAAACAAAGGAAGTTGAAATCTGCTATACAGTCCCCTGCTAGCCCTATCGCCATACTCCAGTTCTATTTTGTTGTTACTGACGGTTATCTCTTGTTCTCCTGATAGGATCCCAGGACAGCTTAGTGACAGGAGAACCATGCTTGGTGAGCTCAACTGGGTCTTCACTGCAATCACTGACACCATAGCCTGGAACTCTCTACCACAAGGTTATCTTTGTTCATTAATATCATCATTTTTATCTTGAAATTCTTGGCCCCAATAAATACCAATAGTTTACATACAGTTCAGTCTCTCTCTCTTCACCCTTCGCTCCTAGGGAAGCATAGGGCCGCAACCAAGGCCTTCCAAGCCCGCCTATCCAAGGCCATCTTTTCCAGATCTCTCCACTCTCCCCGTTTTTTACATTCCATCTCTAACTCCCGTCTCCAGGTGTTTCTGGGTCTTCCTTTACTTCTATTGCCCTGGGGGTTCCATCGGAGAGCCTGTCTCACGATGCTATCAGGGGGTTTCCTCAGTGTGTGTCCTATCCATCGCCACCTTCTGCTCATTATCTCCTGTTCCACCTGCCATTGTCCTGCCCTATCCCACAGTTCTCTGTTTGTGGTCTTGTCATACCATCTCAAATGGAGTATCCTGCGAGGCATCTATCAATGAATGTCTGCAGCTTTTTGGTGTTCACCTTAGTCGTTCTCCATGTCTCCGCTCCATACAGAAGGACAGACTTGACATTTGAGTTAAATATCATTATCTTAGTTTTATTCCTGATCATTCTTGAACTCCATATGTTCTTCAGAATGGCAAATGCTGATCTTGTCTTTTGTATTCTAACCCTAATGTCTTCATCTGTGCCACCTTGAATGTTGACGACACTTCCCAGATATGTAAATGTGTCAACCTCTTTTAGTGGTGATCCTCTCAGTAAGATTGGGTCTCTGGAACCAGCATACAGTTCAGTGACTGTTTATATTTCTTATTGCGATATGGCATTTGGAACACATTGAGAGTCTTTCTGAACAGAGGACTTTCAGGGTTGTGAATCCCACTCGCTGACCAGATTGAGAGAAATATTAATGCAGCCTGAAAAGAACGACATATCAAATATGCAAAGAGATTGATTAAAAAGGCTTTAAAGCCGAATGATTGACTTCATTGCACCGGGTTTTACCCCATATGGCTTGGTCCCTCTCCACAGAAATGGCACACCACCTGCCTAGAGCATTGCACAAAGCATGAACTCTGTAGCTCCGGCAACAATCTTAGGGGTCTCTGGGAAAAAACTGCACTCATGAACAGAAAGCCCGCCCGAGTTGTTACCGGGGCCCAAATTTGGGGTGTAAAGAATAGAACCACTGTTACCTGCCATGCATGTCGTAAGAGGCGACTAAGTAGGTTTGGCTGAAATCGGATGCACATGTCCTAAACGTGTGAAGTCTATGCGTTTAGGGGCCTACCAAACCAATGTGTAACATATACACGTTCTTGGCAAAGATCAAACATATCACAAAGTGTTTAAAATTGGTCGTAAAGAACGAACGCAAAGAAGAAGAACAGCAGACGGCCTCTGTCCAGAATCGAACCCACGACCTTCAACTCGCAAGGCAAAGGGCTTAATCACTCAGCCACAGAGACCCCAAAGAGATTGATTAATCAACATCGAACTGGCATGCTGGACGCTGCTGGGTTTGTTGAGTCGGACATCAGAGCACCTATGGATACGTTCAGAGTGATATGATAGTACTCTGATAACTGATTTCTTACTGCATGCACTTTCTAATTTGACAATATTAATTTTCAACTGTGAACTAATATTATTAATTATTTACCTGCAGATATCTGATCTAGACTTATAATTCACTTTTAGACATTGTCATAATCTCTTGAGGAGGTTCAGTGTTGTTTATCCCAGCTTTTGACTAGACTGAGAGAGATGGGTGTGATATTGGCACATCCAAATAGAACTGAAAATGAAAATCGTGGCATATCCTAAAGGATGTAGCCACCCAGCACAGTAAACGAGTCGTTGATTTTTCTAGGCACCACTTATACGTTCAGTAGTTTGCCATTGATTTCTGAGCGGTGAGGTCTATTTTTACCTTTTTTTAAAAAAAATCCCATGAAAATGAATTTGCTTTCAAACTTGCCCACCATGGGGTTTGAACCAGGTACTCTGAAGTTGAAGCAAGGTTTGCCTAAATGGTGACGGACACTGGTGATAATGAAAGCAAGCCTTCACTCAAATATCAGTCCCAGGTGCCGTGTTAGACACCATGACTGTTTGAATTCATTGTGGATCTTCTTCTTCAAATGCTCCATATCGAACACTTGTTAAACCACTCTTTGAGATTTGTATGTGATCTGTGCCTAAGAGCGATTGTACATTGTGCCAGTTATGCTTTTTATTTACTAGGGTAGCTTCCTAGAGCCCTACCTTAAAAAAGAAAAAAGTAAAGGAACCCTTTCATACCTAGTGGTATATAGGTCAATACAGTGTTAGGCCTGTATTTTTCATTGACCATCGGCACACGATGGGTGATGTGGTCAGCATCACACCGACCGCCTTTACTTTTCCAGTGCATGTCTGGTACCCAGTTGAGGCTGGGTCGACCTGAGAGCCGTCGCAGTCGGGAAAAATTCCACGCGCACTGGGAGTTGAACCCAGACCACCAGCCTTGAGAAGCGAGTTCACTAACAACTACGCTACCGCGCTCTCAGAACCCTACCTTAGTCGCCTCTTATGACATGCCTTGTAGGTCGCAGTGTTACTATTCTTAGCTCCTTGGAGCCCCGCAACACACAGGTGCATTGTGGATGAACAGTGAGATAAAACTTATCTTTGGTTTGAACTTGCACACTTTTATACCAGTCTTTTGTTTGTGTTCCTTGTCTCCAGATTTGTTCCAGATGCTGTTTAGACAAGATCTGCTAGTTGCCAGTTTGTTCCGGAACTTTCTGCTGGCAGAGCGTATAATGAGATCCTACAACTGTGTACCAGTTTCCAATCCTAGGTTACCTCCCACTCACCAACATCCCATGTGGTAAGCATCTGATATGCTTTGTTGCTACTTATTGTTCAATTGTGTGCAGTAAATTTACTTTAAGATGCAAAACTTTAACATCTGTCATTACTGCCTGTAATACCGCTTTTAGGACGGGGAGAAGAGAGCCGAGGAATTTAATGGTCATATGACTAGTGCGAGAGCTGCGGTAGCATAGTTGTTAGTGAACTCGCTTCTCAGGGCTGGTGGTCTGGGTTCAACTCCCGCAGTACAGTGTGTGTGGAATTTTTCCAGACCGCGACGGCTCTCAGGTCGGCCCAGCCTCAACTGGGTACCAGACATGCTCTGGAAAGTAAAGGCGGCTGGCGTGATGCTGACCACATCACCCATCGTGTGCTGACGGTCAATGAAAATACAGGCTTAACACTGTATTGCCCTATATACCACGAGGTATGAAAGGGTTCCTATTTTTTTTACTTATGGCTAGTGCAGTCGCCATGAAGCTTTTCAGGTTAGGATTTTTCATTTATGCCCACAGCAGAAAAAAATCCTTGGCCTTACCGTGAATTGAACGCGGGTTCTGCGCTCTAATCCATTCGACCATACGCTATGCAAAAACTTTAACATCATAAATTGAATAGTTTAGTTGTGTGCTGCAAAGTTATTAGACACAGTAATGTTGACAACAGAATCAAAGTGGATTGACAGTTGTTTGCAACGTAAAGTCCATACATTGTGTTTCCGTATTCCACCTTTGGTACATAGCTTTAATACACTCTTTGCTCGTATCGATAATAACAAAGTTACTAGAAGAGGTAGTCTTCTCTTGCGATCGCTATTTGATGATTATATCGATGGACGCGTTCTTAAGATGAAGTCGACTGTTGTCTGGAGCTCATCTCTGATGCCATGTAGTTTTGAATGTAGTGTTGTGTTGTAGGGCCAGCATTCCTTTCTAGGGGGGACATACAGGGACAGTCTTGCAGGACATGTTCTGTAGTTTGATCAGCGGTGCCACAGGGGCACAGAGGGGATGGGGACAATCGTAGCCTGTGTAGGTGTTTGTTCAGTCTGTTATGACCTATCTTGAGTCGGAAGATGATAGTTTGTCCTTGTTTGTCTCGTGTGTGGTAGTCATCATTGGACAGTTTAGGTTCTTTTCTAATGTCTACGATAGCTTTTTTTATGACTGACATTGAAACAAACTAGTTTTTTTCTGTTATGTGCAACAAAGTTACTACAAGAAACAAAATGATGACATCACAAACTGGATGAGCACCGATAAAATCGAAGGAGTGGAGACAGAGGAAGACAGTGAGAAAAACTTTTAAAATCCTGACTTCATGGCACAGAAGAGTGTCAACATCTGAGATGACATCAAATACCAGGGACTGAGCTTTTGTGTAGAACCGGGATTGTCTGTGCCAGCCGGCATGCACCTGATGATGATGATGACCTTTGAATACAAGTGCTACAGTAGAGTACTCCGAATACTACAAACAGAATAAAGAACTAGTATGTCCATTTGACAGTACAACGAATGACATGCGACACACCACAATATTCTTAAAGCCTTCTAATGTGACACAACAAGGATATAACACAACAAAGGCGACTCATCTGACCCTAGAACGCAAATTAAAGCTCCCATCCCTACGCTAACGGCAAGAGTGGACAGCCAACTCCATCTTCCACCTTGGAATAGACAAATGGGACAACCTCTGGCAGAAATAATGGGGTTGAAGAACACAGAACAAATTTACTAAAACACAAAATTGAACCTTTAAAATGTGGGCTTTTATGGAAGAATGGACAAAGAAATAGAGAAGTCCTGAGACGATTAAAAATGGAAAAAAAACTTTCTTTACTACCTACGTAATACCGCTTTTTATTGCGGTGAAGGACGGGCGACACAAGCCTGATGATTTTAATGATCACATGGTTATTGCAGTCACAGCAATACTGTTCAAGTTAGGATTTTTTTTATATGCCCCTGACAGAAAAATCTCAGTGACCTTACCTGAGATTGAACTAGAGTCTCCGGAATAGGAGCCCACACTCTAATACATTCTGATTACGAATGAGTAGAGAGTTATTGAAAGACCTTAGAAAAAAATTAATCAAATATTTTGATCACAGAAAGAGATTTGATACTAATCTAGAATGGAAGGTTGTGACTAGAGGAAGCAGGGCAATAATAACATAGAAAATGTTAAAGTGATTTGGAAAATGATGATAATCTGATCTTATCTGAATTTGATTGTTCCAGGCAAGCTTGGGATCTGGCTCTAGATCTCTGTCTGCAACGGTTGATGGTGAAACCAGTCACAGACAGCATGGTATTCACCCACAGCACTTTCTTTGGGGAGCAGCTGATGGCATTTAAGGTGTGGCTGGACAATGGCTCACAGTGCAGGCGACCTCCAGAGCAGCTACCAATAGTTTTACAAGTCAGTGTTTTAAATGTTTTTTTTTTTGCCACTGGTTTTAATAGTTTGTACTCACTTTTCATTTAAATACCTTGAAGTCCTGGTAACATCAGATGCAGATCAGAAATAAAGAGCAGAATAGGGCAGGCGAAAACACATCGTTCCAGAAAATGAGAAGCATTATATGCACACAAGTCATTGTCAATTGAGATCAGAATGAGAGTTATTCAGTGCTACATAGAACCAATACTGACATACGGATGCAAGTCCTGAGAAGAGAACAAATAGATATATCCAGAAAGAACTCAAAATCAAAGTAAACTGGCTGATGCTACAAATAAGAAAGAGAAAATTGAGATATTTTGGACATATAAAAAGATCTTAAGGGCTGGATAAGACCATCATGGAAGGAGGCATACTGGCAAAGAGAAGAAGAGGAAGACTACGGAGAAGATGGATTCAGGATGTGACTGATGGTTTGAACATGACGTCTGCAGAGACAGGACATCTGGCCTGTGAGAAGAGAGAGAAAATTCGGAGGACTGTTGGGGTGGCAAAGTTCTGCTCAGGACAAACTACTTGATGATAATGACTCATATAGAATAGAACAAATATCTATTTTGCTTCATATTCATATAGAACAAACACAAATGTAGCATTTCTCTTCATATTCATATTGCAAATTTGTTTGTCAGGTACTCTTGAGTCAAGTTCATCGTGTTCGAGCTCTAGATTTACTGGGTAAATTTCTGGATCTTGGTCCATGGGCTGTTAATCTGGTAGGACTTGTACTGTTCATCTACATTGTTCATCCGTCTTGCTCGTTCATAAAACCATTCTGAATTTATTAATCTTTTTCCATCATTATTCATCTATTTTGGGTTTTAATCTGCTGTTTATGAATTTTTGTTTGTTAATCTCCTTCTATTATTAATCCCATGTATTCGTTAATCTTCATTCAAAAATATTTTTATTTTATTTTTCTTCCTGATTTATCAATACAAACATTCATCATTCTGCTAAAAAATAAATTATCTTTGATGCCATCGCTCCATCTTGTGCATGGTCTTCCTCTTGCTTTGTACTCATTATACTTTTTCTGTGTGGCTACAATTATTTGCTTCCCTTGGTAGTCCCGGTAACACAAGGCAGCGTCTGTAGCTTAAGCGGAAGTGAGCTGGATCACAACACAAGCTACCTGGGTTCTAACACCATTGCAAAAATTTCTCATGATTATAGTAAAGATCGATGATGGCCACTGCCCGTTATTTATTCCCGTCACTTGCCTTTATGTTGCACTCTTCCAGGCTGTAACTTATCTATCTCTTAATTAATTGTTCTTCACAACATTTGTCGGAGATTTCACACATTGTCTAGTTCTGACTGAATTGGTTATTGGTTACTAAACTGACGTCATTGCACTCCGGGTAGACCTATAGGTGCTCAGTCTCCCCAACAGATATCAAAGAGTATGCATACTGATGGTTCCTGTGGCTCGCTGATTAAACACACCTCTCACTCTGCCTCTCAGGCATCCAGTTCGACTTGTACAACGGGTAACTCCAAACTGCCTAAATCACTTGATCGATTCAACATTGATTTTATGTCCTCATCCAACAGACAGTCGCGAAGAGACTGAAGAATATCCCTCTTATCCATCTTCAACTCCCCAGCAATCAATGCTGTTGATGCAAGCCTGTCCGCTCTCTCATTACCGTAAACACTTGCATGCCCAGGACAGTATATCCATGTAAGCCTCTGGAGGTTAGAAACTTCTATCGCCGTCATCCACTCATACCAAAACCTGCCCTTCTGGATCTTGTGAAGCATCGACTGAGAATCAGATACAACAACGGCCCCAGTAAATGAAATCCCACAGATCCAATGGAGGGCAGCAGTAACGGCCTCGACCTCCATCCTCATACTAGAAGTAGTTGTCCTGTAACATATGGCAAACATAATCATTGTCACAAGAGTATAAGTAGTTTTAAGAAACACGAGAAGCACCGGAGCCATTGAATATGATCAATAATTAGACAGGGAACAAGTATTATGGGCTTCAGAAAAAACAAATTACCAAACACAGGATTCTGACCACAAGCTCTTATTTCTTAAGGCATCCATTGCCTAGCCCTGCAGACAAGCGTTTTTAAAAACACAACCAGCTAGCTTTCCCAAAAAAATAGCTTCACTGAGTCTTTCATGAGCAGCGTCATCTGTTGAACACAGAATAATCAGGTCAGATTCGATCAAACCCTGTTTGCTGAAACAAATGTGAAAAATTTGTGTGCTTGTATATTTGAGAAGAAACAACAGCATACACACAAGTATACACATATAACACACATACACACAAGTATACACATATAACATGTATATAGTCATTGTGATATTTTCTGAATGAAAAAAATGAGCATATAGAATTATTCCAAACAGTACCAGGTGTAATATGATTACTGTGTTCATCTTCCAGGCTTTATCTGTGGGCATCTTCCCTTATGTGCTGAAACTGCTGCAGAGTTCTGCCAAGGAACTAAGACCCCTTCTTGTATTCATTTGGGCCAAAATTTTGGCTGTTGACCCGGTAAGATTTCTGGCTTAGTTTGTGATAATAGGAAGAATACATAGAGCAGGACGGACTAACTCCTGTTCTCCATAGTTTTGTTAGTAGAATTTGCCCACAGTTTTTGTTGGTAGAACTTGCCCATAGTTTTGTTGGTAGAACTTGCCCACAGTTTTTGTTGGTATTGGCTTTTAGTTACTGAATTAAGTCACCGCTCTCCGGGCGGACCCATAGGTGCTCAGTCTCCCCCAATAGATGTAAAAGGGTATGGATACTGATGGTTCCTCTGACTTCTGGACGTACTCCTCTCTCTGCCCCTTAAGCATCCGGCTGTACTTGTACAACATATAATTCCAAACTCTTGAAAATCGCTGAATCGATTCAATGTCACATTTAGTCTCTTCATCCAACTGGTCGCCAAGAGACCAAGAACATCCCCCTTTTGGTGATAGAACTTGCCCACGGTTTTTAATGGTGGAAAGCGTACAAGAATACATAGAACAAGATGGACTTGCCCTGCCAACAGTTTGCCGTTTAATTCTTAGAACTCGAGATACTGATAGATTGGTCCGAGGTGTAAACATCTCCCACCCTGACGTACTGCTTTATAGTTCTAACAAGATTCCATCGATATTTGTGAGCGGCTGAAGATAAATTGTGTACAAATGTGACGCCAATTATAACCCATGTATTGCTATTTGGGTTAGCAAGATGGTGGGGACATACCTGTAATTATTTATTCTTGAAAAGTTTAAACATTTTTATGAGTTTTGCTGAAATGTTGGCAATTGTCACTCTAAAAGGAAAACAATAGAGAAAGCTGTTGAACTTGGACTAAATGTTTCCAAAGATGAATTAGATTTAGAGACTGTGATTATTGTGATACAGATATCGAAATTGAATCAGATGATCATTTAGACGAAGATGAATTGTTTGAATTGATTGATGTTCAAGTTACGTTTCTTCGTTCTGGAGATAAAAATACAGTACATGGGAGTGCTCGGGGTGTGACCTCGGTAATATACCAAGTAAATTTTAACTTTCTTTTCATACAGCTCTTGTTATACCATACAGATGTATGTCTTGTCTGATTTTCTCTCATGTTATTACTTTCAGTCTTGTCATTACTTTCAGTCTTGTCATTATTATTTATTATATTCCTCTTCAGTTATCAGTTATATGAGGACTGTCATCATAGCACTCCGAACATGTCCATAGGTGCTCCGATCTCCGCCTCAGCATATCTTCTTGTACCATTATACGTTACTTAGGGCCTGCAAGTAATTTCTCCATACCACTCTATCATGGACAACTCGCTCAATCTTCTCTATTGAATTGAGTCTGATACTTCTCATCTCTCAGTAAAGTTTATTTCATGGTTTCCCTCTGGCGACCTTTGTTTCTTGAACCCTTTGCCTCCCACTTCAATTCCAGATTTTCATACAATGCTTTGCAAAATCAGCACTGCAGGCACTCAAGTCCAGAAATTGCCAGGTCTACAGACCATACTGTCTAAACCGTGCAAGCAGTGCAGGGTCGTCTTGCAGTGGTATACCATCTCACTGTGGAATACCAGGAAAGGAAACAGCAGACCGACTAGCCAAGGAAGGTGTTGCAGGAGAGCAGTTGGATGTGCCAGTTACCTACCACCAAAAGAAAAGGATGATTAAATCAATCAGAAAGCTACAAATACCAACACAAGACAACTACTATAATATGAGCAGATTGGAACAAGTTGTCATTCTGTGCCTTAGAACAGGATCCAATCGACTCTGCAGCCCACATGTATACAAAATTCAAGATTGGCAATTCAGCAATGTGTAAATGGGGACAGGCACATCAGACTGCAGAGCACATACTTCAAGACTGCCCCAAATATGATATACTGAGGCAAACTCACTGGCCTAATGAAACAACACTCGACAGAGAACTACACGGACCTATGTGTGAGCTACAAAAAACGAGTGAAGTTTATACAAGAGACAACATTGAATATAAAGACAATATTTCAAGTGAACGAAAGAAAGGAAGGATACAATCCTTGTTTACCATAAAGATGCATGTCTTGTCTGATTCTCTCATGTAATTATTTGCAGTCTTGTCAAGTAGATCTAGTCAAAGATAGTGGCCACAAGTACTTCCTAAGCTTGTTAGCAGAGACGTCTGTTGCGGTAAGTCTAAGCAAGAATACAGGAAAATGTTCAGTTTGATTGATACCTTCATTAATATGACCATCATCATTGATTGAATAACCTTGTGTGCTCCGACCTATTTCTTACACAGGAAAATCTTAGCAGCAGTGCACAAACTCCATAGCACCAGCGAGGGTCCCTAATGTAATTTTGAAGATAGTGGAACAATTATTTAAAATTTTATTTTAATATTTTTTAGGCAGTTTTTCCAGGCTGCTGCTTTGCAGCTTACACTTGTCGATTTTCAACATCCAAGGGGTCTGCTAAACTTGAACACGGGACCTCCTTTTAATCAGTTATCAGTTATATGAGGACTATCATCATAGCACTCTGGACATGTCCATAGTGTTCCGATCTCCGCCTCAGCAAATCCAGCAGCGTCCAGCAACCCAACACGCCAGTTCGATGTTGATTAATCAATCTCTTTGCATATTTAGTATGTCGTTCTTTTCGGCTGCACCAATATTGACACCCATCTCTTTCAATCGGGTCAGCGAGTGGGATTCACAGCCCTGAAACTCCTCTGTTCGGAAAACTCTCTCAATGCGTGAAGAATGTCACTTTGATCCATGGCAGCTTCCTCTGATATTGTAGCCAAGCCAGCCAATCTATCAGCTCGTTCATTACCCCTAACTCCTGCGTGCCCAGGAACAAAATGAAGGTGATTTCTCTGATCATTGTCTGTACCAGTACCTCCACCCAGTTGCGTCTCACCATACCTGATTCGACTTTACGAATCATGCTCATGGAGTCACTGAGTATGAAATTACGAACTTGATCCCATCTACACTGAAATCAGGGATCTCTGGAAGAATATCTAGATTGCTTCTTGTAGGAAACGGAGTACCTTTGAAACAAGTTAAGTTTACTTCCAGTCAACATTAGAAGTTATACTGTGTTAGAACGATAGGAAGGATTGCTATTAGAATATCAGACAAGATTAAAAATAATAATAATTCCTTTCATGCCATTATACGTTACATAGGGCATGCAATCAATTTCTCCATACCGATCTATCCTGTTAACTCTCTGTCTCCTCCATGGAACTGAGACCGATTTTTCTTGCCTCTCTCAGCAAAGCTCATTTCAGGCTCTCCTTAGGTTGTCCTCTCTTTCTTGAACCCGCAGCATCCCACTTCAATGTCTGCTTTGATATTCTTCAGACAAGATTACTATTAGAATATCAAACAAGATTACCTTTAGAATATTAAACTGTGCCTCCTATAACATAAGGCAGCGAGCTCAAGTAAAAATTCTAGAAAATCAGACCACAACCGCCACAGGATCTCGCATTCCAGTGTTGTTAGATATATGAATTTATTTTTAAAACAACACAACATGCTAACTCAATGTTATATTATGTTACACATTAAGTTTAACACTAAGGAATATCAGTATTACTCGTATTAACACTTTTCATCAATAAGTAACCATTGCCTTGTAGAATTGTGTAAAGTTGCAGAAAACCACCAAGTGTCCTTATCAAATGCTTATAAAAACCAGCCCCCATTAAACAAGAATTTTTGTTTTCCCATCTGAGCTAGTTGGCCTTATGTTGCAGGAGGAAAAAAAAGTAGGTACAACATCAGTACCGAACTTCATCAAGAAACAACAAATTAAATAGTTTGGCCACATAAGGAGAACTTACCAACAGACCGTGCTCCTTAAAGAACAAGGCTACTCCTATACAGTGGATACAAAACAAAAGGTCGTCTATGCAAAAGATTTTCCTAAGAAATAACAGAGACAGTGAAAAGCACTATTTATGCAGCGCACACAAAAGCCTGTTCTAGAAATCTCTTCTTATCCTGATGCTGGCAGGCAAAACAAGATTAAAGAAAGTAAATTAAGGTACTTGAACAATAAATTTCATCAACACTAGCCATACTTCTGACAAAAAGGCATAAACTTGAGAGCAGGCTTCTGCAGTATTTTTGATAACAGTATCATTTCTTGTTGCAGGCAGAATATCGAACCATGGCTGCATTTGTTTTGGCAATAATTATGAACAACTATGGTCCTGGCAGGGTAAGGCATGTTTCTGTGTAGTTTTGTGCCATTTGAAGCGCTGTGTCTAACTTTGCTGTTCGTTATGTTTTGCTTTTATATGTCCTTTACCCATATTAATGAGAAACAAAATGTCAGTTTTATCTGTAAAAAAATAATTAAAGATCGCCTTTTATGTCACAAACTCTGCCAATGCCGGTTCCAAGCCCGGATGAAAAAGGAGGAGGACTTATGCGTGAGGCCTCATCACAAGAAATTGAAAGAGCTACAGAAACTTGCAAGAAAGGACGCCATACCGAGAGGTCGACCTAAGGAGACCCTGAAACGAACTTTGCTGAGAGAGACAGGAAATATTGGTCTCAGTTCCATGGAGGAGATTGAGCAAGTTGCCCAGGATAGAGCGGTATGGAGAAATTACTTGCAGGACCTATGTAATAACGTATAACGGTACAAGAGGAATTATTATTATTATTTTATGTCACAAGGTATATAGGGAAATACAGTGTTAGGCCAGTATTTTCATTAAACGTGGGTACACGATGCGTGGTGTGGTCAACATCACTCCGGCCGTCTTTACTTCCCAGAGCTATTCCGGTACCCAACTGAGGCTGGGTCGACCTGAGAGCCTTTACAGTCAGAAAAAATTCCATGCCTACTTGTGGGATTGAACTCAGACCACTAGCTTAAGAAGTGAGTTCATTAACAACTATGCTACTGCAGCTCACATAGTATCTGTAGTCATGTAATAGTATGATGTTTTAGAATGTGAAATGTTTGACTATGATGTCCCAAAATGTCACTTGTCTATGTGGGATGTTCCAAGATGTGATGTGTTTTTATTTTATGTTTCAAGATGTGATGTCTTTGTTTCAGTTTGGAATATCTTCATTGCACTCCAGACATGTCCATATATGCTCCGATCTCCAACAGCATCCAGCTTCTTCTTCTTCTTCTGCGTTCAACTTTTGCTATGCGACTACTCCGGTATGTGTCATAAACAGGGCAGTGCGCTTGAGGTCTTCACTGGTTCCCCATAGTTTGTCTTGTAGTATTGTTTCTGTTGGCCAGATCTCCAATCTCTCACTACTCAGACTAGGGCAGTCTTGCAGGATGTGCTCTGGGGACTGCTTTGGTGCTCCACAGGTGCAGGCCGAGTCCCTGAGACCCATTCTGTGGAGGTGGAACAGCGTCCAGCGACTGACCGTACCAGTTTGATTTTGATTGATAAACCTACTCATATACCTATTGTGCTGTTCTTTTCAGGTCTCTTCTTCTTTGCGTTCGTTTTTACGACCAATTTTAATCACTCTTTGTTATATGTTTGATCTTTGCCAAGAACATGTATACGTTGCACATTGGTTTGGTAGGCCCCTAAATCCTGGTCACTTAAATCCTAGCTCTTGCAATCTAGCAGTTGACGTGGATTGATTTAAATGAAAATCTTCTTTGCGGCCACACTCTATGAGAGCATTCAAAATGTTAGTTCTATCCATTGGCTGACCCCTGATATGGTGGCAGAGCTAACAACTTGTCTGCTCTCTCATTGCCCATGACACCCACATGTTCCGAAATAAAGATAAGTGTAATTATGCAAATTATTTACGCTTGTAGTGATTTGATCCATTGCCTGCTCATCAAACCAGGCTCCAGATTTCGGATCATACTAAATGAATCACTCAGAATGCACACGTGAGTGTAGTTTTTGGAATTTAGGCATCAGTTATGTGAGGACTGTCATCACAGCACTCCGGACACATTCATAGGTGCTCCGTTCCCTGTCTCAACAAATCCAACAGCGTCCAGCGGTCCAACACGCCAGTTTGATGTTGATTAATCAATCTCCCTGCATATTTTGTATGTCGTTATTTTTGGGCTGCACCAATATCGACATCCCTCTTTCCCAATCTGGTCATCGAGTGGGAATGTAGGCATGTCTTTGTATGATGTTCCAAGATGTGGCATGTCTTTGTATGATGTTCCAACATGTGGCATGTCTTTGTATGATGTTCCAACATGTGGCATGTCTTTGTATGATGTTCCAACATGTGGCATGTCTTTGTATGATGTTCCAAGATGTGGCATGTCTTTGTATGATGTTCCAAGATGTGGCATATCTTTGTATGATGTTCCAAGATGTGGCATGTCTTTGTATGATGTTCCAAGATGTGGCATGTCTTTGTATGATTTTCCAAGATGTGGCATGTCTTTGTATGATGTTCCAAGATGTGGCATGTCTTTGTATAATGAATAATTATGTACATTCTATTTGATCAGAGGCAGCCTTGAATGACAACAATTGCAACATGTCTGGAGCACTTACATGATTCCAACCATCACCTCAGGCAGTGGTTAGCTCTTTGTTTAGCAAAAGTTAGTTAACCATGTTTTTGTCACTAATTTTTCTCAGTTTAAAAAAATAGAGAGGTATGAGGTCTGTTCTTAAGTCATGTGTAGTCTATTGTTATCATATAAAAGCAGTGTGAAGCATGGACATCTAACAATGCAGGGGAAAACATATATGTGCTTTTAGAATATAAGTGTTACAGAAGTGTTCAGGAGAAAAGTGGGTACAACATCAGTACTAGACTTCATCAAGAAACAACGAATTAAATGGTTCGGCCACATAAGCAGATTACCAACAGATAGTGCATCTCAAAGAGCAAAGCTGCTCCGATATAATGGATACAAAGCAAAAGGCCGGCCAGCAAAGGTCTACCTCAGAGATAACAGAGGTGGCAAAAAGAACTATTTATGAAGAGACCCTTCTAGAAATCTCTTCTTATCCTGATGCTGTGAATCAAAACAGGACTGAATAAAAGAAAAAAAGAAAGACAGAAGAACCCTCCGTTTATCATGGGCAGAGAAGAGAACAAATAGATCTATCTAGAAAGAACTCAGAATGAAAGAAAACTGACTGATGCTACAAATAAGAATGAGAAAATGGAAGTATTTTGGACATATAAAAAAGACATAAAGAGTTAGAGAAGACAATTAGCTAGCATAATTGGAGAAGAGAATGAGTTTTTAAAGTTTAGTTTAGTTTAGTCGTCGGATCACCATCACTGCACGTCGAACAAATTAGTCCATAAGTGCTCTGATCTCTCCCTCAGTATGTCCATCAGCGTGTGGCACTAACGACACCGGTTCTTTGTTGGTTTACAATTCTTCTCTGTCTGCCAGCATAGCGTTCTTGTTGAGCGACACCACACTTAACTATGAGTTCTTGCAGTCTGGTTAGTGTTGTGGATTCACCGCTATTACGTGAATCATGTACACGCCCTCTCTCCCTTAAGGAATTTATAATATCAGCCTGGTCCATTGCTCGTCCGCTTTTGAGTTTTAAAGCCCAAGGGAAGCACGGAGCCAATGAACTTGAATCTAATATGAATGATATGTGCATGTATGTTATATGTGTACACCTGTATGTATGTATGCTATTGTTTCATCGCAGATATACAAGCACAAATCGCAGCATGTGTTTGTGCAAACACTGTTTGATCGAATCTGATCTGATTATTCTGTGTTCAACAGACGAAGCGGGTACAAAAGACATTCCTCAGTAAAGCTCTATTCCAGAAGGGCTAGCTGGTTATGCTGTTTAAAGCGCTCCTATTGTAGAACTAGGCAATGGGTGCCATAAGAAAAAATGGTTGGTGGTTCCAATCCTTGGTAATTTGTTTTTTCCGTAAGCCCTAATACGTGTACACTATCTTTTACTGATCAACAACTAACAATATTCTGTACAGTTCAAATATTCTAACTTGGCTGATTCAAATATCTTTGCTCTGTGGCCAAGCTATTTGTCTCACATTGTGAAGGTTGTGAGTTTAAATCCAGACTGCATCGATTGATTCATGGGTGCATCTCTTTTCTATATAAATTCCAATGATTGTTACTGGAGCCATGAAGTTCATACTTTGTCTAATACTCTCGGCGGGAGGCATGCCATATCTGCTTGAGAGGGACTGAGCATATTAGTGAAACCTGGGGCATTGAATTCACTTCTTTGCATTAAACAAAAATTATTTTTTTTTAAAAACGTCCTAGCTGGACTTGTAAAACTCAGTACAATACAGTAGATATAAAATATGGCAAAACACATAAAAACAAAAAAAAAGTACTGTAGTTTTACACAAAACAATAACAAAACACAGCAATGTTCGACAGGCCTTTATCAAGCAAAGGATATAAAAGAAGTGAATAATTTCACTTCTCACATAGCACACAACATGTAGAATCAAACAATAAGTTACTAACGGCCCTAAATTGAAAATCTGTGACTAAAAACGAATAACGAAATAATTGCAAAAAACTAGAAGTGGAAAAAGAAGATAAACAATAAAAATCAAATATATATATATAACTTATATACATTTAACATACACAAATAGAATATGGAGCAAAAGAACAGACAGTATTAAGAAGTATAGGAATGTAGTGCGTTGAGTCCATGAGGCTGTAAGAAATTCTTCCCTTCTCTTGTATCCTTTGCTTGATAAAGGCCTTTTGGTCGAAACATTGCTGTGTATTTTTTTGTATTTTGTTTTATGTGTTTCGCCATTGCTACATAGTGTTACTGCAGTCTTCCCTTATATCGATAATATAGAGAAATAATATATAAACTTAACAACTTTGCAGGTGTGGACAAACTTTGATAATGCTCGGTGGTGTGGTGTGAGGGATCATGCCCATGAGAAGTTATCTAAACTTCTGTCTGACCCCGAACCTGAGGCAAGCATGATTAAACTTTCTATATTAAATTGTTGTATTTAAGACAGAGAAAATTTTGGATAGCCTGACTTCATTGCATGGTAGAGTATCAACATCTGAGATGATAGCAAACACCAAAGAGAGAGATTTGTGATCCATGATTGCCTACTCCAGCAGGGCACCTGATGATGATGATAGACAGTGTTATTGAAACAAGGTGTTACAGAAAAGTTCTTAGAACATTCTGGACAAAGAAGAGAACAAAAATAAAGACATCCTACAAGACCTAAATATCAATAAACAATAATAATAATAATAATAATTCCTCTCGCACGTATACGTACATAGGGCCTGCAAGTAATTTCTCCATACCGCTCTATCCTGGGCAACTCGCTCAATCCCCTCCATGGAACTGAGACCGATATTTCCTGCCTCTCTCAGCAAAGTTCGTTTCAGGGTCTCCTTAGGTCAACCTCTCTTTCTTGAACCCTTTGCATCCCACTTCAATGCCTGCTTTGATATTCGTTGATCATTTCTCCTCAAGGTGTGCCTAACATATCTCCATCTTCTCTTATCAATGAACATTGGCTCATCATAAATAACATCATGTCTCGGAGGATGAAATATTTTCACCATAACAGCAGATATGTCACAAATAACAGCGTACAATAAAAGAGATCAGGTACTAGAGCCAAGGGAAGACCAAGTAAAAGATGGATAGACAATATCAAGACCATACTAAATAAACACATATATAACATAATAAGGGCGATTCATCTGGCCCTGGAACACAAATTAAAGCTCCCACCCCTACGCTTAACGGCAAGAGTGGACAACCAATTCCATCTTCCACCTGGGAAAGACAATAAATGTCACAGTGGTTTGGAGAAAATGGTAATGGAAGTGGTGGTTCCTGAAGTACGAGTCAGGGGACGACCAAGACATGGGTGGCAACAGAACATCAAAGAAACCTTGAACATGACACTGGAGGAGGCAAGAGAACTTGCTAGATACAGAGAGTTATACAGGCGTTCTTTATTCTCTCCAATCCTGTTTTGCATCACAACGTCGGATAAGAAGAGATTTCTAGAACACGCCCATGTGTACGCTTCATAAATAGTGTCTTTCGTCGCCTCTGTTATCTCTGGGATCCACCTTTCGCGTGGCCTGAATTTTGCTTTATATCCATTGTATCAGAACATTGCTCTTTGTGGTGCACTGTCTCTTGGTAATCTGCTCATGTGGCTGAACCATTTAATTTGTTGTTTCTTGAAGAGTTCAGAACTGATGTTGTACACACCTTTATCCTGATGTCTTCATTTCAAACCAGTCTCTTCTTGTTGCGGCGCCCCAGCATTCTTCGTAGACACTTCATCTCTCATAACTAGTGACAAGACGAGTTATACAAGCGTGCTGCGATAAAAGCAATATTCCGCAAGGGACATGCTACTCCTTGATTTGATAATCAGTGTTATTGTTGGAGTTACTTGTTGTTATGTTACTGAAGAGGATACTTTGTTATATGTAGTGGTTTGTTATCTACATATTGTATTTGAGTATGCTGTACTTATTTATGCTGTGTCTCAATATCAAAGTAAACTGTTTGTTGCTACAAATAAGAATGATAAATTTGAAGTATTTTGGACATGCAAAGAGACATGAAGGCGTGGAGAAGACTATCATGAAAGGAGGCATCCCGGCAAATAGGAGAAGACCACGGAGAAGATGGATTCAGGATATAACTGATGGTTTGAACATGATGGCTGCAGAGGCGAGACATCTGACCTATGAGAGGAAAAAATTCCAAAGGACTGTTAAGGTGGCAAAGTTCTGCACAGGACAAGCTATTTGGTGATGTACTTATTTATATTGATATGTGAGATTTATAGGTTTTTAATTGAGACAGCAATGCGCTGAGCATTTCCATGTTGAATCAGACATAACAAGTTGTGGGTTCACCTCCCACACTTGATGTTATGCAGGTGAGAAAAGGAATTGGACATCTTGCATACTTCATCCTTAAAATGTGAAGTGATATACACTTCATACCCTTTAGTAGAGTTGTCTAGGGAACCTCGCAGGTGCTACAGAGTTTGTGCACTGCAGCTGAGATCTTCCTGTGTAAGAAAGAGATCAAGCACACATGGTTACTCACCGAAGTGCAATGATGATGGTCCAATCAATCAATCATTAGTAGAGTCGTCGATAGCGAAGTTGTTAAAACACTGCACTAGTGATCACATGCTATGAAAATGATGTCGTTTGAGACCAGCTTCGATCAAAATTCTCTGTGTGCACATCACAGACAGTTGGATTACAGGAAAATCTGGTGATAAGAAAAGCAGGCTTTCACACAAAAACCATTTAGAGGTGCCAAGACTTCACCTGAATTTACATCGGCGAACAGAAAAAAAAATTACCCTGTAGTCTGCAAACTGCAAGAAATTTTCATTCAGTTTGGTAACCATCAAATTAGAATGCACTATTGAGTGTAATATCACTCCATCTGATAGTATCAACACTCTGCCATCTGTTTATCTATTTTTGTTAAAAGTACTACTTATTTTTCGCCCTTAGGGAGGCACAGGTCCGCAACCAAGGTCTTCCAAGCCTGCCTATCCAAGACCATCTTTTCCAGATCTCTCCACTCTCTCCCTATTTTGTTGCTTCCGTCTCCAACTCCCGTCTCCAGGTGTTCCTGGATCTTTCCTTAACTCTATTGTCTGGGGGTTCCATCGGAGAACCTGTCATGTGATGATGTCTGGGGGCTTTCTCAGTGTGTATCCTATTGATCGCCACCTTCTGCCCCTTATCTCTTGTTCCACCTGCCGTTGTCCCGCTCTTTCCCACAGTTCCCTGTTTATGGTCCTGTCATACCATCACATCACAGATGGAGTATCCTGCATAGAGATCTATTGATTTTTTTTTTCGATCCAGAAGCACTTGAGCTTTCAGCTCTTCGGCTCGGTGTCATGAACATCGTAACCCTTCTGTTCGGTGCCACAAACACCGTGAATCTGGGAAACCTGTGGCTTTTCAGCCAGCCCGCGGAATTGAACCCGCACTCACAGAGGGCTAACATCTATTGATGAATGTCTGCAACTTTTTCGTAAAAGTACTGCTGGCCAACACATGTTTGTGATACACTTCTACATTTGACTATTTCTACAGAATAAACTGAGCACCTATAGGTCCGCAGGGTTGCTACGAAGTCAATTCTATGAACCACTAGCAGCACAAACATTCAGTTTTCTTAAAGTCTTTTGTGATTTTCCTCACAGGTTAGAGCAGCTACAGTGTTTGCACTAGGAACATTTATCTCTCGATCCATGGACCGTACAGATCATTCGGTAGCAGTAGATGTACACGTTGGTAACCTCCTTGTGTCATGTATCACTGACGGAAGCCCATTAGTCAGAAAGGTAAGAGTATTTTAGTCACCAACCTTCAAAGGCGAAATATATTTTTTTTTAAGTGTAAGGTAGTTTATTCTTTCTTAGGAACTTATTTTGTACTTGTTCAACAAATGGTACCTCAGCCTATTGTGCCCTGTTCGTAGATGAAAAATTACAACCTGTTCTTCTCTACTTAGTTGGTGGTATGCATCATCCTTTTAATGACCTGGGTGATTTCTCAACTATTTGTTGACAAATAAAACAACATGGTTCTCTAGAGAAATTCATTCTAGGGTTCATGATACCAGGCAGACAAGGAATAAGATTACAAGATGCCATATACCAGTTGAGAATGACTGCAGCAGACACCAGATACCTCACACAGGACAGATAAGCATTTAGAGCTGTTGTCATGTAAGCCTATTTCAGACAGAGACAAGATAGATAATGATGGTGATGATGATAATCTTATTATAATTTTCATTTCTAATTTTGTTTTTTAATCCAAATTTTTGTAAATGTATCTTGTGCTTTTATGACAATGAAAAATGCTCTATGAGTGAATTCACTACCAATGACACTGTGAAAACGAATACTCCAGTGCTATATTGATCCAATACTTCTGTATGGCAGCGAATCATGGACAATGAATAAACAATCAATACGATCATTGGAAGCCACAGAGATGTGGTTTTACAGAAGAATGCTGAAAATTCCATGGACAGCGAAGAAAACAAATGAGGTTTTAAATCAGGCCTGCACACAAAGAAACTTTATCAAAAGAATAAGAATCCGACAATCAATGTTCTTCGGTCACATAATGCGAAGAGAAGGTTTAGAACATTTGGTGACTACAGGTAAAATTCAGGGAATGAGAGATTGCGGAAGACAGAGGGAGAAGATGTTGGATGGCTTGACATCATGGTTCGACACAAGATCAACGTCAGAACTGATTACATGCATCAAGCAAGAGAGTTGGGGAGAGACATGATCGCCTACGCCAGCAGGCATGGCACTTGATTAATCGATCTTGTGCTTCTTTGTGTATTGTGGTCCATTATGTCTTGTGGTGGTATGAGTTTTGACTTTTGTATGTCTTTGTGGTTCAGTGTGTCTTGTGTGGTTCTGTATGCCTTGTAATCCTGTGTGTCTCGTGGTCCAGTATGCCTTGTAATCCTGTGTGTCTCGTGGTCCAGTATGCTTTGTGTCCTGTGGTTCTGCATGTCTTGTAATCCAATGTATCTCATGGCTCTGTGGGTCTTGTAGTCCAGTGTCTCATGGTCCAGTATCTTGTGGTCCAGTGTATGTTGTGGTCCAGTGTGTCTTGTGTGGTCCTGTATGCTTTGTATCTTGTGGTTCTGCATGTCTTGTAGTCCAGTGTATCTCATGGTCCAGTGTATCTCATGGCTCTGTGTGTCTTGTGGTTCAGCGTATCTCATGGCTCTGTGTGTTTTGTGGTCCAGTGTGTCTCGTGGTCCAAAATTGATAATTATTTAAGTATTATATGTGTATCTGCAGCCCAGCCGGCTGTCTCACCATACTTAAACCACTAAATGAAACTTACAAATTTGTATTTCAGGAACTTGTCGTCGCATTTGATGGGTTTGTCTCTGTCTATGCCTCTCAGTTTGTCAACCTGGCCAAGAGAATCTTGGAGGAAGAGAAGGAGAGAATGGCCATGTCTCTAGATATGGCTACTCTAATGGCCCTCAAGGAAGGCCCCAGACCACACGGTACACATTACTACTATTAGTATAGCACGTACAGCATCTCACAGTAACTCAAATCATTAATCACAGAGTGCGTCATTATTGTTGCTGTAGTCATTCAGTTTAGATGATGATTGCCACCAAGTAGATCAGAGTGTCTTCTAAAAATCACTGAGTGTCTGCTTATAAATTGATTAATATCTTCTATAAACCTGTACATGTCTGTTATAAATCTAGAAATGTCTGCTATAAACATAAATGTCTGTTGCCTAGACATACCTAAAGAAGCGAGCTGGAGATTGATATAAAAAGGATAGGTAAAACATGGAAAGAATTGAAAGGAATGACAGGAGAGAAGAAGAGCTGGAAGTTGGTTTTTTTGTGTTTTTTAACTGATCCAGAAGCACTTGAGCTTTCAGCTCTTCGGCTTGGTGCCTTGGACATCGTAACCCTTTGGTTCGGTGCCATGAACACCGTGAATCTGGTGAACCTGTGGCTTTTCTGCCAGCTCTGCGAAATTGATCCTGCTCTTACAGGGAGCTTGTCACCCGTAGTCCAACACGCTGGGCAGGCAGGCATTAATATCTTCTATAAACCTGTACATGTCTGTTATAAATCTAGATATGTCTGCTATATGCTGATGAATTTGTTATAAATTTAGAAATATCTGTTATAAACATAAATGTCTGTTGCCTAGACATACCTAGAGAAGAGAGCTGGAGATTGATATAAAAAGGATTGGTAAAATATGGAAAGAATTGAAAGGAATGACAGGAGAGAGGAAGAGCTGGAAGAAGTTTGTTGAAGACTTGTGCTCCGCTGGGAGCTGAAAGGTGAAGAAGAAGAAATGTCTATTATAAACTTATAAATATCTTGTTAAAAATTGATAAATGGCCACACCCAGTCGACCTGAAAACTAAGCTTTAGGGAAACCTGACAAACAGGAAGCTGACCACCCAGTTTGTGGTCCACAGTAAATTAAGCGCAAGATCAGAGATCACTGAAGAAGAAATAATGAATTTCTGCTACTACAAAGATAAAATATCTGCGATAAAACTGATGAATATCTGTAATAAGCCTGTGTCTGGTTGTAATAATTGTGTACATGTATTTGAAAAGTTGATAGCAATAAACTGTGACTGTCACATATCACAATAAAATGACATCCTATTACTGGTTGAACCTGGTCACATCATGTGTACTCACACAACAACAGTGCCACCTGTTAGATAACTAACTTTATTATTATTTTATTTAACTCTTTCCACGCGCAGTTATTTCCTCAATTTTTAAGCAGTTAATTCAAGGGAGGTAAAAAAAAAACAGACATGATCCCAACTACTTGTCAATAAATAAACATATCTATATTATTATATACTAAATTGAAGAAAACTGGACAACCCAATAGAATAACAAGGTTAAAAAGTAGTAGAAGTAAAACAGTAGAAGTAAAACTAGAAAGACTTCTTATAAGGGAAGTAACTCTATGGCGCAGTGTGCGGCTAATAGCGTGCAACGGACTTCCACTGTGGCGCAGTGTGCGGCTTATAGCGTGCAACGGACTTCCACTGTGGCGCAGTGTGCGGCTAATAGCGTGCAACGGACTTCCACTGTGGCGCAGTGTGCGGCTAATAGCGTGCAACGGACTTCCACTGTGGCGCAGTGTGCGTCTTAAAGCGTGGAAAGAGTTAATTATGTATTTCTTTGTCTTCATCATCAAATAGCTTGTCCTGTGCGAAACTTTGCCGTCCCAGCAGTCATTCTGAATTTCTCTCTCTCTCATAGGCCAGACATCCCGCCTTTACAGCCACCATGCTCAAGTAATTAATTACATCTTGAATCCATCTTCTCTGTGGTCTTCCTCTTCTCTTTGCTGGGATGCCTCCTTCCACGATGGTCTTCTCCAAACCTTCATGTCTCTTTATATGTCCAAAATACTTCAATTTTCTCATTCATATTTGTAGCTTCTGCCAGTTTTCTTCAACTTGGAATTCTTTATGGATATACTGTTCTCTCATATTGTCACTTAGTGTTTGCTTCAGATCAGAGTGATGGCGGCGGTTCATTGTTGCACTTTGGTTCATTTTTTAACAAGCATATTTGTGGAAGGAATCGTTGCCACATTTTAGCGAACCAACAGCAATTTTGTTGCATTCATACCCCACATATTCCACTTTACCTATTTCAGATATTTTTGCAAGTGGTGGAATGAAACTAGGTCACTCTCGGGGCAGTTTTAAAACTTTGACTACCTGTAAGATTAAGCTTCTCACATTGTTTCCGTTTAGAGTGTTCAGATTTTTGTTTCCTGGCAGCCCTTCAGCCATTCATTATAGTTATACAACCAGGCTCCATGACTATTCTAAACTAACACTTTGTGCCAGGTTTTTTAGTGTTTTAAGGTATAATGTAAGACCTGTATTTCATCATGGTAATTAGTTCTTGATATATGGCAGAAGGGCTGTGCATAATTGTTGTGTATTATTGGTGTGACATGCGTGTTTAGCACCATTCCACTCCCATTTTTTATTTGTCTATTTTTATTAGTTGAATGCTTACTCTGGTCAGATTGCATTATTTATTTATAATTATGCTGTAATAGTTATTTATTGTCTGGCCGAATGGATTAAAGTACTTCTCTTAGGTTCTCGTCCCACCTACAACCGCCCTAAAAAGCGGTACTACCGGCAGTAACAACAGTTTTTTTTTATTAGAGCAATGATAGCAACAACTTTACTTGTATGTTGCTGCAACTCTAGGCCAACTGAGATGGGTCGGTCACGTTGCTCGAATGCCTGATAAACGCATCCCAAAACAGTTGATGTAGGACGAGCTTGAAGGGGGCAGACGTTCAGCTGGTGGACAGAAAAACGCTTTAAAGACACTCTTAAAGTGTCTCTGAAATGCTTCGATATAGACAATACGTGCTGGGAATCCTTCAGCAAGATCGCCAAATATGGCGCTGTAACAACAAAGAGGAACCCGAATAGCTGAGAATCATCGTATTGTTGAGTCACAGAGAAACGAGCAGCGCGAAAAGACAGAGCACACAACACGCACATGTCTAACCTTGATCATGTATGCCCCACCTGTGGTCGGGATTCTGTTCTAGGATTGGACTCTACAGTCACCTCCGCACACACCAGAGAGGTGCAACAGTACACGTCTGAGATTGTTGTCATCATCGCTTCCGATGGACGGCTATATGAGAGTGGTACAATTGCTTTGCTCATTTGTTGTAACAACTCTAGAGTGGTACAATTATTTCACTCATTTGTTGTAACAACTCTAGAGTGGTACAATTATTTCACTCATTTGTTGTAACAACTCTAGAGTGGTACAATTATTTCACTCATTTGTTGTAACAACTCTAGAGTGGTACAATTATTTCACTCATTTGTTGTAACAACTCTAGAGTGGTATAATTGTTTCACTCATTTGTTGTAACAACTCTAGAGTGGTATAATTGTTTCACTCATTTGTTGTAACAACTCTAGGGTGGTACAATTATTTCACTCATTTGTTGTAACAACTCTAGAGTGGTATAATTGTTTCACTCATTTGTTGTAACAACTCTAGAGTGGTATAATTGTTTCACTCATTTGTTGTAACAACTCTAGAGTGGTACAATTGTTTCACTCATTTGTTGTAACAACTCTAGAGTGGTATAATTGTTTCACTCATTTGTTGTAACAACTCTAGAGTGGTACAATTATTTCACTCATTTGTTGTAACAACTCTAGAGTGGTATAATTGTTTCACTCATTTGTTGTAACAACTCTAGAGTGGTATAATTGTTTCACTCATTTGTTGTAACAACTCTAGAGTGGTACAATTGTTTCACTCATTTGTTGTAACAACTCTAGAGTGGTATAATTGTTTCACTCATTTGTTGTAACAACTCTAGAGTGGTATAATTGTTTCATTCATTTGTTGTAACAACTCTAGAGTGGTACAATTATTTCACTCATTTGTTGTAACAACTCTAGAGTGGTACAATTATTTCACTCATTTGTTGTAACAACTCTAGAGAGGTATAATTGTTTCACTCATTTGTTGTAAGAACTCTAGAGTGGTAGAATTGTTTCACTCATTTGTTGTAACAACTCTAGAGTAGTACAATTGTTTCACTCATTTGTTGTAACAACTCTAGAGTGGTATAATTGTTTCACTCATTTGTTGTAACAACTCTAGAGTGGTATAATTGTTTCACTCATTTGTTGTAACAACTCTAGAGTGGTACAATTATTTCACTCATTTGTTGTAACAACTCTAGAGTGGTACAATTATTTCACTCATTTGTTGTAACAACTCTAGAGTGGTATAATTGTTTCACTCATTTGTTGTAACAACTCTTAGAGTGGTACAATTGTTTCACTCATTTGTTGTAACAACTCTAGAATGGTACAATTGTTTCACTCATTTGTTGTAACAACTCTAGAGTGGTATAATTGTTTCACTCATTTGTTGTAACAACTCTAGAGGAATAAAACCAATGATGACACTAACTTTACTTGTGTGTCGTAACTACTCTAGAAAGATAAAAGAAAAGCAAGCCTTTGCGCAAAATTCAATCTGAAGTTTATATTAGGCACCATGACTACACCTAAGTTGATAGTGGATAAATGCAAAAATGAAAAAGAGACAGACTGTGTTGGAAATGGTTCAGTTTCTGGTTTTGTCTACAGCATACTGTCTATGTTTGACATGCATATCGAAGAGTAGTCAGCGTTGCAACATGGTACACTTTGATTTTTGTGTGTGCAAGCTTTACTAAGTTGTGACTGATGCACTGTCGGTAATCACTGCTCTAAAATCTGGCCAGCAATGGCGGAATGCGGGAGGGCCATTCAGAGTCAGGACTGTTTGATTCCGGACACCACTTTGCTAGCGCATTTCCACCATGTTTGGTCGGGTATTTTCCGGTTTCGTTTGCCAAGCTACTGAGTTGGTGCTTGAACAACGCTGTCATCTATGAATGTTACATGGAATGCTTTTTGCTGTGTCAACCGTGCATTTGTAGTGTGGATTCAGAAAATGGCGGACAGTGGTTATGACCTACTCAATCTACCGTATGCAGTGATATTGAGGGTGCAGAAAGCTGGATTTTGTCGTGATTGATGTTCCCTTCGACATGAATTGCAATTCAAGGATGAACAGTTTTGTGTTGACACTTTATAGCGACGGCCATATGCATTTATGCGGTGCAGGTTGCTTGTTGTGGCGGTACACAGCTGTTTCATTCTGGAATTAGTTCACACAGGAGACATTTCACAGTTGTTAGCATTTCATGTGATTTTCGTTGGCACAGAAACTGAGCAATTATGGGTGACCCACTGCAGGGAAGTTGGAACCGTACATATGAACTATGAACTGCTCTAAAATTTAAAAAATCAAGAAGAAAATAACTTGAAGGAATGGCAAGCAACACTACACCAAATATGCAATATTTTTTCTAGAGTGGTAGTACAGTGGATACCATCTCACTGTGGTGTACATGGCAATGCGACAGCGAGACATATTGCAGACAGCAGGCTACCATGACAGACACCAGTATGACATGTGGAAGCAAAAGCACATAAAAATGGCATACAGGAACAAATGGGTGAGAGATCACCCGGCCAACAAAACGATGATGCCTACTATCAACTCAATAGAGAAGAATAGGTTGTCATATTCTGACTATGAACTAGGTACTATAGGCTGAGGTCATCAGGTGCCGTGCCGGCTGGCATAAGCGATCATGGATCTCCACAAATCTCAATGTTTGGCGTTTGCTATCAATTCAGATATTGACGCTCTACTGTGCCATGAAGTCAGGCTATCCAAAATTTTCTCTCTCTTCTTCCTGTCTCGTCTACCCGATTTTACCGGTTGTTACAATGTGTTCTAAACCTCCCTCCTCATCACATGTCCAAAAATGATGACTGCCTCTTTCTTATATTGATAATAAGTTTTATCTGTGTCTTGATCTCATTCAACACCTCAACATTAGTCATTTTAGCAGTCCATGGAATTCTCATCATTCTTCTGTAAAACCACATCTCTGTGGCCTCCAGAGATTTTTCGATCTGTTTGTTTATTGTCCGTGACTCGCATCCGTATGTCAGTATTGGTTGTAGGCTGAGGTACCATCTGTTTAACAAGTACAAGAAAGAGTCTAAAGCTGAGAGATTGACTTCATTGTGCCGGTTTTTACCCTGTATAGCTCGGCCCCTCTTTGCAGAAATGGCACAACACCAGCTGAGAGTATTGCACAAAGCATGAACTCTATAGTCTTAGCAGCAATCCTAGGGGTCTCTGAACAAAAATGCACTCATGAACAGAACAGTGCAATCTGGATTTGTACCCACAACTTTTGAAACGCAAGGCAAAGACACAGAAATCCCCCAGTCATGATTTAAGTCATGCCAGTTTACTCCTTGTTAGTAACTAACAAATTTATGTGTATGTTAAAAGCTGCGAACAACTGACATATGCATGCTTAATGTATATTTGTTTTTAATGCAGTCAAATTGAGTGTTTCATCTTTTCATGTCTTTTTTTTATTAGCTTTGTGTTCAATGTCTCTCCTGATTTTCATATATTTTCATAATGATGTGATTACTTTGCATGATCAGTTATTGAACTCATAAAAATTCAGTCAGACCCATAGGTGCTCAGTCTTCCTCAGCAGGTGTTACATGGTATCATCATCAGTTGCCATGCTGGCTCTCTTAAACGATCATGGATCTCCACTGATGTTTACTATCATCTCAGATGTTGATACTCTTCCATGCCATGAAATCAGACTGTCCAAAATTTTTTCTTTCTGTCTTCCTCTGTCTCGTCTCCCTCGATTTTACCGGTTGTTACAATGTGTAAACTTCTCTTCCTTATCACATGTCCGAAAAATGATTACTGCCTCTTTCTTATATTGATGATAAGCTTTTTCTGTGTCTTGACCTCATTCAACACCTTTTCTTGAACCTGCTATTCTTCAACAAAATGTGACATCTTCAAAATCACATCAAGCGGTATACATGCTGATAGTTCCAATCATTCACTGGTTGAAACATCCTTCCTATTTGATACCTCATTTACTTAGTCTTGCTTGTACACAATTTGATGTCAAATTCCTTCCTCCTCCTTCTTCTGTGATCAACTTTTGCTATGCGACTACTCCGGTATGTGTCATAAACAGGGCGGTGCACTTGAGGTCTTCACCGGTTCCCCATAGTTTGTCTTGTAGTGTTGTTTCTTTTGGCCAGATCTCCAATCTCTCACTACTCAGACTAGGGCAGTCTTGCAGGATGTGCTCTGGGGACTGCTTTGGTGCTCCACAGGTGCAGGCTGCCGAGTCTCTGAGACCCATTCTGTGGAGGTGTGCTCTGAGACTGCAGTGTCCCGTTCTAAGTCTGAAGACTGTGGTCTGTTCTTTTCTGTTTAGTGTATTTATACTGTCGTGCTCTAGGTTGTATTCTCCATTTGTTTTTCTCCAGATCAATTTCCTGGATTGTTTCAGGAGAGTCTTTGCTTCTGTAAAACTTTGTGTTGGGTGGTGTTGTGTTAGGCTCCCCCAGCCCTTGCGAGTTTGTCAACCTTTCGTTTCCTGATATGCCACAGTGAGCTGGTATCCACTGTCAAATTCCTTGAATCCCAGTTGAATTCATCATTATTTGTTGTATCCTCCACCCAACTAAACATGTATTAGATGTGTCCTGTGTACACCAAAGTCCACTCAAACCAATTTTCCAGTTCTTTCTCTATTTCTGTTGAGCCTCTCATCATTTCGGGTATGCGATGAGTTTTTGGCAAGTGCCTTGTATGTGTTGTTTCCTACCATCTATGATATTTATGTTGTCGATCATATGCATGAGCGACTTTTTGCTTTGAAATATTTATATCTGAATAGTAGTGCTCGCTGTGGTGTATTGTTGGATGGTAATTGTTTTACATGGCCGAACCATTTGGTGTGTTGTTTCTTAATATGCCTTAGCACCTGTGTTATTTATATCTTCTTCGAATACTCCACATCAACCATGCTGTGTGATTTGTATGTGATCTGAGCCTAAGATTGATTGTACATTGTGCCAGTTATGTGCCTACAAGTAGGTCAGCACGTCCAATTTCTACAACGCTTTTTATTTACTAGGGTAGCTTCCCTATTTCCTACATCAGTCACCTCTTACGACATGCTTCGTAGGTCGCAGTGGTACTATTCTTTGCTTCCCTTGCGGGCCCCGGCTCTAAATGGATGGTTGTTTCTATCAAGTCTCTAATTGTCTCCTGGATTTTTTGTGTGTGTCATATCTGTCATTATTACTCTCATTTGTTGCTGGGACTGCAAGGAGCAAAGAAGTAACACTGTGACCTACTAGGCATGTCGTAAGAAGCGACTGAGGTAGGGCCTAAGGAAGTTACCCTAGTAAATAAAAAGCGTTGCAGAAATCGGATGTGCTGGCCTACTTGTAGATGCATAACTGGCACAGCGTGCGATCGCTCTTAGGCTCAGATCATATACATATCACAAAAAGTGGTTTAACAAGTGTCGATATGGAGTATTAGAAGAAGATTGCTCCCACTATTTTCCACAGACATTTAATCTATACTCTCCCCACGACGCTTCACGGCAAATGTGGTTAAGATAAGATTTAATCTATGTTGTCATTTTTCTTGTTTCATTTCCTGTAAGTGTTAAATTTTGGCCTGCTAGCACAAATTGTATAGCTTCTGTATTTTTTTAATTTTTCATTTCATTTTTTTTTTATTGTGCCCTACCTAGCATTGCAGAATCGGGTCGACCCAAAAAGGGAGTGCGCTTCGAGTGTCTCTCAGAGAGAGCTGCTCGGAGCTTGTTTTTGTGTATAAGACTTTGCCAATTGGCTATTTGAAGGCTGCTACCTTCTGGTCACTATCAAATTGTTAGGCACTACACTTTGGGCCTGTATTATTTTTCAATGTCATTTTTGGGGGGGCGAGGAGGGGCCTACATGGCAGTGCTGCAACGGTTAGACCCTTAACGTTTGAACAAGTTCACCTGTGTGTTGCCGGGGTCCTCAAGAGAAGCAAAGAAAGAATAGTACCACTGCGACCTACAATGCATGTCGTAAGAGGCGACTGATGTATGACATAGGAAGCTACCCTAGTAAATAAAAAGCATCGCAGAAATTGGATGTGCTGGCCTACTTGTAGGCACATAACTAGCACAACGTACAATCACTCGTAGGCTCAGATCACATACAAATCACACAGAGTGGTTAACAAGTGGTCGATATGGAACGTCGAAGAAGAAGTTTGAACAGGTAATCTCTGAGTGTCTCAGTATCTATTCGGATGAGAGCCACTCTGAACTTATTTCAGTGTATAAGATTATGCCTATTGACGTTTATGAAGGCTCCCACTCTCTGGCCGTGATCAAACGTTCAACACTACACTTTGACCTTATAATGTCAGCTTTATATATATTTTAATTAAATTGGATCCTTACTCATTAATGCCGCAGCTTGGAGGAGACCAAGGTACGATTGAAACACGTAAAATCGTTTAGCGTCATCATGCTTCCGAATGAGAGTTGCTCGGAATTTGTTTAAATGTATTTAGTTGCCTATTGGCTCTATGAAGGCTCCAACCCTTTGACCAAGATCAAGTCTGCACTACATTTTTTTAATTTATTTGTGTTGCACCCTTACCCTTTAGTTCCATAGCGAGTGGACCCAGCTACGTTTGAAATGTTAAAACACTCAGAGCATCGTCATTCTTTATGAGAGCCTCTCGGAATTTGTTGTCTATTGGCTCTATGAAGGCTCCTACCCTGTAGCCGCGATCAAGCGTTCGGCACCACTCTTTGATCTTAGCATGTCATTAACTTTATAATGCAAGAAGTCTGTGTTACTGTATGTGACTATCTATTTGTTGTATTTATATATTTGATATTGTTGTATATTGTTGCATTCAATATTGATGTTTACATTTATTTCATGTTGCTTTTATTTTTTTCATTTGTCTAGAGGTAGTTGATCATAAATTGAACTCTTTTTTTTCTCTTTGACAATATTCCTCTCTCACACACATGCTCTCTTTTTGTTTTATATATATATATATATATATATATATATATATATATATATATATATATATATATATATATATATATATATATATATATATATATATATATATATATATATATATACTTACTTATATAGTCTCTTTTCTTTTCTCTCTGACAGATTTCTCTCACATACATGTATCTTGTGTCCCTTGCCCTCTCTGATATGTCTTTCTCTCTAACACATTTTCTCTAACACTCTCTCTCTCTCTTACATGCTCATTTTTTATTTCACATACAAATTTTCTATATTATATGGTAGAGCTGAATTCTTGAAGCAGACAGCATCAGACTAAATCAGGCAAATTAGGATTGCAGTCAAAAAATGACTCATGGATATAGAAGAAGAAGTATTATACAAAGTATTGACCCATTACTTCTGTTTCTTTTCTGTTTTAGTTCATTCAGTCTGTTATCTCACTACATTTTAAACTTGAATTTTATTCTCTCAATGTTTAACTTGGTCAATGTTAAACTTGAATTATATTCTCTCAATGTTTAACTTGGATTATATTCTCTCAATGTTAAACTTGGATTATATTCTCTCAATGTTAAACACAATTTTAATTTTTTTAAATATTAATTTCTATGCAAAAGTTGGTTCATATTTTTCAAACATTTTTACAATGATTCCATTCTCACTCTCACCTTGCATATCTCACGGCCTTGACACCATTACTTGATACAGCTGTATCTAGTCACCAGCTGTCCTCATTGGCTCCGTCTGCCAGCTCTGACAATCTTATTGATGATCGACTCATGATTCGACGTGTATCATCTGGAGCGTCCCTGACAGGACACACCTTCGTCACAGTTTACTCATCCACATGGCATGCATTGAATGAGCTAGCAGCCGACCCTGATCCTGAGGTATCTTCCATGTCCAGGACTATCATAAACTCGGTCAGAAAAAAGGTATGCTATTTGTGTACGTTCTAGTTTCCTCACAGGTTCTCATTAACATTTCCAAGTCAACCATTATTTCATTACCAAACTATTTTTGGAGCATGCATGGGAATGCCCAATGTGCCGTGACGGCGATCGCATAACATAACATAACATCACCAAACTAGCACACTAAGAGTCAAATATGAATATTACGGTTTTATTGCACACAAGGTCGGCTACACAAAAGGTGGACCTCAGAGATAACAGAGACGACGAAAGACACTATTTATGAAGCACACACAAAAGCCAGTGCTAGAAATCTCTTCTTACCCTGAAGCTGTGAGGCAAATCAGGATTGGAGAAGAGAAAGGTGCATAGAGAGGCTCGCTCCAGGTGTCTCCTTTTCGACCTGACGCTGAAATCCAAAACAGGACTAGAGAATAGATAGATAGATCAAAATATTAAGAATACGGCAATCAAGGTTCTCAGGCACATAATGCGAAGAGAAGGTTTAGAACATTTGGTGACATTAGATAAAATTCAGGGAAGGAAAAACCGTGGAAGACAGAGGGAGAAGATGTTAGATGGTCTGACATTGTGACTCAACAAAAGATTGATGTCAAAACTGATTAACTGCACCAAGGGGAGAGAGTTGTGGAGAGACATGATCGCCTATGCAGACAGGCAGGGCTCTTGATTGATTCATTGATTACAGCAGATTACTACTAATATTAAACTTTCTTGTTCCCTGGAAAACATAGCGCTACAACTATTGATTCTTCGTAAACATTTATTTTGGAATATCTCCAGCTTGTGTATGATATTGGCGGTCGTTTTTTCCACACTCACTATTTGTATAATAACCCTCCCTCGTCACTGCTTCTATATACATGTATTTTAAGTTATTCTTTGAGATTTAGTCTCCTTTGGCATTACAGATTCTTTTTAAATTGTGTGAAAGTTTGACTTTGTGTCTTGAATTTTTTCAATGATGTCCTTTTCTGAATCACCATGTGTCTTGATTTGTTCAATGATGTCCTTCTCTGAATCACCATGTGTCTTGATTTGTTCGATGATGTCCTTCTCTGAATCACCATGTGTCTTGATTTGTTCAGTGATGTCCTTCTCTGAATCACCATGTGTCTTGATTTGTTCAGTGATGTCCTTCTCTGAATCACCATGTGTCTTGATTTGTTCAGTGATGTCCTTCTCTGAATCACCATGTGTCTTGATTTGTTCGATGATGTCCTTCTCTGAATCACCATGTGTCTTGATTTGTTCGATGATGTCCTTCTCTGAATCACCATGTGTCTTGATTTGTTCAGTGATGTCCTTCTCTGAATCACCATGTGTCTTGATTTGTTCAGTGATGTCCTTCTCTGAATCACCATGTATCTTGATTTGTTCAGTGATGTCCTTCTCTGAATCACCATGTGTCTTGATTTGTTCAGTGATGTCCTTCTCTGAATCACCATGTGTCTTGATTTGTTCAGTGATGTCCTTCTCTGAATCACCATCCTGTGATACTGTTCTTCACAGGTATACAAAATCTTGAACCTCCTCTATGGTTTCATGTTGTAATATAACCGGGTTTTCTGATTTTTGAAGTACATCATATTTTGGCTCTGATCAACTACCATACTTTGGGATAGTCCATCTAAAAAAGTGAAACTATTTTTCTTATTAGGCATGGCTTATAATGCGGCACAGCTAGGTAGGGCACAATAAAAAAAAATGAAGGTGAATCGAAAAATAAACAAAAACATATAAGCTATACAATTTGTGAGAGCCGTGGTAGTGTAGTTGTTAGTGAACTCGCTTCTCAAGGCTGGTGGTCTGGGTCCAGCTCCCGCCCCTGAATTTTTCCCGACCCCGACGGCTCTCAGGTCGACCCAGCCTCAACTGGGTACCAGACATGCTCTGGGAAAGTAAAGGCGGCCGGCGTGATACTGACCACAACACCCATCGTGTGCCGACGGTCAATGAAAATACAGGCCTAACACTGTATTGCCCTATATACCACATGGTATGAAAGGGTTCCTTTACTTTACTTATACAGTTTGTGCTAGCAAGTCAAAATTGAACACTTACAGGAAATGAAACAAGAAAAATTACAACATAGATTAAATGTCTGTGGAAAATAGTGGGAGTAACCTCCTTCGAATGCTCCACATTGACCACTTGTTAAACCACTTTTTGTGATTTGTATATGATCTGAGCCTAAGAGCGATTGTACGCTGTGCCAGTTATGCGGCTACAAGTAGGCCAGCACATCCGATTTCTGCAATGCTTTTTATTTACTAGGTAGCTCCTGAGGTGCTACCTAAGTCGCTCTTACGACATGCCTTGCAGGTCACAGTGTTACTATTCTTTGCTCCCTTTGCTAGTCCCGGCAACACACTAGCGTAATAATGGAAGCAATAATGACAGATATGACACACACAAAAAAACCTCTGAGACAATTAGAGACTTGATAGAAACAACCGCGCGTATGGTGCCGGTGCCCGCAAGGTAAGCAAAGAATAGTACCACTGTGACCTACAAGACATGTCGTAAGAGGCGACTTATGTAAGACCTAGGGAAGCTACCCTAGTAAATAAAGAGCATCGCAGAAATAGGATATGCTGGCCTACTTGTAGGCGCATAACTGGCACAACGATACAGCGCTCTTAGACTCAGATCACATAAAAATCACAAAGAGTGGTTTAACAAGTGATATGAAGCGTAAGAAGAAGAAGCTGCAAAGAAATAAGAAGAGAGAAAGAATAAATTGTATTACATGTGTGTTTGTTGTAGACGAGGACGATGTAAGGTCTTCGAGATATGTACACACGGTTCTTATGTTCTCACAGGCCTCAGCCTCTGCACGCTCTCGACAGACTTCTCATTCTGTCACATCACTGAATAACCACATGACACTTTCCAGCCCATCTAGGCCTGCAAACATGCCTTTTGGGTGAGTATACATCTTTCGCAAGTTGTTGTTTTCACTTGCTAATTTTGTCATCTTGACTTTTAAAAAAAAGTTTGTTTTTTAATTTTGGAAACGACCTGGTCATCATGGCGGAAAGGCATGCGAGCTGTTAAGACCTTGGTGTTTTGTTTGATACTTGCGCGTTGCTAGCACATTTTTATTAATGTTTGGACTTGTAGGACCAGGTGCTGTCGCCAAGCAACTGAGTTTAGTGCTACCTTACGATGCTGATATTATTGTGAATGACATTATAAAATAATAGCTGTCCATTGCAAGCGATGATATCAACAGTCTCAGGCGTGTGTTGCCGCACCTCTCTGATGCCTGCAGAAGTGACTGCAGAGTCCAATCCTCGAACACAATCGCCTACCAGAGGAGGGCATACATGATCAAGGTTAGACCTGTGGGTGTTGTGTGTTGTCTTTTTGTGCAGCTTGTGTTCTCTTCGCCTCAACGGCACGATGATTCTCAGCTATACGAGCTCCTCTTGTGTTGTTACAGCGCCCTATTTCCGATCTTGTGCAGGAGATTCCTAGCATGTGGTGTCTATATTTAAGCATTTTAGAGACACTTTAATAATGTATTTAAAGCTTTTTTTTCTGTTCACCAACATATACTAAATTGCAAATGACATTTCGCCCGAGTGGTTACCGATGCCCAAATTTGGGGTGTAAAGAATAGAACCAGTTACCTGCCACGCGTGTCGTAAGATGCAACTAAGAAGGTTTGGCTGAAATCGGATGCATGTGTCCGCTAAGGAATGTTAACCCGAAACAAATGCTTGCAGAAAACGGATGCACCAGACCGTAAGGCACATAACATGGTGCAACGACCCATCACAATGAGGAATGGGATAACGGATTCTACGGTCTCCAGTCTGCCTCTGATATTTAGCCACGCAGTAAGAATGTCAGACCTACCATCACGAGGGTGGCCAAAATTTACTGCAGCAAGAGGTCGGCACAAACGGGAAAGCAGAAATCATAGGAATTATATCCTACAGAACTGCCCCCAGTATGCAGACTTGAGAAGAAAGAGGTGGCCCACTTACACTAGCGTCCAAGACAAACTGTATGGCGTGGCTGAAATCTGAGGCAGACGGCTGCCTTTATTAGAGAATCCAGAATCCCAATCTAGTGAGAAGGCAGAAGAAGAAAGAATGACATTTGTTTGGTTGAATTAAATTATATATGATGTCGTGAATTTACTATGCTTTGTTGTGGCAATGACATTGTATGTCATGTTCTGAATGACATATGTCATGTTGTATTAATCAAGACTTTCTTGTACATATAATCTTTGACAGCACATCACCACAGAACATGTCCAGTTCTCTGCACACCTCTCCTCTACACATGCCTCAGCCTACTCGCAAAGTCTATGAAAAGTTACCAACAGTCGTTGTGGTAAGTTTCAATTCTGTCTCCTTACCCTTTCATCAGTATCTCTATCATTCTCTCTATCATTATCTCTCTGTCACTGTTTCTTTCTCTCTGTACGTTACCCTTTTTCTTTCTGTCTTCCTCTCTTACTTTTATCTATCCCTATCTTTCTGTCTTCTCCACAGAAATGTTCTGCCTCATTCTGAGAGTATTGCACAACGCATGAGCTCCATAGCTCTGTCAATAATTCTAGGGATCTCCGGTAAAAATGCACTCACAGGCCGAACGATACGGCCTGGATTCAAACCTACGATCTTCTAAACCATAGATTCCCAAACTACCGCCCATTTTGGAAAACGCTGTTTTAAACACAAGACACAAAGCGTTACCCGCCACATAAAGCCCAAGAACCAAAGAGTATAGTAGCTTTTTTATGTGACCAAGATACTCAATTGTCCATTTATTTAATTCTTTCAAATTGTTATATTTTTCCAAATTTCTTGGTTTTTTTTGTGTGTTTGTTTTGTTGCCATAAAAATTCACAAACATCTTTTTAAAATGCACATATCAATTTTATCTTCTAGTTGATTGGTTGGTGTCCATGTTTTTCTACATCATAAAAAATTATATAACAAAAAGAATTATTAAACTGATAAATATTGTTCATTTGAGGATTATCTTCATCGGACATGTCCATAATTGCTCCGATCTCATCCCAAGCATGTATTTCAGCGTGTTTAGGCTAACAACTCCGCTCTGTATTGATTGATGTATCTATTGGGTTGTCTCTCATGGTTTTAGCAATTAACCTAACGGGATCTGCAGAGCCGATATATCGGTTCAGAGCAATGTTCATGATGTCGCAGAACCGATATATCGACTTTTGGATGTCTGTTCACGGAAACGAATGTATCTTCAGCACCTCTTTACTGAAGTTAAAAAAATCTTCAGAAACGGAAAGTACATATATGTAGGTACATTACTATCTCCATTTAACAAGGATTTGAAAGAGGGAAAGCAGTGTATTATTGTGTTCAAGTCGAGACTTTTTTTTAAACGTTAATGTTTCCGACGATGTTTACAGTGTAATCTTGAGTACTGTTCGATCAAATTATAACTTGTGATAATAATGAAGAAGATTTAATTGATGGTAATAATGACATTTGATTATTTATGAAAAGCAGTATCGATAGTTGTAAGTCTAATGTAATAATTGCATCTAAAGAATGGACGTTCCACATTCCATTTATTGCCATGTCCGCACTAAAAAGTGAATATTATAAAAACTACTGCACCTAGTTAGATGAAACTTATAGAATATGTTCACACATAGATTATCTTCATTTAAATACTACTTCTAGAAACATCTATGAATATTAAGATGTAATACAAACCGGAGAGGTAAAATATTTTTCTGATTTTTGTTTTTTCAAAATAGTCATGCTACAATAATCTAATTTTCTGAAACGTATATCACCTGATGTAAAATATTATTATATTAATGTATTCCACATCCAATTAGCAATAATTTAATATATAATATGTCATACTTTAGAGAAACAGTACTAGAGTTATAAAGGATTAAACTAATTGACATTGAATGTTAAATTTGAATGGCAAAATAAATGCGTCCAGAGGTCAAAATAATACAGGGCTAAGGGTTAAAAAGACTCAAATAAAATTTCGACAAAATTTTCACCATCTTCCAAATTACAACTGTGTCTCTCGCCATTACTGTGGAATTTATGCACTGCCTCTGAGATATTTCTCTATCCTTCCTTCCTTTCGCTCGCTTGAAATATTGTCTATATATTCAATGTTGTCTCTTGTATCCTTCCTTCCTTTCGTTCTCTTGAAATATTGTCTATATATTCAATGTTGTCTCTTGTATAAGCTGCAGTCTTTTGTAGCTCACACAGAGGTCTGTGTAGTTTTATGTTGAGTGTTGTTTCACTAGGCCAGTGAGTTTGCCTCAGTATATCATTTTCGGGGCAGTCTTGATGTAATCTTTCTGTATAAGAAAGAGATTGGAGTACACATAATTATTCACCAAAGTGCAATGATAATGGTCCAATCAATCAATCTTATCTTATCCACATTTGCCGTGAAGCGTCGTGGGAAGAGTTAGTTTTCTATCTTGTGCCAGGTGTATTGTGCTTGACGTTGTCAGTTCATGCTTTCGCAGGGACTCTGAGATGTTATCTATCCATCGCGTTCTTGGCCTGCCTCGTGCTCTGCGCTGAGTGTCGATTATTGTAAGCACGTGATGGTATTAAATGTGGTTCTATTCTCATTAGATGGCCGAACCACTTGATTAATCAATAAATATTGATACTTTAAACCTGTCACTATTCCATCATTGCAGCCAGATGACAAGGAAGACCCCAGCCAAGTCTCAGGACTAGTCAGCACACAGTTCTTTGAGTGGAGCTGTAAGTATTTCTCAGAGTCTTCCATGTGCCTGAAGAAAGAATCGGACCCAGAAAGTTGGTCATACCACCAGAAACAATACAGATACCTCAGAAATGCCAGAGTTAGATCACAAGGCAGGGACCAGCTTAGACTTGGTAAGGGTTATTGTTCATAATTTTGTTTAATTCATTTTTCTATTCATTTATTTCCATATCCTGAAACTCTGATAATGTCAGTTTTAGATCAGAAATAAAGAATAGAATAAGCCAGGCCGCCCGATTTGTTACCGAGACCCAAATTGGGGTGTAAAGAATAGAACCACTGTTACCTGCCATGCATGTCATAAGAGGCGATTAAGGAAGTTGGGCATGGGGCTAGCTACCACACACCGTAAAAAAACACTAGATGGTTACAGAACGGAGAGCGAACCGAGTAAATGCTGGTTGAAACCAGACACATCGCCGAAGATAAGCACCAGAGCTCCAAATGGTGCTGAAGATGTGACGTAAAACACACCAATGTTAAGGCTGCATGAATCAGATTTCCACATGAATAGAATTTTGGGAAATCTGGTCAATCGTCTGGGCGGTGATCACGAAGAGAGAGAGAATAAGCCAGGCAACGGCAACATTCCATAAAATGAAGGGGCATTGTATGCAACAAGTCAATGTCATTGGCTGACTGGACACTCAGACTCTACAGCTAACATTTACATTTATTATACCAGTTACAAAAATGATAGCTGACCACATTTGTAATGTTGAACACTATTCATACATAAGACACCTACCAGATTCTACAGGATGTTCAAGATAAAAGTAACCCCGTTGACAAATCAAAAGTTGCCAGTTACTTGTTGTGCTGTGTCTATTTACTATTTAAACCGGTTCTGACTAGCTGTCCTACGTCACATTTGTTCATCGCTCCTTCCTGCACTACAATTACACACCGTCACACAACCTTGACCTATACTACGTCATAACTGAACCTTCTCATTTTCCTAAATATATGCCAGATTAGCTCCATTGATAGGCTACTTTTATCTTGAACACCCTATATACAGGGTGGTCAAGATAATACAGCAGCCTGTGAATGGAGCCTGTGAATGTAGTGCGAAGGGCGATGAACAAATGTGACGTAAACGAGCTAGTCAGAACCTGTTTAAATAGTACATAAACATAACGCGATAGATTATCTGGCAACTTTCGATTTGTCAATGGGGCTGCTTTAATCTTGAACACCCTATATATATTAAATGTTAATGTACATTCAGTTTAAGAGTGACATTTATTTGGTGGTTGTCCTGTACAGGTGTCTCTCGTCTGGATGATCAGATGTTTGTCAACAGAGTTGGAGCAGTGCCTACTGCCATCAAGTTCCATCCTTATGAAAACTTCCTGGCTGTTGCTGATGCTTATAATGTCTCGTATGTAGAAACTCTTGACTTAAGGCTGTATAGAATATTGATTTCAGGATGTATAAGATATTGACTTAATCCTTAGAACCCGGGCTCTTGATAATTCGGGATTTAATATAAGTGCTACATACCCCAAGCTCCAGATATATCGGGTTGAGCATATTTTTTCACTATTTTTCAGTATTTGAAAATAAATTGTGTGCAAATGTGACGTAAAACACATGTTCTATATCGCTTTACGAGATGGCGTACGCTGTTGTATTTTATTGTACTGATAAGATAATTAATTAAATATTTTCATGTTAAAAGATAACTTTGAAATGGTCATTCTAAAAGTATAACAGAGCAAGCTGTTGAACTTGTTTTGAATGAATTTGAAGATAAATTAGACTTAGAATATGATTATTCTGATAAGAATATAGAAATAGAGTTAGATGATCATTTAGACGATGAAGAATTGTTTTAATCCATTGATATTCAAGCTATATATGTTCAATCTGGAGAAAAATCTTCATATACGGGAGTATTCGCGGGTGTGCCCACATATTAAATCAAATAATTGTAAAGTTTAGTATTCTTCAAATATATAATAAGCAGGAATAACGGAGATGATGGGGTAAATCAATAACAAATTATAGAGCACTTAAGTGTGCTAAATTATCATGTTTTAATATAACTCTGATGTGTACTGTTTTTGCCTAGGAGCTTCGGGGAAGATATTTTTAAGGTACAGGTGGCCAGGGTTCAAAGGGTTAAGGATGTATAGGATATGGATTTAGGTATTACTAGAATATGGATTTAAGGATGTATAGAATATTGACTTAAGGCTGTATAAAATATTGATTTAACGATGTATAGAATATTGATTTAAGGATGTATAGAATATTGATTTAACGATGTATAGAATATTGATTTAGGATTGTATCGGATATTGATTTAGGATTGTGATCGAGATATTGATTTAGGAATGTATAGAATATTGATTTAGGGATGTAGAGAATATTGATTTAGTAATGTATTCAATATTGACTTAAGATAGAATATTGATTTAGTAATGTATAGAATATTGATTTAAGAATGTATGGTGTAAGGATGGTTTACTGTTAAGCATCTTAGTTGTATATTTGCCTATTTTGTTAGGTTTTGGGACCTTGAACAAGGGATCACAGTTTCAGACATCCCAAATCCTGCTGCTATAGAAAAAGCTACACTGCCATTGACTCGCATCAGTCGTATCACATCTGTTGAATTCATGGATGCTCACGACCAGGGACTGTTCATGTTCTGTACAGGTACATCTTTCGCTAATTAGTTTATTATCTATATAAGGGAAAACTGCGGTAAAACTATGTAGTATATGTGAAACATGTGAAAGCAAAGTAATATAGTTTTACAAAGTAGAAAAATCAATATACAAGCGATGTTTCCACCAAAAGAACTTTTATCAAGCAAAGGATACTGCAAAAGCGAAAAAATTCAGACTTCATATACAGCAGACATAACATATACAGTCCGACAATAAGTCCCTAACAGCTCTAAAGTGAAAATTTGCTAAAAACAAAATAAATATGAAAAACTAGAAATGAAAAAAAAGATTAAACAATGATAATCAAATATATTCCAACTCTCTGCTATCAGTGCCAAACATGGCCCTGACTAAGACACAAGAAAGAAAGATTGCATGTGAAATGAGATCTCTACGAAAAGCTGTCAACGTTACAAGGAGAGATCGAGTGAGAAACGAGAATATCAGAAGCATCGTTGGTACTATACCATGCATACAGTACATCAAGAAGCAAAGAATCAAGTGGTTCGGCCATGTAATGAGAATGGAACCACATTTACTACCATCACGTGCCTACAATAATCGACACTCAGGCACAGAACGCGAGGCAGGCCAAGAACACGAGGGATAGATAACATCTTAGAGTCCTTGCGAAAGCATGGACTGACAACGTCAAGCGCAAGACGCCTGGCACAAGATAGAAAATTAACTCTCCCCAAGGCGCTTCACGGCAAATGTGATTAAGATAAGATAAGATCAAATATATACATAGCATATATATATATATTTAACATATACACATATATTATGGAACATGAATAATATACAGTAGAAAATAATATAAAGTAAAAAATGTGAACAGTTTTGAATATCTTGGTTCACTGCTAACAACAGGTGGAAATGGGATGAAGGAAATTAAAAGAAAAACAAACATGGCTTTACACAAAAATAAACAACTAAAAACAGTATGGAGTGACATTTAGAAAACACTGATAAGAAAACAAAGATCAGAATACTAAGAGCATGCATATTCCCAGTGGCAATGTATGGGTGTGAAGCATGGACATTTAATAAAGCAGTGGAAAAACATATATGTGCTTTCGAATATAAGTGTTACAGAAGAGTCCTCATATATCATGGACAGAGAAGAGAACAAATAGATCTACCCAGAAAGAACTCAAAATCAAAGAAAACTGGCCGATGCAACAAATAAGAAAGAAAAAATTGAGATATTTTGGACATATAAAAAAACATGAAGGGCTGGACAAGACCATCATGGAAGGAGGCATACCGGCAAAGAGAAGAAGAGGAAGACCATGGAGAAGATGGATTCAGGATGTATCTGATGGTTTGAACATGATGGCTGCAGAGGCAGGACATCTGGCCTATGAGAGAGAGAAATTCGGAGAACTATTGGGGTGGCAAAGTTCTGCTCAGGACAAGCTATTTGATGATGATGTTGATGAGTAATATACATACATTTCTATGCTTCTTGATACTGTCTCTTCTCGTACTCCATAATATATGTGTATATTTTTAATGTATATATTTGATTATTATTGTTTTATCGTCTTTTTCCATTTTAGTTTTGCACATTTATTTCGGTTTTTAGTCACATTTTCATTTTAGGACAATCTAAGGTAAGTAAGGAACCCTTTCATACCTCGTGGTATATAGGTCAATACAGTGTTAGGCCTGTATTTTTCATTGACCGTCGGCACACGATGGGTGATGTGGTCAGCATCACGCCGGCGCCTTTACTTTCCCAGAGTATGTCTGATACCCAGTTGAGGCTGGGTCGACCTGAGAGCCGTCGCGGTCGGGAAAATTCCATGCGCATTGCAGGAGCTGAACCCAGACCACCAGCCTTGCGGAGCGAGTTCACTAACAACTACACTACAGCGGCTCTCATTTTAGGACAGTTAGGAATTTATTGTCCGACTGTATATAGGAAGTCTGAATTGCTTCATTTCTTTTGTATCCTTAGCTTGATAAAGTATAATAATAATAAAGCCCATAACCCGTTTGGGTCGTAGGGGTGTCACTGTGGAGACATCAGCACAAAAACAGCACGCCATGCATCTCTGTCTTCAACTCTTCGAGCAAGTGTGGAGATACTCTGTCCTGACCAGCTCTTGATGTTGTCAAACCAGGATTTTCTCTGCCCTTCTTTCCTTCTGCCACCCTCAACTGTTCCCTGAAGGATAATCTTGGAGAGTGAGCCATGTCTCATCACATGCCCGAACCACGCAAGTTAACGCCTGTGATAAAGGCATTTTGGACGAAACGTGGCTGTATATTGTTTTTTCTGCTTTGTAAAACTATATACGTTGTTTTTACGTTATTCGTTGTATTAATTTATCAACATTAGGATGTCATGTCATATGATCATGGTTGGGGTGGGTGGTATCATCCTGTTTGTCTCAAGAGGCAATTGATGTAGCACCCAAGGTAGATTTATTTCTGCTTTCTCCTAGCACTTTCTATGTAAGCACATTGTCATAGTCTGGCTTTCCCAGTTATCAGATCCATTTTTAGAGCCTGACTCCATGTGGATCCATCCCTGATAACTTCCTCCTACTCTTGTGTTGATTGATTGATTGATTGTTAGGACTATCATCATTGCACTTGTAGTAACCATGTGGGCTCCAATCTCTTTCTTACACAGGAAGATCTCCTGGGCAGTGCATGAACTCAGTAGCACCGGCAAGCATCCCCGATGTCATTTTGAAGATGATGAAAATATGTTGCAGGAATTTTTATTTGTTAATCTTTTTATTGAGTTGTGCCTATAAGTTGTATGTATGGATGTAATTTAGTAGTCTCTTTGTGTTTTATAACTTGGTGAAACACGTAATAACAAAGTACTGTAGTTTTACAAAATACAATGACAGTACACAGCAACGTTTCGACCAAAAGGCCTTTATCAAGCAAACGATACCACTGGTCTCTGTGGCTGAATGGTTAAGCCCTTTGCCTTGCGAGTCGAAGATCGTAGGTTCGAATCCGGACAGCGGCTTTCTGTTCACGAGTGCAGTTTTTTCCAGAGACCCTAGGATTGTTGCCGGAGCTACGGAGTTCGTGCTTTGTGCAATACTCTCGGCAGGTGGCGTGCCATTTCTGCGGAGAGGGACCGAGCCATATGGGGTAAAACCTGGTGCAATGAAGTCAATTCTTCGGCTTTAAAACCTTTTAAACGATACAACAGGTGTAACGAATTTCACAACACACTACATTTAGACTACCACAGAGTTCCAGCGGCATAAAATGAAAATCTGTGACTAAACTTTTATAACTTCAAATTCACCCTGAGAGTAAACATTGAATTGTTTATATTCGTGTCATTACAGATGATGGTGCTGTTCGAATACACAGAAATTTTCTTTCACCCAATGAAGCTGATAGAGAATTGGTCACGGCATTTAGAGGTCTTTCAGAAATTGTCCCTTCAGAGAGAGGTAAGAATGTGAATAGTTATTTTTTTAAGACGTAATAATATATATTTTTTTTTAAACACAAATAAGTCTATAAATTATAATCTATGGGAACATTCATAATATCTCTCTCGATCACCGTTTAGACTGATGTACCAGATTTCCCCATAAATTTCATTCATGTGGAAATCTGATTCATGCAGCCTTAGCATGGGAGACATTCATAATATCTTTCTGTCGCGATCACCGTTTAGAATGATGTACCAGATTTCCCCATAAATTTCATTCATGTGGAAATCTGATTCATGCAGCCTTAGCATGGGAGACATTCATAATATCTTTCTCTCGCGATCACCGTTTAGACTGATGTACCAGATTTCCCCATAAATTTCATTCATGCGGAAATCTGATTCATGCAGCCTTAGCATGAGTGTGTTTTGTCACATCTTCAGTGCCATTTGGCGATCTGGTGCTTATCATTCATCAATGTGTCCGGTTTTAGCCAGCGTTTACTGGGTTTGCTCTCCATCAGCCTTTGGCTGTCCCTAGCCGACCTGCAAGGCAGCAGGTTACATTCATAATATCAGATGGAAGATGTACAACATAAATTAGTAGAATAGCTCAAATGAAAGCAGCTTTTATGAAAATGGGAAACATACTTTGCCTGAATTCACAACCAATGATGCTGGGAAATAATACTCCTTTAACCAATACTTCTGTATGACAGTGTATCATGGATGATGATCAATAAGGTTGCCAAAAGCTACAGAGATGTGGTTTTACAAAAGAATACTGAAAATAAGGTGTCAAAAAGCAAATGCAGTGACCTACCAGCTGGCTCCATTACTACAACACCCAAAGATCAAGATGGAAGTGAAAAGACAGATGATAAAAAGTATTTTCCTACCAACACTTTGTTACCAGTGCCAAACTTGGTCTCTTACAGCAACACATCATAGAAAGCTCACCACGAGTGAAATGAAATGCTTGAGGAAGGCAGTGGGAGTCACCAGGAAAGACAGACTACGAAATGAGGACATCAGAAGCAGAGTGGGCATAACTTCATGCACCGAATACATCAAAAGACAACAAATGCAATGGTTTGGACATTTAATGAGAATGAAATACAACCAACCACCAATAACAGCATACAATAAAAAGAGATCGGGTACTAGAGCTAAGGGAAGACCAAGAAAAAGATGGATGACAATATCAAGACCACACTACATAAACACGAATACAACACAAGGGCGACTCATCTAGCCCTAGAACGCAAATTAAAGCTCCCATCCTTATGTTTAACGGCAAGAGTGGACAGCCAACTACATCTTCCACCTGGGAATAGACAATGCTGAAAATCCAATGGACAATGAAGAAAAGAAAGGATGAGGATTTAAACGAGGCCTGCACACAGTGAAACCTGATCAAAAGAATAAGAGTCAGCCAATCAATGTTCTTCAGATACATAATGCAAAGAGGAGGTTTGAAACATTTAGTGACAACAAATAAAATACAGGGAAGGAGAGATAGAAGAGACAGGAAGAAGATGTTGGATGCTCTGACATCTGTGTTCTGCAAGAGATCATCATCAGAACTAACTAACTGCATGAGGAAGAGAAAGTTATGGAGAGACCTGATCGTCTAGAAGAGACAGAGGAAGAAGATGTTGACATTGTGGTTCTGCAAGAGATCATCATCAGAACTAACAAACTGCACAGGAAGAGAAGTTATGGAGAGACTGATCATTCGCTGAGGATGGCTGATGGGATATAATATTCTATCATGCATGAGCAACTTTGTTCAAGCCACCCATATGGATATCGTGTCAGACTCAATGATGTGTTTCAAAGGATTGAATCTGGAAGTCTCCGCACTAAATGGGTGGATATCATTCGAAGGTCACCTCTCAAAAACAATGTCTTGACTGTACACACCTGGACATGCTGGAGTGCAAGACAAAGAACATGCTAACTTTCTTGCAAACAATGCCCTGGCTCAAGCTGGCAGAAGTATGGACAGAGCCGATGTCATCAATGTGATGCGCACTCATTTATGTGATTTGGTCGAGTCTCCGACACTGAAGTGAGTGCGAGAATTAGGAGTTAAGTTTGGACATGCCGGACAGTGTCATCTTCGTGGTAGAGAAAGAAGATATACTAACCAATTTCTCATGGTTGCGGTGAGCAAGTAGACTGCTGCAGCAAAGGACGGTGCACCCATGGGAATGCCCAATGTGCCATGGTATAGATCGAATAACGTAACATAATATTCCTATCATATCTAATTTTTTTGTCCAATAGGTTCTGGTGTTGTGACAGAATGGGAACAAGAAACAACCACACTTATTATATCTGGCAATGCAAGAACTATACGACTCTGGAACATACAACAAGAACAGAAAATTTGTGTATGTATTTTTGTTGATTTGAATCAGTTATTTGTGAGCACTAATCTTTGTTTAGACACTGAGTGAATATATGTAGTGTATTTCTTGTTGGTTTAAGCATGATATTGTCTGTTTATTGTCTATGTGGCTAAGTAGCTATGATACTTGCCTTATGTTCTGAAGGTTGGGAGTTTGAATCTCTACAGCGCCATTCTGTTCACAGCTGCATTTTCCTGAGACTCCTAGGATTGTTGATGGAACTATGGAGTTCATGCTTTTTGCAATACTTTCGGCTGGTGGTGTTCCATTCACAATCACAACCCAAGAGTGCCTGGTTCAAACTGTGGGGCGGATAGTTTGGAAGCAAATTCGTTGTAGTGGATTTTTACGTACGGTAAAAATAGACCTTTCCGTTCAGAAAGAAATGGCAATCTAATGAACATATAAGTGGTGCCTAGAAAATCAACGACTCGTTTACTGTGGTTAATGGTGTAGTCCTGTAAAGGATAGACCACGATTTTCAATGAGAATGAAACAAGATCTCCTACCATCTCGTGCCTATAACAACCGGCAATCTGGACGGCAAACTGGAGCAGAGCTAGTGGAAGACCAAGAACCCGATGGATAGATAATATTACAAATCTCCTGCGACACAAAGACTAACAACTACAGATGCAACACATCTGGCAGAGGATTGAAAACTGAAACTCCCCACAACACTAGACGTCACATTTGGATAAGACAAGTCTTTGTCTTCTTCTTCCGCGTTCTCACTAGATTCGGATTCTCTAATAAAGGCAGCAGTCAGCCTCAGATTATCAGCCACGCCATACAGTTTGTCTTGGACGCTAGTGTAAGTGAGCCACCTCTTTCTTCTCAAGTCTGCATACTGGGGGCAGTTCTGTAGGATATAATTTCTATGATTTCTGCTTCCCTGTTTATGTCGACCTCTTCCAGCAGTACATTTTGGTCATCCTTGTGATGGCAGGTCTGACATTCTTACTGCGTGGCTAAATCTCCAAGGCAGATTGCGACCGTAGAATCCGTTATCCCATTCCTCATTGTGAGGGTCATTGCACCATGTTATGCGCCTTACGGCCTGGAGCATCCGTTTTCTGCAAACATTAGTTTCGGTTTAGCATTCCCTAAGGATAAGAAAAAGGGTGGAGACTGCAGTAAAACTTGGAAAAATAGGTAAACATGTGCGCTGTAATACATGTGCATATGTAATACAGACCCGTACTGTCTCTTTTCCAAAAGCTACGCCGTCTGTGCTGTAATACATGTGCATATGTAATACAGACCCGTACTGTCTCTTTTCCAAAAGCTACCTATACCATTCAAGACAGTTTCACGTGTGAGTCCCGAAATATCATCTATGCTATCACCTGCAAACGATGCCATAAGGCCTATATTGGTGAAACCGTTAAGAGGCTCAGTGACCGATTCGCCCAACACTTACGCGATATTCGCCAATGCTCTGTGACTCCTGTGGCCACTCATTTCAATGATACTGGCCATTCAGGAGTTGCGATGTCCAGGTCACAGCCATCCGATCATGTTCCTCCGATGATCGCAGTCGATTCGCCCTGGAGAACCGTTTTATTTCATTATATGGCACCTTGCGACCTCTTGGACTCAACGCATTACATTCCTATGCTTCTTAGCACTGTCTTATCTTGTGCCTTGTTATCTATATGTGTGTTTGCTCCATATATGTGTCATTTATCCACTATATTGTTTATTGTTCCTCTCCTTTTCCACTTTCGGTTTTTGTGTTGCACTCATTTCGTTGTTCGTTTTATTCCCAGATTTTCATCAGATAGGTTTATGTTTCCACATGTAATCGTCCATTTGTAGTGTTCTTCGAAATTCGTCATTCTTGTTGTATTGTTTGCTTGATAAAGGCCTTTTGGTCAAACGTTGCTGTTTATCGTCACTGTTTATGTATTTTGTAAAACTTTAGTACTTTGTTTTTACGTGTTTACCTAAGGATAAGACAAGTCTAGGGTATATACTCCCAACAGTAAACCTCTTGTGTATCATTGCTTGTATGTTCATTCTTTCTCAGGATATCAGCACGGGAGCAGAAAGTTGTGTAACAAGTTTGGCTTCCGACCCCATGGGCAGGTCATTGCTTATAGCTGGTTGTGGTGATGGCTCTGTACGTCTCTTCGATCGCAGAATGAATCCTACTGAATGGTATATGACCTTGTTGTTTCACTTAGTTCTGTTTTTTTCATTTCTGGAACAGGTGTGTCAATATCTAGTTTCATTTATGATGTTTATAAGTGCCACTCGTGACATGGATCATGGAGAAGAGTGGATACCAAAACCCACTGAACACAGACAATCCTTTGTAGTAGTCACCACGATAAACAAACCAAGTCACGATTCGCTGCCCACAATAGTCAACGCAGAAGTTGAAGCAGTAATAAATGACTACACAGCGGAGGAAGATGCTGTTGTCTTCACTGATGATTCTGTTATTCAGCACAGTTGGAGTGTATGGTCCTTTACGGCTAGAGCTAAAGAAAAAGTCATCAAAGAGGCAAGTGGTGCATATGCGACAACTACCAGCAGGCATGACTATGGAGGTCACCAGCGGTAACAAAATCCCTGGAGTGGCTACAGACGAAAACATTCACCCATGTATGCATGCTCAGCGACTCTATGAGCATGACACCGAAGATCAAGACCAGTTATGTACGAAGGCAGTGGATGCAATTAATTCAAAATGCGACACTCCAGACACTTACTTTCATCTTTGTCCCGAAGTGATGGGCAGTGAGAGAGCGGATGCACTAGTGGACAATGCTATGTTCGAGAATGGGTCTTCTATGGACAAAAGCGACATCATCAAAGCTAGGAGAAAACATTTCAACAATGAAAATAAAGGGTATTCTCCATCTTGGTTATGCATACCGATAGATGCCGCAAGACGGGAAAACCACGATAGAAAACCCAGTAGATACATCAATCAACACAGAACGGGAGTTGTTAGTCTAAACACACTGAGATACATGCTTGGGAGGTGATCGGAGCAATTATGAACATATCCAATGTGCGAGGAAGATGATCCTTATATGAACAATTTATATGTGCATTTAGATCTCTGTGTTTGCCGATTGAAACGACCCTCTACATTGTCTGTGTCTGGCCCCAGGCCGTTGTCTTCCGAGGCTAACTGCAAATTGCCACGTACGCGCGTCTAGAAAAGGCTGAGAATGCTCCTACTCCGGATCAAACTCAAAACTGAATGGTAAAGTAAGGTCGACAATGTAAAGATCTGACAGGCTGTCCGGGTCGAACATTGCGAAGGCCGATACTTTACACTGTGTCTTATACGTGTAAGATGCCGTCCGAGACAAGCTTATAAGCCCCGAGAATTGTTTCTAATCCGGAACGACCTCACAGTCAGAATATAACAGCGTAACTCACTGTCTTGGCGCAGATCACAAAGCCCAAATATACGGCAAAGCTGATCGAAAAGGCATAGATCCGGGCCGACTTTGTCGGCAGAAAGGATTGTACCCTAGGGAAAGTTCACCCTAGTAAATCAAAAGCTGGCTGAAGGCGGGCGGGCGGGCCTAGTCACCATGGGTGCACAATCGACCGCGTAGATCACCCGTTCTTGCCAGTGAACCAATTATACATCACAATAAGAATGATGAAATTGGCCGTGAAGAATGATCGAGAGAGAGAGAGATCTCTGTGTTTATATGTCTGTATTCTGATGTCTGTATTGCTATGTCTGTATTTGCATGTCATCGTTTGCATTACTCTGACTGATTTACTAACTGATTGTTCCTTATCGACTGACTTATTGACTGACTAAACTGATAGCTGACAAATCACTACCTCACTGATCTCTTGAATGATTGATCTGATAGCTAACTGATGTACTGATTGATCTGATAGCTAACTGATGTACTGATTAATCTGATAGATAACTGATGTACTGATTGATCTGATAGATAACTGATGTACTGATTGATCTGATAGATAACTGATGTACTGATTGATCTGATAGATAACTGATGTACTGATTAATCTGATAGATAACTGATGTACTGATTGATCTGATAGATAACTGATGTACTGATTGATCTGATAACTGATGTACTGATTGATCTGATAGATAACTGATGTACTGATCTGACAAATACTGACTACTGATTTGTAATGATTGATCTGATAGCTAACTGATGTACTGATTGATCTGATAGCTAACTGATGTACTGATTGATCTGATAGATAACTGATGTACTGATTGATCTGATAGATAACTGATGTACTGATTGATCTGATAGATAACTGATGTACTGATTGATCTGATAGATAACTGATGTACTGATTGATCTGATAGATAACTGATGTACTGATTGATCTGATAGCTAACTGATGTACTGATTGATCTGATAGATAACTGATGTACTGATTGATCTGATAGCTAACTGATGTACTGATTGATCTGATAGCTAACTGATGTATCTGATAGATCTGATGTACTGATTGATCTGATAGCTAACTGATGTACTGATTGATCTGATAGCTAACTGATGTACTGATTGATCTGATAACTGATGTACTGATTGATCTGATAACTGATGTACTGATTGATCTGATAACTGATTGATCTGATAGATAACTGATGTACTGATTGTCACATTCAATTATTGTTTATTATTTTCTTGTCTCTAAAGTCGTGTGATGACGCTAAAGGAACACAACTCTTGGGTTTTGAAGGTGCATCTACAGAGAGGTTCAGAAGGGAAAATTGTTAGTGCAAGGTTAGTCTAGTCTTGCTACAGTCAGACAGTACATTTCATCTAGTCTAGTCTTGCTACAGTCAGACAGTACATTTCATCTAGTCTAGTCTTGCTACAGTCAGACAGAACATTTCATCTAGTCTAGTCTTGCTACAGTCAGACAGTACATTTCATCTAGTCTAGTCTTGCTACAGTCAGACAGTACATTTCATCTAGTCTAGTCTTGCTACAGACAGACAGTACATTTCATCTAGTCTAGTCTTGCTACAGTCAGACAGTACATTTCATCTAGACCATAGATCATAGATTCCCAAACTTTTTCAAAAGGTGGCCAACTTTTCAAGACATAAACTTTGTAAGTCCCCCTCCCCATTATAACAGTTCCCAACCCCCTATATAAACATGCTCTTTTTCACTTTGACATAGAAAATTGATATATATTTCTGTCATACATGGTCAATTTTCAAATGATTATATACATAACATAGAAACTTGATGAAAAAATGGATTGTGTAAGGTGGGCATAAGATGAATTAAAATGCAGAATTCAAATTTACATTAATTATTCAATTGCGAAATCACGAAAAAAACTCCCCAAATGCTTCTGAACCTACTACCGCCCCTGGAAGGCTTCAGCGCCCACAGGGAGCGGTACGCCACTTTAGGAAACGCTGATCTAGACTTACAACAGATAAACATTACTGACTTTATGTAGAACTAAGCAACTCATGTTCTGGCTACTAAATATACTCAATTTGTTCATAGCTTGCAGCGATAGGGAATATTTATTCAGGGATCTCTCATCTCAGTGTAGGTGAGGGCTAGTTCCTAGTCCTATCAGAGACTGATGATAAAGTTGAGCATGTGAAAGAACCCTTGACAGTCAATAACAAATTATAGAGCACTAAATTGTGCTAAATTATTGTGTTTTTAATATTGCTCTTATATGTGCTGTTTTTGCTCAGGGAAGGGGTTTTAGAGCACGGTAGCCAGGTTTCAAAGGGTTAATGATACATTGTGATGCCATCTGCTTTTTTTTTAAATTTTTTTTTTTTCTCGATCCAGAAGCACTTGAGCATTTTCAGCTCTTCGGCTCGGTGCCATGGACATCGTAACCCTTTGGTCGGTGCCACGAACACCGTAAATCTGGAGAACCTATGGCTTTTCTGCCAGCCTGCAAAATTGAACTGCATTCACAGGGGGCTTAATTTATATTTATTAAAGACCATACTTCAATCTTCTTGAAATTTAAACTAATTATTTTTACTTTCTCTATACAGTAATTAATACAAAATTATATGTATACATTTTGTTTCTTTTGCTGTAGTTGTGACGGCGATATTCGATTTTGGGACCCAAGATTCACAGACTCTGTGAGAGTCTACAACACACCAACTTCTCTTTCTTCAGTAGACATCCATCCACGGGCTGACATCATTGCCTGGTATTCAGATACAAGAATTGTTGTTTTATTTGTTCATGTTATTATTAAAAGTGGGTACAATATCTGTACTGAGCATCAAGAAACAACAAATTAAATGGTTCAACCACAAAAGCAGATTACGAACAGACAGCCTGAAAGAGCAATGTTACTCTAATACAGTGGATACAAAGCAAAAAGCTGTCCACGCAAAAGATGGATCTCAGAGATAACTGAAGCGACAGAAAACACTATTTACGAAGCGCAGACAAAATCCTGTTCCATAAATCTCTTTTTATCCTGACGATGTGAGGCAAAACAGGATTAAAGAAAAGAAAGGGAATCATTCTTACAATATACATCATAAAGTTGACTCATCATCATCAAATAGCTTGTTCTGAGCAGAACTTTGTCACCCCAACAGTCCTCCAGAATTTATCTCTCTCATAGGCCAGATGTCCTGCCTCTGCAGCCGTCATGTTCAAACCATCAGTTACATGCTGAATCCATCTTCTCCGTGGTCTTCCTCTTCTTCCTCTTTGCCGGTATGCCTCCTTCTATGATGGTCTTCTCAAGCCCTTTATGTCTTTTTATATGTCCAAAATATCTCAATTTTCTCTTTCTTATTTGTAGCATCAGCCAGTTTTCTTTGATTTTGAGTTCTTTCTGGATAGATCTATTTGTTCTCTTCTCTGTCCAAGATATATGAAGGACTCTTCTGTAACACTTATATTCAAAAGCACATATATGTTTTTCCACTGCCTTATTAAATGTCCATGCTTCACACCCATACGTTGCCACTGGGAATATGCATGCTCTTATTATTCTGATCTTTGTTTTTATATCAGTTTCATTCTGTACAGTTTTTAGTTGTTTAATTTTTGTAAAGCCATGTTTGTTCTTCTTTTAATTTCCTTCATCCCATTTCCATCTGTTGTTAGCAGTTAACCAAGATATTCAAAACTGTTCACATCATAAAGTATACAGCTAATTTACTTAGACAAAATTTGTGTTATGAGTTTATCATGAAATCTATGATTAGTGAATTTCTAAACTGACTCTCCTTCCAACTCTCCACAGTGGTTCCATTAATCAATGCATGACAGCTTATAGCTCACATGGGACAGTATTGAGCTCTGTCAAGTACCATGAGGGATTTCTAGGACAAAGAATCGGCAATGCCAGCTGCATGTCATTCCATCCTTACTTGGTAATAGTTCATGTTTGTTGTCCTATATTATTATTATTATCAGGAAAAGAAAACACTCAATCTCATTAGAAAAGAAGACCAGCAAAGAAACAATTATCACTATCTAGATAGAGCAAGGTAGGTGATATTGTTTCGACTCAGAACTGTACACAACAGACTGAACAGACACCTGTAATGAAAATCGTGGCATATCCTTTACAGGACATAGTCATCAACCATAGTAAACGAATCATTTATTTTCTAGGCACCACTTATATGTTCCAGCGTGTTCGTAGCGCGTTGGACTACAGGTGACTAGTCCTCTGAATATGCGGGTTCAACTCCGCAAACTGGCAGAAAAGCTACAGGTTCCCCAGATTTACGGTGTTCGTGGCACCGAGCGAAGGGTTACGATGTCCATGACACCGAGCCAAGAGCTTTCAGCTCAAGTGCTTCTGGATCGGGAAGAAAGAAGAAGATATGTTCAGTAGTTTGCCATTGCTTTCTGAACAGTGAGATCTATTTTTACCTTTTGTAAAATTCCATGGAAACAAATTTGCTTCTAAACTTGCTCACTGTGGGGTTTGAACCAGGTACGCTTGGGTTTGTGATCGAGCTCACTACCGCTGAGCTACAGACGCTCACAACAGACCCCTACACAGACTAAAACTAGTTCTATCACCCACATGTGGATGTGCACAGACAGCTGAACACATCCTGCAAGATTGTCACCTGTTGAATCAACTGCAGAAAGAACACTGGCCAACAGAGACAGACATCAACACAAAGCTGTTTGGAAGCCTTGATGAACTAACAAACACAACAACATACATCCAGAGAACCGGACTCATTGTGTAGACATTGAACATCAGCAAACGATAAGAAGATGAATATTATTAACTTGCTGGAGAATGACAGTACAGGTCTCTATGATGAAGTCGTTCAGGACGTTTTCCTGTTGTTCTGAAAGTTGTAAGTTCGAATCCGAACCTGTCACATGCAATTTTTCCATGAAATGCCTAGGATTGTTGCTTGAGCTACAGATGTTGTGCTTTATGCAACATTCTCTGTAGATGGCGTGTCTGTTGAACCGACAAGAACAGAGCCGTGTGGGGAAAACCCAGGGCTATGCCCAATCATTATCTCTGAATTAATAATGTCCATAAACTGTGTTAAATACACGATCAAAACTTGATTGTGCTGGGGAAAAAGTGCAAACATGTTGCAGCTGGTCAGCTAGAGTTGTCGACTAGCATCCAACATGCATAGGCTCTTTGGCTCAAACTACATACACACTACAAGGGAGTAGTCACAAGGAGTGGTAAAAAGTGGTGTACAAGAAGAAACAAGAAAATGTAAGACTTTATCAATCTATAAACTATTACATATTTGTATATTGAAAACTTTCAAATCTTTGTATTTCAAAAGAAATTGACTTGTTCCTTTCTAGAGTAGATCAATAAATTGTATCAAATATATTCTTAATCAACAAAATAAAAAACTGTTAAATCTAAATTTAATGGTTGAAATGTTGGGGGTTTTCAAAGAGACAAGTTTGGTACTTCCTGTTTTAAACATTGCCAAAATTCCCATTTTCTTTTTGAATTGTAATAATTAATTTGTTGATATTTTGCAGATGCAACTAGCGACTGGTAGTGCTGACTGTTTTGTTTCTATATATACAACACCCAGAAATGTTCCATTGCCTTGAAGGATGACAGTCTTAGGAAATTTGGTTGATATTGTTAATATAAACTGAAACAAGATAGCAAAGTGCGCAAGAACAAGCTGTGGTTTCATTACAGGCTGTGACATGAGAACAGGCTGTGGTTTCAAGAACAAACTTTGACATGAGAACAGACTATGAAATTAAAACAGGCTGCAACAAGCTGAGACATGGCAACCAACTGTGACTTGAGAACAGGCTGCAGCATGGCAACAAACTGCGACTTGAAAACGGGTCGACTTGAAAACAGGCTGCGATATGGCAACAAGCTGTGACATGAGAACGGGCTGCGAGATGAGAACAGGCCACAACAGGCTGCGACATGGCATCAAACTGTGACATGATAACAGGCTGTGAAATTAGAACAAGATGCGACATGAGAACAAGCTGCGAGATGCCCTCATTCAAGAAGCAGTCTCTAGAAGATTTGAGGAAATTAGATAAATAACACAGGCTGTAAGTTCTCAGTCTGTCATCTCTTCTACTACTTTGTCCAAAGATATTGTTCATGAACCATCGTTTGTTCTCATATAATCACATGATTCTTTGGTCTAAATTTGGATGTGCTTCTCTTATATGCTGTAGAGTTTTAATAAACAAGAGTCTCACGCTCTCAGCACATAGGACAAGATTACAAGAAGTGATTCTTCTTTGAACACTCCACATCAACTACCCGTTAACCACTCTTTGTTATTTATATGTGATTTGAGCCTAAGAGCGATTGTACCATTGTGAAAGTTATGCGGCTACAAGTAGGCCAGCGCTTCCGATTTCTGCGACACTTTTTATTTACTAGGGTAGCTTCCCTACCTCAGTCGCCTGTTACAACATGCTTTGTAAGTTGCAGTGTTACTATTCTTTGCTCCCTTGAGCGCCTCGGTAACACACAGGCTGTAACAAGTGATTAACTCGATTTATAAGAACGAATATACAAAAAATAACAATATATTTTCTCATAAGCTGGCAATCTGTCTCAGACCATTTTGTTCAATCTCTTATCATCATCAAGTGTCGTACCTACCACCATTAGCGTTCATAGATCTCCCCGACTCTCTGTCTCCACATTGACAATCACATCATCAGGTGTCAAATTAACCATTAGCGTTCATAATTCTCCACTCTCTGTCTCAACATTGACAATCATCATCATCATGTGTCAAACCTACCACCATTAGCGTTCATAGATCTCCCCGACTCTCTGTCTCCAACATTGACAATCATCATCATCATGTGTCAAACCTACCACCATTAGCGTTCATAGATCTCCCCGACTCTCTGTCTCCAACATTGACAATCCTCATTGATCCTTGTTGTGCACAGCAAACAGAGACAAAATGTTTCCACTCAATTCAGTCTTATGCCTTCCTTTCTACCTCCTTTCTATCTTATTAATTCTTTTCTAAGTCCATGATACTTCTTCTTTGCGTTCGTTCTTTACAACCAATTTTAATCACTCTTTATGACATGTTTGATCTTTGTCAAGAACGTGTATATGTTGCACATTGGTTTAGTAGACCCCTAAATGCATAGACTTCTACATGTTTAGGACACATGCATCTGATTTCAGCCAAAACCTCCTTAGTCGCCTCTTACAACATGCATGGCAGGTAACAGTGGTTCTATTCTTTACAACCCAAATTTGGGCCCGGTAACCACTCGGGCGCGTCCATGATACTCATAATATTCTTTTGTAAAACCACATCTCCTGACGGTTTCCTTTCCAAAATTCACTTTCATATGTCAGTAAACTGAAACTATAGTTCCTGTCTGTAATACCGCTTTTTTGGGCATTGTAGCACAGGGGGCACATGAGTTTATGGAATTTAATGGCTGCATGGCTAATACAGTCACCAATGGAACTGTTCAGGTTACAATTTTTTTTATTCATGCCCCAACAGAAAAAAATCCTTGGTCTTACTGGGGATTGAACCCAGGTCTCTCGAGTGGAAGCTTGTGCTCTAATCCATTCAACCAGACGCTCCACCATGTTTCAGTAATGGGTATATTTAACACCAAAGTTCCCTTCCTTGTCTCAACAGACTAGCATTTGTTGCATAGTAATGCCTTTCGTGTCCTGGAATGTTGCCTTTGACTGGCCTATTCTATACTAGACTGTATCGCTTTATATTCTATGTAAATTATCATGTAATTTTGATACTTAAATTGCTTTACTTGTTTTAATATTAATCACTTCACCGTGATGTTGCTTTCAGGGTTAGATCGTGATGTTGCTTTCAGGGTTAGATGTCTTAGATATGAACATCATTTTGATCTCTTCTGCTATTTAAACTCGGGCATTTGCTTTTATTTTTTTAACGAGACTGAACATTTTGGCGTATCCTTTACAGAATGTCGCCACAGTAAACACACCCTTGATTTTCTGGGCACCACTTATATGTTTAGTAGTTTGCCATTGCATTCTGAACACTACCAATCATTTTTTAATAGATTTTTTCCAAATTTTGACATCAATTTCTTTCATAAAGTTGATTGTTTTAGGCAGACATTTGTCATTAATTTAATAAAACTACATCAATTTCTTTCACAAAGTTGACAGTCTGTCCAGACAACATTTCATTCACTTTAATAAAACTACATCAATTCTTTCACAGTTGACAGTCTATCTCAGACAGACATTTTTCATTCACTTTAATAAAACTAAATCAATTTCTTTCACAAAGTTGACAGTCTGTCTCAGACAGACATTTTTCATTCACTTTAATAAAACTAAATCAATTTCTTTCACAAAGTTGACAGTCTGTCTCAGACAGACATTTTTCATTCACTTTAATAAAACTACATCAATTTCTCTTATAAAAGTGGACTGTCTCAGACATTTTTCATTTACTTTAACCCTTTAAAGCCCCATAACGGCCAAAAGTGCCCACTACCGATTCAATCCCATAAAGGCTGTTGACATAGCTCAAGTAAAATGATATATTCATATTGTTATTATATTCTCCTCTTCTCATGACTTCAGTTTGTTGCTACCAATTTTACATAACTTGTTCATTAGTGACTGCTTCTACCGCTTGCTTGCCAGCTTTAGTCTGCCAATGTTATATTACATACGTAATTCTTCATGATATTTTCATTCCTTCCTTTCGTTCGCTTGAAATATTGTCGATATATTCAATGTTGTCTCTTGTATAAACTTCACTGTCTTTTGTAGCTCACACAGAGATCCATGTAGTTTTCTGTCAAGTGTTGTTTCGTTAAGCCAGTGAGTTTGCCTCAGTATATCATATTCAGGGAAGTCTTGAAGAAAGTGCTCTGCAGTCTGATGTGCCTGTCCATGGCTGAATTGTCAATCTTGAATTTGTATACATGCATGATATTTTCAGGTGTTTTTCATTTTTTATTCTGTCATTCATACATTTTTGGGATATATGTACATTTTTGCAGATTAGCAAGCTAAAACTGTGATATGTTATTGCCAGTTTGTCTTTCTGTATTATCATTTGCTGTACATACAAGGTATCACTAGACAAGCACTTGAGTGGAACCCCCAAGGAAAATGTAAAAGGGGATGTTCTAAACAGACCTGGAGATAAAGTCTTCTCGAGGAACTGAAGGCTGCTGGACTGTCCTGGGAGACCATCACGAAAACATCCAGAAACTGGGAACAGTGGCAAACAACTGTTGAAGCCCTATGCTCCCTGAGGAACAGAGAAAAATAACACTCATACAAGGTCTATTCATGAAATTTTGAAATTTCAGGCCAGTGCGATATTACTGTAAGATCAGGTCATTGACACTATCTGGAAGTTCTTATGCATCTTTATAAAATGTCTTGAGTTGCAGATGTAGAAAATGTCTTCAGTTGCAGAGATACAACTTTTGTATCCTCCACCATGACAATGCACCATTCAGAACATCACTGCTTATTTTGGACTTGTTTGCAAAAATGCGGACAGTCGTCGCCTAAGAGACTTTGAAAGAAGATGCCCTGGAAGAATTCTCCGAATTCGTTAGGGTCAAGATACCTAATACTGAGATCATCCAGGCATCAATAATCTCAATGAAGAAATGTTAAAAAGATATGGAAGTAGTTGGAACATAAATTTTAAAATGCAGAAGATTAGACATTCACATGTGGTTCTGAAATGGATTCCGAAAGACTAGAGGGGTAGGGGAAGAACGAAAGACAAGAGGGGTAGGGGAAGAACTACAGAGACGTGGAGATGAACAGTAGACAAAGAAAGAGAAAAGATTTGGAATTGAACTAATTAGCTGGTTTGCTTAAATTCGGTAGTACAGGGATCAAGAAGCTATTTTCATATTAATGTAAAATTTGTATAACCATTTTGAAAGATTATGACTTAAAAGAGTAGAAAAAGTTTAGTTTTCAAAATATGTCAACGCGTTGCCATGGAAACAATAAAAAATGGCAGCTAAACACAAAATTTCAAATCCCTAAGGCTCTGAATCTAATGAATGTAAATGAATTCTGTTTTCACTCTAAGGTGCGCAATTGTAATATCTAAAATATTACACATGCTTTTAGGATATATTAAATATTACATTTTTATAAATTTTGGGTAAAAATGCCTTCCAAATTCGGTCAAAAGCTGTTTGGGGTGTGTTTACCCAGAAATTCATACAAAATGTAATATTTAATATATCCTAAAAAGCATGTATAATATTTTAGATATTACAATTGCTCATCTTAGAGTGAAAACAGAATTCATTTATATTCATTACATTCAGAGCCTTAGGAATTTGAAATTTTGTGTTTGGCTGCCATTTTTTATTGTTTCCATGGCAACGTGTTGACATATTTTTGAAAACTAAACTTTTCCTACTCTTTTAAGTCATATCTCAAAATTTTAATACAAATTCTACATTAATATGGAAGCAACGGAAAAAGTTTCCAGACCAGGAGTCCCCCCAGACAGATGTGGTTGAAGGAAATTTGTTGATACCTTCTGCTTCAAGGGGAGAAGAACAACTGCTGCACCAGGACATTTTTTTCATTGTTTCTCAAACTAAAGTTTGTAGAAATTACCAACAATCATCAGAACTGCTCACTAGGATTGCTTCCAGGAGTGGAAACACACTTTTGATGTAAAGAAATATTTTGAAGGAGGCAAGGCTGACTAGGTTCCCGAGTAAACCTGAAAAAGTTCTAAAATGTTTTGAATGAATCTTGTACAGTCCAGTTTTTATCAACTTGCTCAGTAATTAATTTTTAAATTGAATTTGGTCTCGTTTTTGCATATTTGGCTGTTGTTTACATTTGTTGGCTAAGTTTTAAAAATGGAAAAAGTTTATTTTTTCTGTAAAGGGTTATTGTTTTGTGAAATCCATTTACTACTAAGTATTTCTTAATGAATTTATGGAAACTGATAACTTGTAGGTGGAGTATTTCTGAATGAATTTATGGAAACTGATAACTTGCATTTCTTAATGAATTTATGGAAACTGATAACTTGTAGATGGAGTAATTTTTAATGAATTTATGGAAACATAACTTTAGGTGAGTACTTAATGCATTTATGGAAACTGATAATTTGTAGGTGGAGTACTTTATGAATTATGAAACTGATAACTTTAGTGTGTTCTGATGAATTTATGAACGATAACTTGCATTTCTTAATGAATTTTTGGAAACTGATAACTTGTAGATGGAGTGTTTCTTAATAACATTATTGAAACTGATAACTTGTAGGTGGAATGTTTCTGACAATCAAGTTCAGATAACATATAGTGCACACACAATTAAGCTGTTGGACTAAACTCCCAATATCTGGTAACAAGACTCCGCACTTTTATTGATCACATTTCTAGTCAATCGGAGATGCAATATTTTTCAATTGACATTCTAAGATACTCATTGATTCAATTTTTTGTTTAATCACAGCTTGTGAAATGTTATCAGTTACATGTATAACTGTGTCTGCTGTCTGTTTACACAATGTACATCTGTGTACATGTATAGACAATGTGTACTTTGGGTGTACAATGATCAGTACAACCATGATGTGTCATACTATTTCTGAAATCAAAATGCAATAAATGATGAATATGTGATTGGAACTGGAGTTTATTGTGCTAGAGTGATGAGTGACTGGGCAACCACTTGTTTCATGAGGTCATGTGTGACTAGGCAACCACTTGTTTCATGAGGCCATGTGTGACTAGGCAACCGCTTGTTTCATGAGGTGATGTGTGACTAGGCAACCACTTGTTTCGTAAGGTGATGAGTGACTAGGCAACCACTTGTTTCATAAGTTGATGGTGACTGGCAACCACTTGTTTCATAAGTTGATGAGTAACTGGGCAACCACTTGTTTCATAAGTTGAGTGACTGGGCAACCACTTGTTTCATAAGTTGATGAGTGACTGGGCAACCACTTGTTTCATAAGCTGATGAGTGACTGGGCAACCACTTGTTTCATATGCGGATTAGGGAATGCTAACCCGAACAAATGCTTGCAGAAAATGGATGCACCAGGCCGTAAGGTAAATAACATGGTTCAACGACCCCTCACAATATGGAATGGGATAACGGATTCTGCTGTCGCCAATCTGCCTCGGAGATTTAGCCACGCAGTAAGAATGTCAGACCTACGATCACGAGGGTGGCCAAAATTTACTACGGGAAGAGGTCGGCACAAACAGGGAAGCAGAAATCATAGGAATTATATCCTACAGAACTGCCCCCAGTATGCAGACTTGAGAAGAAAAGGTGGCCCACTTACACTAGCGTCCAAGACAAACTGTATGGCGTTGCTGATAATCTGAGTCAGACAGCTGCCTTTATTAGAGAATCTGAAATCCCAATCTTGTGAGAACAAAGAAGACAAACTGTATGGTGTGGCTGATAATCTGAGGCAGACGGCTGCCTTTATTAGAGAATCTGAAACCCCAATCTAGTGAGAACGCAGAAGATAATCTGAGGCAGATGGCTGCCTTTATTAGAGAATCAAACCCCAATCTAGTGAGAACGCAGAAGATAAACCGTATGGTGTGGCTGATAATCTGAGGCAGACGGCTGCCTTTATTAGAGAATCCGAAATCCCAATCTAGTGAGAACGAGAACAAGAATAAGGGGATGAGTGACTGGGTAACCACTTGTTTCATAAGTTTATATTAACTTATGTTAAGTCATATTTAAAAATCAAGATATTTTTGGTTAAGAGTTACAACAAACAGTAAACAAGTGTAGTATATTTCTTTAATCACACGTGACACACACAAACTGAAAAGTATAAATTTGTTGGGCACAAATATGGTATTGTAACTTGCATGACAATCATGAAAATAATATAGTCAACTTTTCAATCATACGTGACTACTACTATGTCTGAGCTTACCTAGAATCAATCATACATGACTACAGCTATGTCTGAGCTTACCTAGAATCAATCATACATGACTACAGCTATGTCTGAGCTTACCTAGAATAAATCATATGTGACTACTACTATGTCTGAGCTTATCTAGAATCAATCATACGTGACTACTACTATGTCTGAGCTTACCTAGAATCAATCATACATGACTACAGCTATGTCTGAGCTTACCTAGAATCAATCATACGTGACTACAGCTATGTCTGAGCTTACCTAGAATCAATCATACGTGATTGATTCTAGGGATGATGATGTTGTTGTATATACCGATGGGTCGGTTCAACGTGGTGAGAAATCCGGCTGGGGTTTCTTGGCTAATGCGCATGGTATGGTTTTTGCAGAGCGAAGTGGGACATACAGGACAACTACTTCTAGTATGAGGATAGAGGTTGAGGCCGTTACTGCTGCCCTCCATTGGATTTCTGGGACTTCATTTACTGGGGCAGTTGTTTTATCTGACTCTCAGTCGATGCTTCACAAGATCCAGAAGGGCAGGTTTCGGTATGAGTGGATGTCATCTCTAGAAGTTTCTAACTTCCAGCGGCTTACGTGGATATACTGTCCTGGGCATGCGGGTGTTTACGGTAATGAGAGAGCGGACAGGCTTGCATCAACAGCATCGATTGTTGGGGAGTTGAAGATGGATAAGGGGATGTTCTTCGGTCTCTTCGCGACTGTCTGTTGGATGAGGACACCAAAATCGATGTTGAATCGATCAAGCGATTTAGACAGTTTGGAGTAACCCGTTGTTCAAGTCGAACTGGATGCCTGAGAGGCAGAGTGAGAGGTGTGTTTAATCAGTGAGCCACGGAACCATCAGTATGCATACTCTTCGATATCTGTTGGGGAGACTGAAGCACCATGGGTCTGCCCGGGAGTGCAATGACGTCAGTTTAGTAACCAATAACCAATCATACGTGACTACAGCTATGTCTGAGCTTACCTAGAATCAATCATACGTGACTACAGCTATGTCTGAGCTTACCTAGAATCAATCATACGTGACTACAGCTATGTCTGAGCTTACCTAGAATCAATCAATCATTACATCTGAGACTAATCAATCAATGAATGAATCAATCAATCAAAACTACAACTAATGCAAAGATTAATCAATATTTTAAGTGTGAACAAAGCATCAATAAAATGTCACTGCTAGAAAACTCAATGAAAAAAACCTTAAGTGTATCTACATCAGAGACAAGGCGGTTACATGGACATCTACATCAGCATATGAGCAGGATACATGGACTTCCAAATAATGCAGAATATGGCTGTGTATATGTAACCCAAGAAACCAGGTGTGTTGTGTGCAGTATGGTAGACACCAGGTGTGGTGTGTGCAATATGGTATCTTCCACTTTTCAAATACATTATCTAGTCAACGGGAGATGTGATACGATGCCTGGTACCCAGTGAGCTCCCTGATCTAATGTTACCTGGTACCAAGTGTGCCCAATCTTGTCCTTGATCTAATGGTACCAAGTGTGCCCAATCTTGTCCTTGATCTAATGTTGTCCCTGATCTAATGTTATCCCTATCTAATGGTACCAATTGCCCTAATCTTGTCCTTTATCTAATGTTGTCCCTGATCTAATGGTACCAAGTGTGCCCAATCTTGTCCTTGATCTAATGTTGTCCCTGATCTAATGGTACCAAGTGTGCCCAATCTTGTCCCTGATCTAATGGTACCAAGTGTGCCCAATCTTGTCCTTGATCTAATGGTACCAAGTGTGCCCAATCTTGTCCTTGATCTAATGTTGTCCCTGATCTAATGGTACCAAGTGTGCCCAATGTTGTCCCTGATCTAATGTTGTCCCTGATCTAATGGTACCAAGTGTGCCCAATGTTGCCACTGATCTAATGGTACCAAGTGTGCCCAATGTTGTCCCTGATCTAATGTTGTCCCTGATCTAATGGTACCAAGTGTGCCCAATGTTGTCCCTGATCTAATGGTACCAAGTGTGTCCAATGTTGTCCCTGATCTAATGTTGTCCCTGATCTAATGGTACCAAGTGTGCCCAATGTTGTCCCTGATCTAATGGTACCAAGTGTGCCCAATCTTGTCCTTCATCTTATGGTACCAAGTGTGTCCAATCTTGTCCATCTTATGGTACCTGGTACCGAGTGTGCCCAATGTTGTCCCTAATCCAAAAGCAAATTCAAGCAAAACATATTGACAGCTTTAAGCTTAAGAAAGTCTTGACATGGCATCAAAGAGAAACACAATGTTACAGTGTATTTAAAGTACACTACAGGCAAAAATATCTCCACTATGTAACTTATAATCTGTCAATCTAACTTCGGTGAGGTTAGTTATACAGGATGACCTTTGACCGGACAATAGTTCATGTTGTACATGGAACGATTAAATGTATATGCAGTATTTAAAAATCAGAAAGCCCACCATGTGTGAAATGAAATGTTTGAGGAAGAGGGGAGGGGTACCAGAAGGGTAGACTACGAAATGAGGATATCAAAAGCAGAGTAGAACATCGGGCATAACTTCATGCACCGAATACATTGAAAGACAACAAATATAGTGGTTTGGGCATTTAATGAGAAAGTGGAATACAACCAACCACCAATAACAGCATACAATAAAAGAGATCAGGTACTAGAACCAAGGAACACCAAGAAAAAGATGGATAGACAATATCAAGACCACACTAAATAAACATGGATACACTACAACAAGGGCGACCTATCTGGCCCTGGAGCAAAAATTAAAGCACCCACCCATATGCTTAATGGCAAGAGTAGACAACCAATTCCACCATCCACCTGGGAAAGACAATAGATAGTATTTAAAGTGTCGGTGAAATCTCCTACAAACATTTAAGTTTCTTATACACACTCAGATACAATGGGAACAGACCTAGAGGACGAGCACGTAAACGATGGATGACGGAATATCCGAGGCACTAAATTCCACCTTGTGCAAAGCGCACAGGGAGACTCGGTCTTGGGGTTTTTTTTACCTGACGCGAAAAGGCAAAACAGGATTAGAAAATAGATAGACTTATGTTGCCAGATAAAAATTCAAAATAGAGAATGTGTTTTCTTGCTATATCCAACATTTAATTTGAAATATTGTTCCGACACCCCCACTCCCCCTTGCTAGGTCTACAGACAATATTGTCAGAACTGTGCAATCAGAGCAAGGTTGTCTTGCAGTGGATACTAGGAAAAGAGACAGCAGACTTGAGGAGCTACGGTAAGGGCTGCAGGATAGCAGCCGGATGTACCAGTCACCTATGGAGCTGCAGGATAGCAGCCGGATGTACCAGTCACCTATGGAGCTGCAGGATAGCAGCCGGATGTACCAGTCACCTATGGGGCTGCAGGATAACAGCCGGATGTACCAGTCACCTATGGGGCTGCAGGATAACAGCCGGATGTACCAGTCACCCATTACCAAAAGAAAAGCATGATCAAGTCCACCAGGAAGCCACCAATACTAACACAGGATGACTACCAAAATATGAGCAGATTAGAACAAGTTGTCATTCTGTGTCTCAGAGCAGGATACAATCGACTCAGCAGCCATATGTATACAAAACTCAAGATTAGCAATTCAGCCATGTGTACATACACCACAGATTGTAGAGAACACACTTCAAAACTGCCCCAAACATGATATACTGAAGCAAACTCACTGGCCTAGTGAAACGACACTGGACAGTGAAACGACACTGGACAGTGAAACGACACTGGCCTAGTGAAACGACACTGGACAGTGAAACGACACTGGCCTAGTGAAACGACACTGGACAGTGAAACGACACTGGCCTAGTGAAACGACACTGGACAGTGAAACGACACTGGCCTAGTGAAACGACACTGGACAGTGAAACGACACTGGCCTAGTGAAACGACACTGGACAGTGAAACGACACTGGACAGTGAAACGACACTGGACAGTGAACGACACTGACAGAAAAACTGGCAGAAAAACTGCACAGATCTTTGTGCAGAAGACCCTGATGTTTATACAAAAGACAACATGGAATATATAGACAAGACTTCAAGCCAATATTTCAGGGAGTATCATAGTAAATGAGGAGCTGTCAATTTGAAAGGAAATATGTCACGAGATTTAGCTCATTTAGTAATACTTTTAGCAAGACTGTCTGGTCACTACAACAGTACTATGGTTCACTACAACAGTACTATGGTTCACTATAACAGTACTATGGTTCACTACAACAGTACTATGGTTACTACAACAGTACTATGGTTCACTATAACAGTACTATGGTTCACTATAACAGTACTATGGTTCACTACAACAGTACTATGGTTCTCTACAACAACAGTACTATAATTCACTATAACAGTACTATGGTTCACTATAACAGTACTATGGTTCACTACAACAGTACTATGTATTTGACTGGTCAGCAATGTTATAATTAAAACTATCCGAGTCTGTCTGTATGTCAAACTTTAAAGCTAGTACTTATGTTCTTCCTAGTTTAGTACAACTGATAACTGTTCTGTTTTTAATTACATTCCTGTGCATCCTTAAACCAACAATGCCACCCCTCCCCCTTTCCCGTTAACATATCATGTCATAATTCTTATAACATCCACTATTCTAAATCATTACCGACATGTGGCTATGATATGTACAGGTCACATGGATGTCTTACACATTTGTCTGAAACAAAAAGTCCGAACTAATGCCTGTGAATACTACAGAAGGAAAAAAACACACACCCAAGTTTGTACACAGACGATAATTAACTATCCAATGGTTAAACAAAGGAAATTGAATTGACCAATCACTGCAGACGGTGACTGTGCATATATTGATAACCAACCAATCACTGACAACTATGTGCAGCCTTAAACATGGAGGTTAGTTTCCAGAGTTTGTCAACTAGTTTAGGACAAATGTCAGTGCGACACAACAGTTGTGGATGCTTCATTTAACGTTGCTTATGTCTTGTAGATCTTCTCAATGGGAGACTCTCCTGGCCTGACAAACTTGTCTGCATTGCCTTTTGTTTTCTGCGGAAGAAGAGAAGATATTTTGTACATTGTGAGTGGTTGACATAAATCCTGTCTGTAACTAAGTCATACTGCTGTTACTTCTCCTATCACAAATATTACTGCTACTATTACTAAGTGTCTGTTGAGTCTGCAGTGTCCGGTGCGTAGTCGAAATATAATGATCTGGTCTGTTCTGCTTAGGTCTTTGAGGGAGTCTTTTCCATAATCATATCCAGTGTTTGTCTTCCAATCTACTGCAGATTTTCTCTGTATGAGGGTTTTGACCTCTTGAAAAGACAGGGGATGGTAAATTTGCTCTTTGGCACTGCCCCCCTTAGCTAAGACATCAGCACTCTCATTGCCTGCAATGCCACAGTGAGATGGAGTCCACTGCAAGTGAATTTATGCCTTTTCTGAAAGCTGAGCAAGTTCTCTTTTAGGTTTTGTACTGTGCTGTCAGCGGGTTTAGCCTCCAGGGCTTCTGGTCGTGGGTTCAAATCCAGGTCACACCATTCTGTTCACAAGTTTATTTTTTCCAGAGATTCATCCCTAAGATTACTGTTGGATCTGCAGAGTTTGTGCAATCCTCTTGCAGAGAGGAACCCGAATCATATGGGGAAACCGAAATTAATAAAGTGTCTGTGTGTTGCCGAGGCTTGCAAGGGTGCAAATAATAGTAACACTGCGACCTACAAGGCATGTCGTAAGAAGCACTGATGTAGGGGCCTAGAGAAGCTACCTAGTAAATAAAACCGTTGCAGAAATCGGATGGGCTGGCCTACTTGTAGGCGCATAACTGGCACAATGTACAATCGCTGTTAGGCTCAGATCACATACAAATCACAAACAGTGGTTTAACAAGTGGTGGATATGGAGCGTTCGAAGAAGAAGATTAATAAAGTCAATTCTCATTAAACGTACAGCTGAAGTCGAAGAAGGAACACCTGTATGGTGGTGGACACTGATAAAAAGTAAAGCAGGTCTTCACGCAAAAATCAATTAGAAGCGACATATCAAGGGCCCTGACTACACCTGAATTCATAGTGGGCTAATGTGGGAAGATTGGACATGTATGTCATATGCCAGTAGGAGCATTAGCTAGGACAGCGGATGGGAAGAGAAAGCCTGGACGTTCAAAGGAATATGGAGAGAGAGTCGAAGGAGTGTGGCCTGACGTGGGAGTCGGTTAGTAGAAATGTAGCAGAACGGCAACAGTGGAAGTCTCTTGTGGAAGTCTTATGTGTCAATCAGGACACAAAGAGGATACAGATATCGTAAGAAGAAGAAGCCGTTAAACTAAGCTGATAGCTTACCTTATTCATTTGAACATTAGGACTGGTTGCTGTTTCAAAGGCAGGTGAAGTAGAACCAGATCCCACAAATGTACAGGGGTTATGCACTGGCTGGTGCATCATGGAGTGACCTTGTGCTAATGTGGGAGGTTGGGCTGGTGGATGGAATGGCTGTCCTGAGACTGGACGACGCAGAGGGCTTGGTGGGCTTTTTGTGGCAACGTAAGTTAAATCTGTCATCAAAAATAATATGTGAGAGGTGTCAGTGCATATACGTCACATAAACAAACAACATTTGACAGTTAAACCACCATCATCAAGTGCCATCAAGACTGACATAAGAGACCATTCATTCTCACGATTTCCTGTCCCATGTTCTGTTCATTAATTCTATTGTTGACTTTATTCTTCGTTGTTCCGTCTGTGTGGTACCGGAGTCCACAAGGGGAGCAAATAGTAGCAACACTGCGACCTACAAGGCATGTCGTAAGAGACGACTGAGATAGCAGTCTAGGAAAGCTACACTAGTAAATAAAAGCATCGCAGAAATCGGATGTGCTGGCCTACTTATAGGCGCATAACTGGCACAATGTACAATCGCTCTTAGGCTTGGATCACATACAAATCACAAAAAGAGGGGGAAACAAGTAGACGATATGTAACATTTAAAGAAGAAGAAGAATGTGAACATTGCATATCCCATCATGCATTTCGATCTGAGAAAACTCCAACATTATCTGTCGGTGATCAAAGATAAATTGTGTACAAATATGATGTCAAGCACAACCCATGTGTTCTTGTGTGTTGATAAGTCTGTTTGCATGTATCCCCTTATTCTATTCCTTATAAACATATTGACTTTGTCAATGTACAAACTAATACAAAACTTTCAATAATTGTTTCCCCATTAATCACTTTTATAATAATAATTCCTCTCGAAGCTATGCTACATAGGGCCTGCAAGTAATTTCTCCATACCGCTCTATCCTACGCAACTCGCTTAATCTCCTCCATGGAACTGAGACTGATATTTCTTGCCTCTCTCAGCAAAGTTCGTTTCAGGGTCTCCTTAGGTCGTCCTCTCTTTCTTGAACCCTTTGCATCCCACTTCAATGCCTGCTTTGATATTCGTTGATCATTTCTTCTCAAGGTGTGTCCAACATATCTCCATCTTCTCTTTCTTATAACAGTTGTCACTAGGTAATCACTTTTAGGATGGCTGAAAATGGAGTTTACAACATACTGCGCTACTAACAACATGCCGCGAGAATTCCTGGGTTCGAGTCCAGCTTGCTGCAAAGTTGTTGGATGTGCACATGGTACATGATTGGACTGCAGGAAACACTCATTCTTTTCTTGTGGAACTGAATTACAAGTGTCTCTGAAGTTCGAGTAAGACTTGCCTGATTGACAAGAGACACTGATGGTGATAAGGCAAGCAATGACTTCATGCAAAAATCAGTCTTCTTCTTCTTTCTTTCTTTCTTTTTTCTCAAATCCTGTATTGCCTGACAGCGTCCAGATAAGAAAATATGTCTAGAACAGACCATTTGTGTGAGCACCTCATAAATAGCGGGTGCTTTTTTTGTTTTTAAATCAGTCATAGGTACCATATTAGGTGCCATGACTACACAAGAAATCATAGTGGGCAAAGGATCAAACATGTTTTACTATAGTTGATCCTATAGCAGAACATCAGAAAAGGGAAGAAGAAGACCACAAACATTTTTTTACTAAGCATGAACATATAGGAAATAAGGCAATATAAGAGACCACAAAAATATTTTACTATAGCAGAACATCAGGAAAGAAGGCGAACGTAAGACCACAAAAGAGGGTTAGATGGCATAGCAGAATCCTGTCAAAGAGCAAAAATAACAATCACCCAAGCCACCAGAACATCGAAAGACAACAACCAGGACACTTGGCAACAACCCTGTAGCAATGTAATGACAAAAGAAGAAGATTCTATATAATATAGCGTTGACTTTAAAGTTAAATAGACTGTGTTGTCCATTGTAGAAATGCTCTGTGGTCCTGGGTCTTTTTTTTTTTTTTAGCAAGGAAGAGACAACTTGACACATTTATAACACTGCAGAATTCAGAACACTTTTTTAACGGTACGTGACGTTTTGGCGCCGCCGGTTTGTCGCGACTGTTTTGCGCAGGACGTTTGGCGCAGGACGCTTTTGGCGCACAGATTCCTCAATAAATTTCAATAACCTTAATATTATTTTAATTTTGAGTGTACATGTATATTAACTCTAATGAAACAATATACTTATACATCAGCGTTTATTGGAACAAATGCCAGGTGTCTGAATTATATCATCAGCCGTTTCATTTGAGATGATCTAGAATTGATACGCTGACCGACTGAGTGTCACATCTTGTCCATCGTAAATGTCAGAAATCCTGCCCCTTCCAAATGCCCGTTTTTGACCGTTTACCCGTAAAGTGACCTAAACCAGTATTTGCCGCTTCTGCCTAATCACATGTGCGCTTTTAGTCTATAAAAGTGTAAGAATGTTCCATACTCAATCTCAAAATAAGTAGAATTAGATAAATTTATCACATACTATTATTATAATTCTGTGAACCCATTAAAATGGAAAATGTTCCGTCAAAGCGTGGCAAAGAAAAGTTGAATCACGAAGAATACTTTTATGTGTTCGATAAGTTCAGTGCAGACCATTCCAAGAAGTTCTGGCGACCTTCATCTAAACCAATCCACGTCAACTACTAGATTGCGAGAACTGGGTTTGAAGATTGGTGTGGCAAGAAAAGAACGTACAACAGGTATACGAGTAGGCTCATCAATCAAAATAGAACTGGTACGGTCAGTCGCTGGACGCTGTTGGAGATATTGCGAAGGAGCACCTATGAACATGTCCGGAGTGCAATGAAGATATTCCAAACTGAAACTGAGAGGAATTGCGCATAATTTTTGGATGGATTAAAAACACGGACTTTCGGAAAACTTATTAAAGGTAAAATATTGAACAAGATTCGTTAAACTTTATTCAAGTTTTATAAGTTGATTATTTGCATTTAAGTAAAATATTTAACAGTATTCGTTAAACGTTTTTAATTGATATATTTTGCATTGCATTGGATTTATTAAAAATTTATAATTTATTGAAAACAGTTATTTATAAACGTTAAGTTAAATATGAAGTTATTTTTAAATGACGCCAAAACGGTTCTGCGCAAAAATCCTGCCAAACGGTCGCGCCAAACGGCTCTGCGCCAAAAATCCAGCGCCAAACGTCACGCCAAACGGCGGCGCAAAAGTCCTGCTTCGCTTTTTAACCAGCTGCGTTACAGGTTTGGCTGGGGACAGCAAAGGCTAACGAAGAGCGAACCCAGTAAATGCTGGTTGAAATCGAACACACCGCCGAATGATAAGCACCAGAGCTCCAACTGGTACTGAAGGTTGTGAACGTATACCCATTCTTGAGATTAAGCTGTTTATATATCATATTAGAATGATAAAAGCGGCCTTAAGAACGATCGTGAGAGAGAACTTTTTTTTAATAATAATACAAATCTAAACAGAGTTTATAAGCCTGTAATAGTGTGCCACATAAAACTACTCACTTGGCGAGGCAGGCCTAGGAGCACTTGTGTTGTATGGGATAGGACTGGACACAGTGCGAGGTCGAATACCATGGCTGCTGGAGGTCATCTCATGATGTTTGGCTATTTCATTAAAGTGCCTGATTCAATACAAAATCAATTAAATTTGGCCACTAGTTGTGTCATTCAAACTAAAATAAATAAAACATGGCCTTTATATGAACTGTTTATAATAGAGTAACTTATGGCCTCCGATAACAGAAGGCCGGCGAGCTCAGAGAAAAATTATAGGAAATAAGACCACAACCGTAGCATGACTTCGCATTCTAGTATTGTTAGATCTTCACATTCTAGTATTGTTAGATCTTCACATTCTAGTATTGTTAGATCTTCACATTCTAGTATTGTTAGATCTTCGCATTCTAGTATTGTTAGATCTTCACATTCTAGTATTGTTAGATCTTCACATTCTAGTATTGTTAGATCTTCACATTCTAGTATTGTTAGATCTTCACATTCTAGTATTGTTAGATCTTCACATTCTAGTATTGTTAGATCTTCACATTCTAGTATTGTTAGATCTTCACATTCTAGTATTGTTAGATCTTCACATTCTAGTATTGTTAGATCTTCACATTCTAGTATTGTTAGATCTTCACATTCTAGTATTGTTAGATCTTCACATTCTAGTATTGTTAGATCTTCACATTCTAGTATTGTTAGATCTTCACATTCTAGTATTGTTAGATCTTCACATTTTAGTATTGTTAGATCTTCACATTCTAGTATTGTTAGATCTTCACATTCTAGTATTGTTAGATCTTCACATTCTAGTATTGTTAGATCTTCACATTCTAGTATTGTTAGATCTTCACATTCTAGTATTGTTAGATCTTCACATTCTAGTATTGTTAGATCTTCACATTCTAGTATTGTTAGATCTTCACATTCTAGTATTGTTAGATCTTCACATTCTAGTATTGTTAGATCTTCACATTCTAGTGTTGTTAGATCTTCACATTCTAGTTTTGTTAGATCTTCACATTCTAGTATTGTTAGATCTTCACATTCTAGTGTTGTTAGATCTTCACATTCTAGTATTGTTAGATCTTCACATTCTAGTATTGTTAGATCTTCACATTCTAGTATTGTTAGATCTTCACATTCTAGTATTGTTAGATCTTCACATTCTAGTATTGTTAGATCTTCACATTCTAGTATTGTTAGATCTTCACATTCTAGTATTGTTAGATCTTCACATTCTAGTATTGTTAGATCTTCACATTCTAGTATTGTTAGATCTTCACATTCTAGTATTGTTAGATCTTCACATTCTAGTATTGTTAGATCTTCACATTCTAGTATTGTTAGATCTTCACATTCTAGTATTGTTAGATCTTCACATTCTAGTATTGTTAGATCTTCACATTCTAGTATTGTTAGATCTTCACATTCTAGTATTGTTAGATCTTCACATTCTAGTATTGTTAGATCTTCACATTCTAGTATTGTTAGATCTTCACATTCTAGTATTGTTAGATCTTCACATTCTAGTATTGTTAGATCTTCACATTCTAGTATTGTTAGATCTTCACATTCTAGTATTGTTAGATCTTCAATTCTAGTATTGTTAGATCTTCATATTCTAGTATTGTTAGATCTTCACATTCTAGTATTGTTAGATGAAGGTAAATTCATGTTAAAAACAACACAACATGCAAAATCAAGGTTATATTATGTTACAAGTTAAGTTTAAATTTAAGAAATATCAGTATTATTAACATTTTTCATTTATAAGTAACCACAGACTCTCAGAATTGTGTAAAATTGCAGAAAAAACCTTAGTGTTCTATCAAACACATATAAAAACCAGCCCCTATTAAACAGGAATGGTTTTCCCGTCTAAACTAGTTGACCTTATGAGATCGGGGGCAACGAGTAACTGAAGCATGGTCATTATTTGAACAATTTAAAGTAAAATAAATAAATAATGGTCATTAATTTAACCATATAAATTAGATAAATAAAAAATGCCAGCGTAGTGCCTGGGCCAGCATGAGAAGCAAAGAATAGTACCACTGCAACCTACAAGGCATATCGTAGAGGCGACTGATGTAAGACCTAAGAAAGCTACCCTAGTAAATAAAAAGCATCGCAGAAATTGGAGGTGCTGGCCTACTTGTAGGTGCATAACTGGCACAAAGTACAATCGCTCTTAGGCTCAGATCACATAAAAATCACACAGAGTGGTTAACAAGTGGTCAATATGGAGCGTTCGAATGAGAAGAAGAAGATAAATAAAAAATAACCATTATTTGGAGCAATAAAAATGGAATAACTACACATAAATTAACATAATTCGAACTGATCAAACTGACCTCTCGTCATCCATCTCTAAACTTGATTCCGACTCGGACAAATGTCGACAGAGGTTTTCTCTCCTTTCCATCTCCAGCTGCAGTCTGCGCTGAAGTCTCAGATTCTCTTCCCTGATATGCCTCTCCTCCTGTGCATACTGGGCCATTTTCTCAGCATCTATAGAAAGGTATCAAGTAATGAATCAGATTTCATACCGTGTGGTGTAACGGGAAATACGGGTATACTGAGCAATACTGTGTTCTACGTCCCCTTTGTGTTCCTTGTGACACATACATCTTCCACAAAAGATTTTAATTCTAGCCGTTCTGCTACCTTTCTATTTTGCACATCAGGCCTCAATCTTCCCACTCTCTTTCCACTGTCCTTTTCTATTTCCTTTGGACATCCAGGCTTTCTTTTCCATCCGTTGTCCATCAGAGAGCTGGTGTAGCCTATGCCTCTAGTAGCATACTACATACATGCGCAATCCACCTCCATCTTTGTCTTTTAATGATTGTCTTCAACGAAACATTGTATGTTAGTGTTAAAAGCTCTTCATTTCCTACTGTATTTGGCCAGAATATTTGCAGGATTCTTCTGAAACATTTCAGAAGGACATATAAATAACAGTTGACCTCTTCTTCTTATTATTCGTGCATTCGTCCGCTATAAATTCAGGAGTAGTCCGGATGTCTGGTATGACACTTCTGACTTATTTTTTTTGTGAAGACCCGCTTTCCTTTTTTATCAGCTCTCCTGCCATCCGCCATACAGGCGTGCCTTCTCTAATTTCAGAGGTACTTGTAGTTTAAAACCTTAAGTACTGAACTGTGGCCAGGGAACCTACAGTCCAAACGACTTGCTGTGATCTTACCAGGAATTTTGGTTCAAGCCTCGGACATCCAGAATTTTTAGACGTGGTAACTAGTGAAGATTCTTGTAACTAGTGAAGATCTAGTACCGCCCAGACCAATGTACCAGATTTCCCCATAAATTCTAATAATGTGGAAATCTAATTCATGCAGCCTTAGCATTGGTGTGTTTTACGTCACATCTTCAGCACCATTTGGAGCTCTGGTGCTTATCCTTCGGCGATGTGTCCAGTTTCAGCCAGCGCTTACTCGGTTCGCTCTCCGTTCTGTAGCCATCTAGTGTTTTTTACGGTGTGGGGTAACTAGCCCCATGCCCAACCTCCTTAGTCGCGTCTTATGACATGCATTGCAGGTAACAGTGGTTTTATTCTTTACACCCCAATTTGGGCCCGGTAACCACTCGGACGGTGAAGTTTCAGCTTCGCTATCAGATTTCCCATCGATTTCTGCCTGTGGTGAGGTCATTCCGTGGTTGACCTAAATTTGAGTCCTACTGTTTTATAACTCATTGTGGAATGTTATTCAAAAATACAAATGAACCTGCAGAGCTAACATTGGTTAACATTATGTTTTGTTTCTTGTGAAAGTTATACCTAAACAAATTCAACAACTACATTGTAATAAGTTGGACTGTAATACAGAAGGGTCAGTGTGGAGCTCATGGGCTTTCAGTGTTCAAGTCGGAGGGGATGTTGCGAAGGAAGACAGTGGTTGTTTTGATGGGACTACAAGCAGTCTCACTATGGAAAGCATGGCAGTAACTAAAGCGATCCTCTGGTTACAGTTAAAGACTTTTATCCATGCACGTTTTCTCAGTGACTCAATGAGTATGCTCAGAAAGATTGAAACAGGATGGACTCGGATGGATGGAGTCGCTGGGGACGTCTAAGCAGTTTTATTTTTGTGCCAGGGCATGCAGGTGTATGGGGAAATGAACGCACCGATAGACTTACAGGTATGCTGCTGCAAAAGCGGGCGAGCAGTGGACCAGGATGATATTATAAATTCCCTAAAGGAGAGAGGACATGTACATGATTCAAGTAATAGTGATGAATCTACAACACTAACCAGACTGCAAGAACACCAAGTCAAATGTGGTGTAGTTAGACAAGAGAACTATACAGGTAGCCAAAAGAAGAATTGTAAACCAACAAAGAACCGGTGTCGTTAGTCGCCACATGCTGAGAGACACCCTGAGGATGAGATATGAGCAGTTATGGACTAATTGGTCCGATTTGCAGTGATGATGATTCGACAACTAAACTAAACTGAGACATACTGAGGAGGAGATTGGAACACTTATGGACTAATTGGTTCAACGTGCAGTGATGATGATCCGACGACTAAATTAAACTAGTTCGTAATAGCCAAACTGGCAACTGAAACATATCCAGAAAAATATTTTGTGACAAACTTACGCTCAAGTTGGGCACTTCTCAGCTGATCTTTCAGGCGTATGACCTCTGACCTTAAACTGTCAATATGCTGCACCAAATTGGTAGCAGTGTCACCATTGTTGATGTCATGTGGGCTTGGAGGGGCAGAGACAGGCTGGTCCAGCTTTTCTTGTAGCAGCCTGTACAAGATGAATAAAACAAACTTTTCATTGCGTATGTTTATGTCTTCATTCTGTTCTTCTCGTACGTTTATCTATGTCTTCATTCTGTTCTTCTCATATGTTTATCTGTCTTCATTCTGTTCTTCTCGTACGTTTATCTATGTCTTCATTCTGTTCTTCTCATATGTTTATCTGTCTTCATTCTGTTCTTCTCACTTATCTATGTCTTCATTCTGTTCTTCTCTATGTTTATCTGTCTTCATTCTGTTCTTCTGTACGTTTATCTATGTTTTCATTCTGTTCTTCTCATATGTTTATCTATGTCTTCATTCTGTTCTTCTCGTACGTTTATCTATGTTTTCATTCTGTTCTTCTCATACGTTTATCTATGTTTTCATTCTATTCTTCTCATATGTTTATCTATGTTTTCATTCTGCTTTTCTCGTACGTTTATCTATGTTTTCATTCTGTTCTTCTCATATGTTTATCTATGTCTTCATTCTGTTCTTCTCGTACGTTTATCTATGTCTTCATTCTGTTCTTCTCGTATGTTTATCTATGTTTTCATTCTGTTCTTCTCATATGTTTATCTATGTCTTCATTCTGTTCTTCTCGTATGTTTATCTATGTCTTCATTCTGTTCTCATATGTTTATCTATGTTTTCAGTCTGCTCTTGTCGTATGTTTATCTATGTTTTCAGTCTGCTCTTGTCGTATGTTTATCTATGTTTTCATTCTGTTCTCATATGTTTATCTATGTTTTCAGTCTGCTCTTCTCGTATGTTTATCTATGTTTTCATTGTGTTCTTCTCATATATTTATCTATGTTTTCATTCTCTTCTCATATGTTTATCTATGTTTTCATTCTGTTCTCATATGTTTATCTATGTTTTCAGTCTGCTCTTGTCGTATGTTTATCTATGTTTTCATTCTGTTCTCATATGTTTATCTATGTTTTCATTCTGTTCTTCTCATATGCTTATCTGTCTTCATTCTGTTCTTCTTATGACTTACTTGACTTATTCCTCTCCGCTCCTCATGGAGCATAGGGCCTCAACAGTTTTTCGTCACTTTTCCTGGTCTCTGGCTGTTTTCTTTATGGTCTCCCAGGATAGTCGAGCAACCTTCAGTTCATCAAGAAGACTTCACCTCCAGGTCTGTTTATTTAGGACACCCTCTTTTACATTTTCCTTGCGTTTTCCACTCAAGTGCTTCTCTAGTGACACTCGACTGTGTCTTTCGCAGGATATGTCCAACCCATCGTAATTTTCTCCTCTTAACCTGGGTCATCATGGGTTCCTGTTCCGTTCTTATCCAAAGGACTGTGTTTGCAAATCTCAATCTGAGAATCTGCCAAAGACATCCGTTGACAAAGGTCTGAATCTTATTTGTATTTAACTTGGTGACTGGCCACACAGCAACACAGATTTCACATTTAAGCTGAATATCCTGAGCTTTGTTTTAGTGTAGACAGCAGCAGATTTCCCTATTGTATGCAGAATAGCAACGGCTTGTTGAGCTTTCCTAATCCTTGCATTAATATGTCCTCATCTGTACCTCCTGATTGACTGATCTTGCTTCCAAGGCAGACAAATTTACCAATATCTTCTATATACCTTCCTTCAATCAATATTGAGTCTTGCTGTATGTTGTTGCTTCACAGTATTTTTGTCTTCTCTTGTCGGATTTTAAGACCGACCCTTTAAGCCAAATGTGGTGCCGCAACGCAAAAGGAACTGGCACAGCTGAGAATCGTCATACTGCTGAGACGCAGAAAAAAAACGAGATAACCGAAAAGACAGAACACACAACACCTACATGTCCAACCCTGTTCTTGTACAGCTCACCTGTGGTAGGGGAATGTTTTCCAGGATTATACTCTACAGTCGCCTCCACTCACACCATAAGATATGCAACAACACAAGTCTGAGGCTGTTGTCATCATTGCCTGCGATGCGCCTGTGTTGTACCAGGGCCCACAAGGGAAGTAAAGAATAGTACCACTGCGATCTACAAAGCATGTCGTAAGAGGCAACTGATGTAGGACCTAGGGTAGTTACCCTAGTAAATAAAAAGCATCGTAAAAATTGGATGTGCTGGTCTACTTGTACGCGCATAACTGGCACAGCGTACAATCGCTCCTAGGCTCAGATCACATACAAATCACAGAGTTTAAAAAGTGGTCGATATGGAGTGTTCGAAGACGAGGAATTGCTTGCGATGGACTGCTATTATTAATTTTTAACCTATTGATAAGAAATGGAGAGAGGTCTATAATAAACTAATAAGTTCTTACCTTTTTTCCGCTTCCAGCTTATCCATACGTTTCCAAAGTCTGTTGACAAGTGACTCTTGTTCTTGTTCTAATGAGTTCTCAAGCTCCACCTTCTCTCGTCTCAACTGATGATGTTACATGACGTACACAAGATTGATGTTATCATACAGTGTCAACAAGTTGACAACAATAAAAAATATTATTATAACAACGTTGCAGCTTCTATTCTTCTTCTTCTTCTACATCAATGAATCAACAGCTTTTGAACTCTTGCTCTTCTTCTTCTTTGTGTTCGTTCTTTAAACCAATTTTAATCACTCTTTGTGATATGTTTGATCTTTGCCAAGAATGTGTATACGTTGCACATTGGTTTGGTAGACCCTAAACGCATAGACTTCTACAAGTTTAGGACATGTGCATCCGATTTCAGCCAAACCTCCTTAGTCGCCTCTTACGACATGCATGGCAGGTAACAGTGGTTCTATTCTTTACATCCCAAATTTGGGCACGGTAACGCTGGGCAACCTTCAACCCAATGCTATATGGTATTTATCTTAGTTTAGGATGGATAAGGGTGATGTTCTTCGGTCTCGTGGCGAGCTACTGTTGGATATGGATGATGTTCTTCGGTCTCGTGGCGAGCTACTGTTGGATATAGATGATGTTCTTCGGTCTCGTGGCAAGCTACTGTTGGATATGGATGATGTTCTTCGGTCTTGTGGCGAGCTACTGTTGGATATGGATGATGTCCTTCGGTCTCGTGGCAAGCTACTGTTGGATATAGATGATGTTCTTCGGTCACGTGGCGAGCTACTGTTGGATATAGATGATGTTCTTCGTCTCGTGGAGAGACTACTGTTGGATAAGGACACTAAAATTGATGTTGATTCTATCTAGTGATTTAAGGAGTTAAGAAGTTACACGTTATACAAGTGGAACTGGATGATTCACGGACAGAGAGGAGTGTGTTGCTTCTTCTTCATTGCGCTTGGTTTCATATGCTCGTCTAAACCAGGAGATGGGTTGCCTCTATGAAGCTGTATGTTATTTGGAGTTCCCTGTGAGTTCACCAGACCTTGCTCTGTAAACTTCGTTCATGAGAACATGTTTCGCTTCATTGTGCATGTATGATGGACACGACTGCAGGATGTGCTCTGGAGTCTAGGAGTGTATTTAATCAGTAACACAAATATCTTGTCAACATGCACAAGCTATCTGTCAACATGCAACACAACTATCCTGTCAACATGCAACACAACTATCTGTCAACATGCAATCACGAACTATCTGTCAACTTCATCAACACAACTATCTGTCAACATGCAAACTACTTGAACCCCTATCTGTCAACATGCAACACAACTATCTTGTCAACATGCAACACAACTATCCTGTCAACATGCAACACAACTATCTTGTCAACATGCAACACAACTATCTTGTCAACATGCAACACAACTATCTTGTCAACATGCAACACAACTTCACATACCTATCCAATGCAACATGCAACACAACTATCTTGTCAACATGCAACACAACTATCTTGTCAACATGCAACACAACTATCTTGTCAACATGCAACACAACTATCCTGTCAACATGCAACACAACTATTTTGTCAACATGCAACACAACTATCCTGTCAACATGCAACACAACTATCCTGTCAACATGCAACACAACTATCTTGTCAACATGCAACACAACTATCCTGTCAACATGCAACACAACTATCCTGTCAACATGCAACACAACTATCTTGTCAACATGCAACACAACTCATCTGTCAACATGCAACACAACTATCCTGTCAACATGCAACACAACTATCTTGTCAACATGCAACACAACTATCTTGTCAACATGCAACACAACTATCTTGTCAACATGCAACACAACTATCTTGTCAACATGCAACACAACTATCTTGTCAACATGCAACACAACTATCTTGTCAACATGCAACACAACTATCTTGTCAACATGCAACACAACTATCTTGTCAACATGCAACACAACTATCTTGTCAACATGACAAACTACAATCTATCTTGTCAACATGCAACACAACTATCTTGTCAACATGCAACACAACTATCTTGTCAACATGCAACACAACTATCTTGTCAACATGCAACACAACTATCTTGTCAACATGCAACACAACTATCTTGTCAACATGCAACACAACTATCTTGTCAACATGCAACACAACTATCTTGTCAACATGCAACACAACTATCTTGTCAACATGCAACACAACTATCTTCTCAACAGAGCATATCTTGTCAACATGCAACACAACTATCTTGTCAACATGCAACACAACTATCTTGTCAACATGCAACACAACTATCTTGTCAACATGCAACACAACTATCTTGTCAACATGCAACACAACTATCTGTCAACATCAACATATCTGTCAACAGCACAAACTATCTTGTCAACATGCAACACAACTATCTTGTCAACATGCAACACAACTATCTCATGCAACATGCAACACAATATCTTGTCAACATGCAACACAACTATCTGTCAACATGCAACACAACTATCTTGTCAACATGCAACACAACTATCTTGTCAACATGCAACACAACTATCTTGTCAACATGCAACACAACTATCTTGTCAACATGCAACACAACTATCCTGTCAACATGCAACACAACTATCTTGTCAACATGCAACACAACTATCCTGTCAACATGCAACACAACTATCTTGTCAACACAACTATCTTGCAACAATCAACTTGCATGGAATACTGTACTAAGATGCTATCTTTTTAATCACAAAACTACATGCATGTGTGACTTCAAGTGATTCAGTGAGTATGATCTGCAGGAGCATAGCTCTTGTCACATGCAACAATGGACTAATCTCCTACGAGTCAATAATTAACAAAATAACATTCATGCAACACAACTCTTCGTTCGGGGCACATGGGTGTCAATGGCAATGAGAGAGCAGACAGGCTGGCTGGCTCTGTCATAACATCTGGGGTCCGCTAATGGATAGAGCTGATATTCGAAATGCTCTCATAGAGTGTGGCCATAAAGATGACTTTCATCTAAACCAATCTATGTCAACAGCTGGATTCCAAGAGCTTATATTGAAGACCGGAGTGGCCAGAAAAGAACAGCATAATAGGCACACAAGTAGGCTCATCAATCAACATCGACTGGTGTGGTTAGTCGCTGGACGCTGTTGGAGATATTGCGAAGGAGATCGGAGCACCTATAGACGTGTCCAGAACACAATGAAGATATTCCAAACTGAAACTGAATCAAAACATTTTTGAAACGTAAGATGCTCTTCACTAGAAACAAAGCTCTGCCAGTGTGTTGCCGGGACTATCAAGGGGAGCAAAGAATAGTACCACTGTGACCTACAAAGTATGGGAAGTGACGACTGATGTAGGACCTATGGAAGCTACCCAATTAAATAAAAAGCATCGCATAAATCAGATGTGCTGGCTTACTTGTAGGCGCATAACTGGCACAATATACAATTGCTCTTAGGTTCAGATCACATACAAATCACAAAGACTAGTTAACAAGAAGTCGATATGGAGCGTTTGAAGAAGAAAGAAGGCACAAAGTTCCCATATGAAAATACAAAGTCTGATCAAATTTTAACAAAATACAAACATTATTCATAAATCCTGAGAAAATTCTTCATAATTTTTTTTTTTTTCCGATCCAGAAGCACTTTAGCTTTCAGCTCTTTCGCTCGGTGCCATGGACATTGTAACCCTTCGGTTCGGTGCCACGAACACTGTGAATCTGGAGAACCTGTGACTGTTCTGCGAGCCGGCGGAATTGAACCCGCACTCACAGAGGGCTAGTCACCCGTAAATACTGAGTAAGTTTGAGAAAATTCTTCCTAGTAAAACAAAAAAATTCAGAATAAATCTTGAAAAAATTCAACTATAAACTGTTTCCATCCTTACCTGTTCAAGAGTCTGCTGTTTGTTGTATGTATCAGCCTCCAACTTTTCAATCTTTCTCATTAATTTGTTAATCTGACATTCTTGTTCTTTCTCTAATGTTTCCTCCAGTTCTATCTTCTCTTGGCGAAGCTGTCAGCAAAAAAAATGATCATAGATTGTTACAATTACATGCGATTTGATAATTATAGTCAACTACTACAAATATTCACAGCAAACTCTCACTTTTAACAGACTTATAGAAGAGAAGTGGGCCGCTAATACAGAAATATCTGTTAAATTAAATGGTGAAAGGGGGACTGCCTAGAGTAGTTGATAGTAGCTCGGCCTGCTAGCTGTGAGACGCCTCATAACTCGGGTTCGAACCTACTGTCCGGCATTTGTTCGAGTCCCTGGTCTTACTCAGGACGATAACGTGAGTACCTCTGAAGTCTGAGAAAATCTGCCTGTATGGCGAGGGAATACTAATTACGAGTACATTGAGCACACGGCTGCCAGTGTAAAGTAATTTACAATGTGCACGCTGCTGCCATTGTAAGAAATTGTAAAACGGATTTTCACGCAAAAATCAGTTTCAGAGATGAAACCGTCTGAGTTGAAAGTGGACGAAAGGAAAAAAAAAAATGGTGAAAAACATCAAAACAAAGTACTGTAGTTTTACAAAAACAAAAACAATACACAGCAACGTTTCGACTAAAAGACCTTTATCAAGCAAAGGATACAACAGAAGTGAAGAATTTCACTTCTTTCACAGCACACTACATATAGAATACAACAATAAAATCCCAACGGCCCTAAAATGAAAATCTGTGACTAAGAATAAATAATGAAATAAATGCAAAAATCAAATGGAAATTTTTGAGGTGATTGTTTTGTTTCTAATGAAAAAGAAAATCATGCAATCAACAAAGTAGTAGAAAATGGAATTATTATTAATAACATATAAATGAAATAAATACACAGTGATGCATGTCAGAGTTTTTTACTACTTTATTTTTTACCTATTAATTAACTCTTTCCACGCCCATTTATTTCCTCAATTTTTAAGCAGTTAATTCAAGGAAGTAAAAAAAAAAAAAAAAAAAAATTACGATCCTCAACTACTTATCAATAAATAAACATATAAATCATGTATTATATAAAATTGAAGTAAACTGAAATAAATGAAAATCAAATGGAAAAGTATTTATAAGAAAACAGAAAAGTCAAACAAGAAAGAGTAAAAGTGTAATTTTAACTCTATAATGAAATAAATAGCACAGGATTCGCATGGCGAGTGTACTGCTTAAACTATTAGATTAATCGACTCTATGTATTATATCGACGCGGTCAACTTGCACAGAATAGAGAGATTTTCAGGACAGCTGTAATGGGAGCTAATTTCCAGAAGGGACAAGCTACTTGATGATGATGTATTATATCAGTCCATTGCTCTCTCTCGCCGGTGACACCCATGGAGCTTAGGGTTGTAACAAATGCACACCTTTCCTATTCTTGGTTGTTCTCTGTATTGTGTTCCAGCTATGATTCATTTCTTTCAGTTCTTGTTCTACTGTTCTTCTTCAGGTCATTTTGGGTCTTCCAAATTTTTGCTTACCCTCTGCTGTCCGTCTCTTGATTTCACTGATTGGCTACATGACTTCTACAGTTCTAACATCAAGAAACATTACTATTGTATTATAATCTACTTGTGGTGAATCACCATGTTCAATACAAATATCATTCAGACCTTTATCAACAATTGTCTTCTGTACATTCTCAGACTGAGATGGCATAACAGAGTGGCAAATACATATTTGTGGATGAGGACACGGAAAGAACCTATGATGATCCAGATTAGGGGTGTGAAAATGGTGATGGGTCAAGACAAGCACTTGAGTGGAACCCATTAGGAAAATGGAAAAAGGGACATCTTAGACATGTAGATACAATCTTCTTGAGGAACTGAAGAATGCTGGACTATCCTGAGAGGTCATCAAGAAAAGTGTCACATCAAGAAAAGTATCAGAGACAAGAGAAAGTTGGAGCACAACTGTTGAACTACTATGTTGACCATGTACATATTTAAAGTTTGTTACTTTACCTGGTATAACTTAGTAGAAAGATCGTTGTAAGATATTCTTCTTCCTGCTCATAATTCATGGCCAACATCTCCTTCTCCTTCTTTAGAGCTTGAATCTTTTTCAGGAGAGTGTTGCTAATGTACTCTTCCTCTTGCTCAGCTTTTGCTTGCTGTAGACAAGTTAACAGAAACTAATGTTACAATATTATCTTCACAGAAAACACACCTGAACAAATAATTACAAACTGTTGTAGCTACTAAATCGCTATCACCCAGTAATAGTCCACATGGAAAATGACTAAATAATATAAAAGTAATTAAAAGTATTTGAAAACACATGTTTATGAAAATAATGAACATAAAATGGGACGAATTTAGAAGTGATGAAATCAGAGAAATGTCTGGTCAACCTCTAGTAACAACTATTATAAGATTGAGAAGATGGGGATATGTTGGGCATACATTGAAAGGAAATGATCAAATAGTAACAAAGCAGACATTGAAGTGGGTTTAAGAAAGAGAGGTCGCCTTAGACACACCCTGAAACAAACTTTGCTGAGAGAGGCAAGAAATACTGAACTCAATTCCATTGAAGAGATAGAGCGAATTGCCCTGCATCGAGCGGTAAGGAGAAGTTATATAACATAATGGTACAGAGGATATTTATATTATATAAAATATCCACATACTGTAAATATATATATATATATTAAATCAGAAGTTTGAATAAACAATGAAAAAATGGATCCTACTTTAGAAGTGTGCTACACAGAATGCTGGAAGTATCAAGAGAAGGTTTGGAAATGAAGACATTGGGAAAAAAATGAGTATAATATCAGTAATGAACTTCATCAAGAAACAACAAATTAAATGGTACTGCCATATAAGAAACCATTCAACCATCCAACATTACAACTCTATGGCTAGTCAGGCATTGAATGTTTAATTCAACATCACAACTGGATTGGTCATGTATGTTGTATACCAGTAGGGACATTGACTTGGACAGCTCTATGATGGAAAACAGATGGGAAAAGACATCCTGGGTGTCCAAAGTTAACATGGAAAAGAATTGTGGAAAGAGTTGAAAGATTGTGACCTGACATAGATAGGAAACAATTGGTAGCAAGGCAACAGAAAAAGCAACAATAGAAATCTCTTGTGGAAACCTTATGTGTCAAACTTGACACTGAGAGGATATAGAGTTGGCTGAAAACCTGTTACCTTTAACTATCCCATTCACAAACTAATAAAGGACGACTTACAATAGACACACTTGCACGTCTCAGCTCTCTGTTCTCCTCTTGCATGGACTTGCACTTCAGCTTGCATGTTTCTAGCTCCATTCGGAGAACCCGATTTTCTTGTTCTAGTGACTCAATTCTCTTGTTTAGCTTGTCCACCTGCTCTAGTGAAGGCAATTTCGTACTTAAAGTAGGGCCTCCATCAAAATCAATAGAACTTGTGTCACTTTCCAACTCGCTGGCGCTGTCAGCCATTGTCTGTCAAGTTTAGTATTACAAAACACAGCAGTCGTCGTATATTATTTAATGTATACTATATTATATCAGCTATGACTAATTTTGCAACAGCAACAATATAATGATGACAAACCGTTTATGAGTATTAAAGTTAAGATCGTTGCAACTACCTTTGTACTTTTACACAACAAAGGACGAAAGGTTTTGCTACTTGAACTTGTTTTGTTACAAAAGTCGTCTCTAACTCAAGTCGTAATTACCAATAATAATAATAAGACTAAGACAATCCTGTATCTTTCTAACGAAATTGTCACTATCCTCATACAAATTATGATCGAGTACTAATTTTATCGTTTACATATGTTAGGACGAATCAATTAAACTTTCTATAAATCATTTTCATTCGGCAGAAAGCATGTATAATTGATTTGTCTGCAAATTGAAAACAAGACCACCAGTTAATGGCTCTCTCCTGGCAGCCACTACTAGGGAGTATTTCGATGACTATGTCTACTTTTTATCATTAACATAAATACATTTGGTAAATGTATATTTAAATAAATTATCTGACTGCTTTGATATATAATAAAGTATTTATAAAGTCCATAAACAATAAACAAAGTATACACAAAGGAATGTTGTTTGTGAATGTTTTGTGCACAATGATAGACCCTCCCACCAAAAGTGTTTTTAAAAAAAGCCGGGGCTTTCTATCCGGATCCGAATTTAACATTCCCAAATTCCCCGTCTTGTCACACATCTGTTTCATACATATTGGTATTGTACCTCTATTGTATCAATAATGCTCAAATATATTAATATACTTAAATCAACATATAAATATTGTATATATACTTAGTCCTTAAATCTTATGTCAATATATCATAATCAGGTGCCGGCTGGCTTTGGCGATCATGGATCTCCACAATGTCAATATATAGGTCTACAATTTAACGTGACAAGGAGGACATAGCTTATAGCTGCTATTATCAATCAATCATGGCCATGCCTGCCGGCGCAGGCGATCATGTCTCTCCACGACTTCTCTTCTCTCTCTCTCTCTCTCTCTCTCCTCTCCACTGCTTGGGCATTAAATCAGTTCTGACCTCGATCTTTTGTCGAACCTCGATGTTGCTGTTATAGCGTACTTTAAGTTCATTATTAAGTTAATCTGCCATCTTAAGTAAATCAGTGAGACAGGTAGAACTCTGTTGTCGACAAGATTATAAACGTATATATTTGCCTGCAAACAATGGTCAAAGAGAAGTTATATTATAAGTTCATCCCATACTTCCAACTCGATATCCCCTTAGTCATGGGCATCCACATACATTTTTCGAGAGTGCAAAATGAATTTTAGTTAGTGGTTTACTATGCGTAAATAGACAAGACAAGATTCACATCCAGATGTGTTATTTTTTTTTTTTTTTAACAATTTTCCAAGGGGCGGCACTTGTCCCCTCTTGATGTAACGTATGGACACCAATGTTCTTAGTGTACGATTTGATACATAATGTAAGACCTTCACTAGAGATTTCATCTGCTACATATCTCCTTCCTTTCTACTAATCGTTACCGACGTCATACCATACTTATTCAGTTCTCTTTAGACAGTTCTTCCATGTTTCTTTTGAAAGTTAATTTGTATACTTTTCCCATCCATTGTCAATTGGGGAGCTGTCCTAGCCAATGCCCCTACTGACATATATGCACAATCCATCTTCGTTTTTTAATAATGGTCTCCAATGATTAACAATTTTATCGTTTTAAATGGTCTTCATTTGTTATTTGAGAAATGAAGACATCAGGAAAAAGTGGGTACAACATCTGTACTGAACTTCATCAAGAAACAACAAATTTAATAGCTAGGCCAAACAAAAAACAGATTACCAACAGACAGTGCACCTTAAAGAACGACGTTGTTCTGATACAATGGATACAAAGCAAAAGGCCGGCACGCAAAAAAGTGGACTTCTGAGATAACAGAGGCGACGAAAAACGACTATTTATGAAACGCACACAAGGGCTCGTCCTAGAAACCTTATCCTGACGCTGTGAGGCAAAACAGAATTGGAGAAAAGAAAGAAAGGCATTTGTTATCGTATTTGGTCAGGAAATTGGCAGGATCTTTCTTAAACATTTATTTTGGAATGTTTCCAGCTTGTGTATGATTTTGTGCGTCATTTCCACGCACTTACTTCTGTATAGTAACACTCTTATGACATTGCTTTTATAAATTATAAGCTTTGTTTCAAGACTTTGTAATTTGACTTTCCATATTTTGTTGGTGCTACAAGTAAGTAAGAGAAAATTGAGATATTTTGGACATATAAAAAGACATGAAGGGCTGGAGAAGACCATCATGGAAGGAGGCATAACGGCAAGGAGAAGAAGAGGAAGACCACGGAGAAGATGGAATCAGGATGTAACTGATGGTTTGAACATGACGGCTGCAGAGGCAGGACATCTGGCCTATCTTCTTCTTCCTCTTCTTCTTTTGTCGTCACACTGCTACCGGGTTGTTGCCCAGGCTCATGGTTTTCTGTTTTTGTTTTTTTGTTTTGCGCTGTTCAGGTGGTTTGGGTAATTGTTATTTTTGCTCCCACACGGGATTCTGCTATGCCATCTAACCATCTTTATCGTGGTCTTCCTTTTGCCTTCTTTCCCAATGTTCTGTTCCGGAGGACTGTTGGGGTGGTAAAGTTCTGCTCAGGACAAGCTATTTGATGATATTTTGTTGAGTCAGCTGTTTGCTGTCTTGATTTTTTTCTTCTCAATGTCCTTATCTAAACCATCATCGTGCGATATTACACTTCCAGAGACATGAAATTTCAGACTTTCTCAATGATTTTGTTTTGTAACATAATTGGGTTTTCTAATTGTTTACTATTTCTCATGATTTTAGTTTTCGCGATGTTAATTTTCGTCTTGTTAACCTTAACTACAAGGGGGATCTAAATAGAAATGACAGATTTGTCGCCGGTGTGGTGCCGGTGCCCGGAAGGAAGCAAGGAATAGTACCACTGCGACCTACAAGGTATGTCGTAATAGGCGACTGATGTAGGACCTAGGAAGCTACCCTAGTAAATAAAAAGCGTAGCAGAAATCGGATGTGCTGGCCTACTTGAAGGCGCGTAACTGGCACAACATACAATCGCTCTTAGGCTCAGAGCACATAAAAATCACACAGAGTGGTTAACAAGTGGTCGATATGGAACGTTCGAAGAAGAAGTGTTTATATTTTTTGTTAATGATACTTTAGTTCTCTACATAATAAACAAACTTTCGTAAAACTAGATTGTTTAATCCTAATTTTGTTACTCAATTATTCAGTTCTATGAAGGAGCACTCTACTAAATATTTTACTCGTTAATGATAACAGGGTTATTCCTCCTGAGTTGTTACATTTCCTAATATTTTTTTATTGTTGCTTGATCTTACAATGTTCTCCGCATTGTTCTGGAAATTTTTCTGTATCCCATACAGTGGCGGCTCGTCATTAAGGGCCAGTGGGGCCGGGTCCCACCAAAAGTAATGTATAACGTGTATTTATTATTTTATAAATTTACATATATAAAATAATAATTCCTCTCGTACCGTTATATGTTACATAGGGCCTGCAAGTAATTTCTCCATACCGCTCTATCCTGGGCAACTCGCTCAATCTCCTCCATGGAACTGAGACCGATATTTCCTGCCTCTCTCAGCAAAGTTCGTTTCAGGGTCTCCTTAGGTCGACCTCTCTTTCTTGAACCCTTTGCATCCCACTTCAATGCCTGCTTTGATATTCGTTGATCATTTTTCCTCAAGGTGTGCCCAACATATCTCCATCTTCTCTTTCTTATAACAGTTGTCACTAGTGGTTGACCAGACATGTCTCTGATTTCATCACTTCTCCTGAATTCGTTCCATTTTATATTCATTATTTTTCGCAGACATCTATTTTCAAATGCATTCAACTTGCTTTCTATATCTTTAGTCATTTTCCAACTCTCGCTGGCATATGTTAGGATTGATACAACATTTGAATTGAAAATTCGTAATTTAGTTTTAATACTATATAACTTGCAGTTCCATATTTTATTTAGACTTTTAAAAGCTGATGTTGCTTTGCCAATTTGTATCATAATTTCTTTTTAACATTTCCTGTGCAATCAAAATTGCTACCCAAATAGGTGAACTGCTCTGTTATTTTTATCATTTTAGATTCCAGTGTGATATCTGCATTACCTGCTATAGGTGTCTTCATTATATTTGTTTTTTCATAGCTTATCTGCAGTCCAACTTTTGATGCTATAGATGACAAGTTGTCTGTTTTTCTTTGCATATCTTGGTTGTTTCTACTTAACAAGGCAATATCATCTGCAAAATCCAAATCTTCTAGTTGACTATTTTCTACCCAATCGATGCCAGTTTCGCCCTGCAACATTTTCGCATCACCCAGTCAATGGCCACTCCAAACAATAGCGGAGATAGAATACAGCCTTGCTTTACTCCGGTTTCAACCATAAACCAGTCGCTGTGTCCACCATCAGTGCGAACTGCACACTGTGAACCATCATAGAGGCTCTTTATAATGTTTATTATTTGTCTGGTTATGTTATGTACATATATATATTAAATTTACATATAACCTAACCTAAAACCATGATTTTTCCGAAAATTTGTGTCTGGCCCACCAACAAAAATGAGCACGAGCCGCCACTGATCCCATATATCATTTACAATTGTGCACTGGAGTATTGGTGTTTCTGACTTTTCCACCATCAGTAAGCTGCTTTGCACTTGATATTTGTCACTTGTAAAATTATTATTCTTCTTCAGCAATCTATGGTTATTTACTGTGAACCACAAACTGGGCGATCAGCTTCAGGTCTGTCAGGTTTCCTTAAAGCTTAGTTTTTAGGTCGACTGGGTGTGGCTACATGTTGCTTCTCAGCTCACCCAGGAGAGAACAGTCTTGCAGGATATGCTCCGGTGTCAAACTTATAAAATGAAGATAAGAATACAAGAAATGAAATTTGTGATTTAAAAAAATGTTATTAGTTATCAGAGGACTATCATCATAGCACTCCGGACATGTCCATAGGTGCTCCGATCTCCGTCTCAGCAAATCCAGCAGCGTTCATCGGCCCAACACACCAGTCCGATGTTGATTAATCAGTCTCTTTGCATATTTGGTAGCGTTCTTTGGCTGCGCCAATCTTACACCATCTCTCTCAATCTGGTCAGTGAGTGGACTCCAACCTGAAACTCTTCTGTAAGACTCTCGCAGTGCGTTAAGAATGTCATTTCGGTCCATTGCAGCCCAATTAGATACTGTGGCCATACCAGCCAATCTGTCAGCTGTTCATTACCTGACTCCTGCGTATACAGGAACAAAAATGAAGGTTATTTCTTTGATCCCAGTCTGTACCAGTACTTCCACCCAGTTCCGTCTCACCATTCCTGTTTCAACTTTACGAATCATGCTCATGGAGTCACTGAGTATAAAAACACGCGCGAAGTCATGAGATGACAACCACGTCACCGCCTCTGTAACCGCCGTACCTCCATCGTCAAACTACTTGTGATTGTCTCGTAGGCCCCACTGGCCTCTCCTATTATTTGTCCTCCTGAAATGTAAAGAAAAAAAATGTTACAAGATATAATTATCATAAATCCAACAATCAGAGAAAGAATAGATAAAAGAATTGTTTGAAATATTATAAAATCTAAAGTAGCGTTGGGACTTAAAAATTTGCAAAAAAGTAGTCTCAAAAATGATTCCTGTAAAAATAAAAACGGAATAGCAGTTGCAGAAGTATTTCAAAAGTTTCTAAAGCAGGGAAGAAAATGTGAAAAATTGTAGGTGGATAAAGTGGCGAAACACGTAATAACAAAGTACTGTAGTTTTATAAACTACAAAAACAATGACAATACACAGATGATCACAAGAAGTTTTTTGCAAGAACCCCAGAGGAAGCAACGGAAGTAACGAATATGATCAACAAATAAACAGTGTACATGTATTAAGAGCTTTCGAAAAAACAAATACACAAACACTGGATTTGAACCAATTCTAAATAAATGACTCACAGGGGAGCGTCTTTCTCAAACGCTTTGTTACAACTAGACACAGAATAATCAGGTAAGTTTCGATCGAACAGTGTTTGCAAAAACACATGCTATAAACTTATTGTGCTTGTATATATTTGAGACGAGACAATATCATACATACACACATGTATACACATATAACAAACATATGACAATACACAGCAACGTTTCGACTAAAAGGTCTTTATCAAACAAACGATACAACATTGGTGACGAATTTCACAGCACACTACATTTAGACTACCACAAACAAAGGAAAATGGGTGGATAAAGGTAAAGAATTTTACAATAAAGATGAAAAAAAGTTTATTTAGAGAAATTTATTCTACAGAGAATGAAGGAAAAAAGTAGTGTATTTGAAAGATGGAATAGAATCATGAAAGAAAATATGTCTTTCTTGAATATAATAGTTCTTACATTTGTCTTTTTTTTCTAGCATAAGTTCATAAAAAAATATTAGATTTTCATCTATGGTATTAAGTTCTTCTAGACCGGGAACATCTTTTGTATTTTTGCAAAAATGACATTCAATATTTTCTTTCTATGGAACATATTGTGCAACTTCCTCTATTAATTCTTATATATGTTTTTATTCTCTACTTCTTTATGTTTCTGATAATATTTAATATTGCTGTTTTATGAAGCTTTTCTTCAATTAATTTTTTTATTATCTTATATATCGGGGTTGATAAAGCGACTTTACAAACACATATAACTTATTAAAATCTAATCAACCTTTTAAAATCATGTTTAATAGTAATCTAGTTTTACAACACACAGAATCACCAATAATTAGATCTCTTATGTTTCTTGGTAACAAAGGATCATTATTTCTTTCTGTCAAGTTTTCATTCACGTCAAGATCTTCCTGTTCCCTTTCCATTTTGGAAGGAAAAATTGAACACAAAAAGTATAACCACCATTTAACATTACAAAACTATCGTTCCTAAAAAGTTCGCTCCTTAGATACGCATAGCAACCGGTAAACAGATCAAGAAAAGTCATTGTCCAATCGTTTTCCTTTACAGGATTTAACTCAAATGCTTTCTCAATAGCAGGACTAATTGTTATAGCTTCTAATTCTGTTGGAAAATATATATATATAAATATTTTGTTATTTTAAAAAACTATATTAATATTTTATTTTTTTATTTTTAAAAATTTTTAAATACTAAGAATTAAAAGATTGATGTGTTAATATAATGTGGCTGTATAATGATGTATTAGTATAATGTGGATGTCTAATGATGTATTAGTATAATGTGGATGTCTAATGATGTATTAGTATAATGTGGATGTATAATGATGTATTAGTATAATGTGGATGTCTAATGATGTATTAGTATAATGTGGCTGTCTAATGATGTATTAGTATAATGTGGATGTCTAATGATGTATTAGTATAATGTGGATGTCTAATGATGTATTAGTATAATGTGGCTGTATAATATATGCGTTATTATACACATTTTAATAATAGATAATTTGCATTATTATCTTTAAATATTTGTTATATATTCTTTCTTTGTATGAATTTATTTAGTATTAAAATCATTAATGATGTATTATCTTTTTCCCAATATTTGTACTGAAATAAAAATCAGGACTTGTCCCAAATGACTTTAAAGGGTTTAAAAGCTGAAGGATTGACTTCACTGCACCGGGTTTGACCCCATACGGCTCGATCCCTCTCCGCAGAACTGGCACGCCACCTGCCGAGAGCATTGCACAAAGCACGAACTTCGTAGCTCCAGCAACAATCCTAGTGGTCTCTGGAAAAACTGCACTCGTGAACAGAATGATGCGGTCCGGACTCTGAACCCACGACCTTCGACTCACAAGGAAAATGGCTTAACCACTTAACCATAGATACCCCTTGTGTGTTGATGGTAATCTGCCGTAACACCTTCAAGTTTACACAACAATATCTCATCCATCCATAACTAGAGACAGGGCCGACCACTAACAGATTTTATGTCCAATTACTCCATTATCAGAACTTCAAACTTGTCAATGGTTGAGCCACCATTGTGGCAAATCAAGGTACTAAACAGTGTCGGCTCGTGATCATTTTTGTTGGTGGGGCGACAGACAGTTTTTTGGTGATAAATCATGGTTTTTGGTTGCTATATTTTAATTTATAAAATAATAAATAGACGTTATACATATTTTTTGGTGGGGCCGGGCCCCATTGGCCCTTAATGACGAGCCGCTACTGCTACTAAATAAAGTCTTCTTCTTTCTTCTTTTTTCTAATACACAGCGTCAGGATAAGCAGATATTTATAGAACGGACTTTTGTGTGCGTTTCATAAACAGTCATTGACAGTCAACGATATTGAGAGTCAATCATTAAGGCTGAAAGTAAAACTGGCTGAGTCACGGGAAAATGAAGATTTTAGCGTCAACATCATATTTAGGCATATTAAGACAGCAAATGAACTTATAAGGAAAGTACATTAGATGACAAACAAAAAGCATATAAAAGATACAGCTTCCACCACTTGACAAAATCACTCCCTGCCAAAAACACCGACATCCTCTCAAAAGACCCAGCAACCAAAGATCATCAGCCCAACTTCACAGATATAAGAACAATTCCAGATGTAGACAAAAAGGGTGAAGTAACAGGTCACATGCTGAGAGCAAAGACACTAGAACACACTGACATCTCATACCCCCGACCAATGAGGACCGATATATACACAGATGGATCGTCGTACATGACAGCGAGGAAAGGAGGGGCCGAAACCGTCATTATACTCCAAGACGGCACCACAATAAAGCATTCAAGTGCCACCTGAGAACTCTCAACAAATCTTAGAGTCAAACAACAGGCAATTGTCGATGCCACAAAAATACTGCAACAAAGAAACATACAAAACAACAAACTTGTCTTCCTTTGTGACTACATGTCAGTCTGCAGGCCACACAAAGGGAACCACAAGATAATATGGAGAGACATTACAACTAAACAAGCTCTCAGAACACAACGAAATCAGTGGCGGCTCGTCATTAAGGACCAAAAATAATGTGTAACGTGTATTTATTATTTAATCAATTAAAATATAATATAACCCAAAACCATGATTATTCCGAAAATGTGTGTCTGGCCCCACCAACAAAAGTGAACACGACCCGCCACTGAACAAAATTATTATCTAGCGGATACCAGCCCACTGTGACATATCAGGAAACGAGAGAGCAGACAGCCTGGCTAAGGAGGAACAAATCTGATACAATACAAACATCCAGTGTTACTACCAGAAATCAAGACACATATCAAGCGAAAATACAAAGAGTTATGGAGGCAACAAACCTACAGTAAACACACGCAAGATCCCATCAGCAGAGTAAACAGAAAACAGCACACAACAATCTTTCGCATAAGAACGCAGGCTCAGCCATCACATGCACAGAATAAAGCCTGCTCAGACTGTACAGTGTGCATGCCAGATAGAAACACAGACTCCAGAGCACATCCTGCAGTCACGTCCATCATACATACACCAACGAAATGAAACATGGCCTCATGAACGAAGCTTACAGACCAAGCTATGGGGAACTCTCGAAGAACTCCAACTGACATACAACTTCATAGCGGCAACCCATCTCATGGTTTAGATAAGCATACGAAATAAAACAGAAAGAAGAAGAAGTATATGACACAAAGGCAACACTGAACTGATTAATACTACTGCATTGAATTAAGTGAACAACGGAATCAATACCCAACACTAGTTGCAGACGTTGTTTACATTACTGCATACAGAACATGTTATATTACGAATTGTCAAAGCAACATCAGCTTTCAAAAGTCTACATAAAATATGAAACTACAAATTATAAAGTTTTAAAACTAAATTACTAATTTTCGTTTTCAATGTTGTGTCAATCTAACATTTGCGTACGAGAGTTATAAAATAACTAAAGATGTAGAAAGTAAGTTGAATACATTTTAAAATAGATGTCTGCAAAATAAATAATGCACATAAAATGGGATGAATTTCAGGAGAAGTGATCCTTCCTTCCTTCCTTTCGTTCACTTGAAATATTGTCTATATATTCAATGTTGTCTCTTGTATCCTTCCTTCCTTCCTTCCTTTCGTTCGTTTGAAATATTGTCTCTTGTATGAACTTCACTGTCTTTTGTAGCTCACACAGAGGTCCGTGTAGTTTTCTGTCAAGTGTTGTTTCGTTAGACCAGTGAGTTTGCCTCAGTGTATCATATTCGGGCCAGTCTTGAAGTATGTGCTATGCAGTCTGGTGTGCCTGTCCACATGTACACATGGCCGAATTGCCAATCTTGAATTTTGTATACATGTGGCTGCAGAGTCGATTGTGTAGGAGAAATGATCAAATCAGAGAAATGTCTGGTCAACCACTAGTAACAACTGTTATAAGAAGAGAAGGTGAAGATATGTTGGGTATACGCAGAGAAAAAATAATCAAAGAATCACAAAGCAGGTATTGAAGTGGAACGCAAAGAGTTCCATATAAAAAGGACGAACATATTTTTTAGACATTCCCTGAAGTGCAACAATGAGTCCAACCAGTTACGTTTGAACGTGTAAACTCGGAGCGTCGTCATTCTTTCCATTGAGAGCTGCTCATAATTGCTTAAATGTATTTAGGTGTTGCCTATTGGCTCTATAAATGCTGCCACCCTTTGACCGTGATAAGAGACATTACACTTTGATCTTAGATTTAAGGTGTTCGTGGCACCGAACCGAAGGGTTTCGATGTCCATGGCACCGAGCCGAAGAGCTGAAAAGCTCAAGTGCTTCTGGATCGGAAAAATAAAAATTTAAAAAAATCTTAGCCAAAAAGCCAAGAAGCGAAAGGATAAACACAGGAAACATTTAAACGGAATTTACTAACAGGCGAGAAATATCGGACTCAATCCCATAAGAAAATATTGAACGATTTGTCCAGGATAGAGCGGTATTAAGAAATTGCTTGTACGCCATATATAACATATAACGGTACGAGATGAATATAGTAATACAGTAATTTGTACGACACTAAATAAATTTATTTTATTACTCCTCTGTTCTGTTCAATATTATGTTCCCAACGAGTATTCGAAATAATCCTTCATCGTCTGCTCATGATGCTATCGCTTCCGGCAGAAGAAAAGGGAGATAACATATGCAATAATTTGCAGAATTAAGTCAAATATCAATGTATCTGTGCCAATAGCTGACCAATTCGTTCCGTCATCGCTCGTGCTGATACTATCAGACTCGGCCAATAGATCACAGAATGAAGTCAATGTTATGCTTCCTTTCTGCGCTTCCAATTGTACGCCGACATTTATGAATCAAATCTGAATTTCGAGCAAATTCTCGAATGGGCTATTTAGCGAACAGTATTTCCATAATCGTTGGCAATCACTCCGCCATCAGCAGCGACAACACCAACTCTTTACCCCACATCCCCTCTCTTTAAATGACCACGTTTTAGATTTCTCTTGTAGACCTCCCATCTAAATGGAAATACAAGTCGCAATCGGGGGCGATGCGCTGTTAAGATTGGGTGAGCGTCGGACAACGAATGGCTGCTCTTTCGCATGTACGAAGTAATTAAATTTGAATTAATCAGCCTTGCTGTTAACGCTACGAACACGCCTGATAATTGAGTTTTCGGTGTTAGATCGAACAAGCTTCAAGAAAATGACATATGTAATATCGGAGTAATCAGGAAGGCTTATTGGCTGGCGCAGGATTGCATCGTAAAATTGGCGAGAGGACCAGCAGGGTTGCTCTCCGGAGACTCGTAACTCTCTCTAGAGCTTTAAGATAAAAATCTACTGGAGCTGAGATGTCCAATGGTCGCTGTGACCACTAGTCATCGCATGGACTCTAAAGAGTTCAAATTATGGTATCTCAGCCCTCTGCCCCTGTTTTCGGGTAATATATTTTGGTACTAACTATTTTATGAAGTGTGGACGATTTTGGTCAAATATTGTTGTTGGCTAAACTAACAATTGTAAATGAACTTTGAAAATTAAAAAATATAATCATTTTGAAATGTCTCAAAGGATCAAAAGGTAAAGGATTGACTTCATTGCACCGGGTTTTCCCATATGACTCCGTCCCTATCCGCAGAAATGACATGTCTTCTACTGAGATTGTTGCACAAAGCACGAACTCGGTAGCTACAGCAACAATTCTAGCGATCTCCTGAAAAAAATGGTACACAGTCAGGATTCGAACCCACAGTCTTCATAACGAAAGACAAACGTCTTAACCACTTCTCCATAGAGACCCAATATATTGGAACGTCATCATCATCATAAGGTGCCATGCCGGATGCCGTAGGCGATCAGGAATCTCCACAAATCTATGGTATTTTCTATCATTTCAGATGTTGACGTTCTTTCTGGCGCGCTTATTGGAACGTAAGGACTAGAAAGGCTAATTCTTTTACTAAAGCTGTTTAACATGTTTATTCCGATCATCTTTTTCTAAAGCTGTTTAACATGTTTATTACGACCTTCTTTTACTAAAGCTGTTTAACATGTTTATTCCGATCATCTTTTTCTAAAGCTGTTTAACATGTTTATTACGACCTTCTTTTACTAAAGCTGTTTAACATGTTTATTCCGATCATCTTTTTCTAAAGCTGTTTAACATGTTTATTACGACCTTCTTTTACTAAAGCTGTTTAACATGTTTATTATATCCATCTTTTACTAAAGCTGTTTAACATGTTTATTACGACCTTCTTTTACTAAAGCTGTTTAACATGTTTATTCTATCCATCTTTTATAAAAGCTGTTTAACATGTTTATTCTATCCATCTTTTATAAAAGCTGTTTAACATGTTTATTCTATCCATCTTTTACTAAAGCTGTTTAACATGTTTATTCTATCCATCTTTTACTAAAGCTGTTTAACATGTTTATTCTATCCATCTTTTACAAAAGCTGTTTAACATGTTTATTCTATCCATCTTTTACAAAAGCTGTTTAACATGTTTATTCTATCCATCTTTTAAAGTTTTAAAAGCTGTTTAATATGTTTATTTATCCATCTTTTCTAAACTGTTTAACATGTTATTCATCCATCTTTTACAAAGCTGTTTAAATGATTTATTCAAATCCATCCATTAACTGGATAGGATTTGAATCCCACATAGATTATTCTTCCAATACTATGATATAGCCAGTGTCAAACATGGCAATAACCAGCAACTAATGAGCGTAAAATTATAACGACAGAGATGAGGTGTCTTAGAAGAGCTGCAGGTGTGACAATAAGTCTGGCAAACACTATGTTACCAGTGTCAAACATGGCCAATAACAGCAGCTAATGAGCGAAAATCATAACGACAGAGATGAGGTGTCTTAGAAGAGCTGAGGTGTGACAATAAGTCTGGCCTATTACACTATGTTACCAGTGTCAAACTTATGCAAACCAGCAGCTAATGAGGGAAAATTATAACGACAGAGATGAGGTGTCTTAGAAGAGCTGCAGGTGTGACAATAAGTCTGGCTAACACTATGTTACCAGTGTCAAACATGGACAATACCAGCAGCTAATGAGAGGAAAATTATAACGACAGAGATGAGGTGTCTTAGAAGAGCTGCAGGTGTGACAATAAGTCTGGCTAACACTATGTTGCCAGTGTCAAACATGGACAATAACAGCAGCTAATGAGCGTAAAATTATAACGACAGAGATGAGGTGTCTTAGAAGAGCTGCAGGTGTGACAATAAGTCTGGCTAACACTATGTTACCAGTGTCAAACATGGCCAATAACAGCAGCTAATGAGCGTAAAATCATAACGACAGAGATGAGGTGTCTTAGAAGAGCTGCAGGTGTGACAATAAGAACAATGTTAATTCAAAATGGCCAATCCAGAGCATGGATGGAAAATTGAAACACAGATGAGTTCTAAAGATCAACATGTCTCAAATATGTTACCAGTGTCAAACATGGCCAATACCAGCAGCTAATGAGAGGAAAATTATAACGACAGAGATGAGGTGTCTTAGAAGAGCTGCAGGTGTGACAATAAGTCTGGCAAACACTATGTTACCAGTGTCAAACATGGCCAATAACAGCAGCTAATGAGCGTAAAATCATAACGACAGAGATGAGGTGTCTTAGAAGAGCTGCAGGTGTGACAATAAGTCTGGCTAACACTATGTTACCAGTGTCAAACATGGCCAATACCAGCAGCTAATGAGAGGAAAATTATAACGACAGAGATGAGGTGTCTTAGAAGAGCTGCAGGTGTGACAATAAGTCTGGCTAACACTATGTTACCAGTGTCAAACATGGCCAATAACAGCAGCTAATGAGCGTAAAATCATAACGACAGAGATGAGGTGTCTTAGAAGAGCTGCAGGTGTGACAATAAGTCTGGCTAACACTATGTTACCAGTGTCAAACATGGCCAATAACAGCAGCTAATGAGCGGAAAATCATAACGACAGAGATGAGGTGTCTTAGAAGAGCTGCGGTGTGACAATAAGTCTGGCTAACACTATGTTACCAGTGTCAAACATGGACAATAACAGCAGCTAATGAGCGGAAAATCATAACGACAGAGATGAGGTGTCTTAGAAGAGCTGTGGGTGTGACAATAAGAGACAAAATTGGAAATGAAGAAATCAGAAGGAGACTGAATGTGAAACCAGTTATGCAATTCATAAAAGAACAACAGATTAAATGGTTTGGACACCTGACCAGAATGCCCTGGTATCGCCTACCACAGAGAGCCACACAGAAAAAGTATAATGAGTACAAGGCAAGAGGAAGACCACGCAAAGATGGAGCGACGGCATTAAGAACAGCCTTACGAACATAAATACGAACATGCTTACAAAGTGCCTTAAAAAGCACACACAAGATCACTACGTTTCACCCCCAACACTTCTATAAAGAAGTAAATGGTGGAAGAGAAGAAGAAGATACGATTTTCCTCACGTAAGCAGAGGAATTGGACCTCCTACCTCCTGCACACTATGGGCTAGAAACGTTAAGTGATACTTCGTACCCCAAGGTCCAGAAAAGGATGAGTGACATTTTTAAGATTTCCTTTAGCACTTCCTGCTAACTGAAAAGGCCAAGGACTAATGTGGAGGTGTTGAATGAGGTCAAAACACAGAGAAAGCTTATCATAAATATAAGAAAGAGGCAGTCATCATTTTTCGGACATATGATGAGGAGGGAAGGTTTAGAACACATTGTAACAACCGGGAAACTCGAGGTGAGACGAGACAGAGGAAGACAGAGAGAGAAAATTTTGGATAGCCTGACTTCATGGTACGGTAGAGCGTCAACATCTGAGATGATAGTAAATACCAGAGATATAGATGTGAGGAGATCCATGATCGCCTATGCCAGCCGGAACGGCACCTGATGATGATGATGGTGATGAAAGATCAGCAGGACCACATCTGAGTGCATCAGGGTTATTGTGTTAAGCTGATATTCGGATGCGCATGTCCTACACGACGCATGTGTCTAAGCGAAAACCACACAAATCACAGTGGTTAACCTGTTTGATAAGAATGAAAGCATAGAAGCTACTGTGTAAGTTCTCCGTCGAAGAGACTCACCTCACTTCAAAAGGACATAGCATCCATAAGGACGCTCTCATTATAAAAACGACGATTTGATCCACTATTCCATTTGGAGAAGTTACTATAACCACAGTCACTATACCCGCCTTCTGCCATCAACTCAATGACGGTACTAGCACAGCGCGTGCAGTCACGTGTCTCACACAATAGCAGTTACGGTAGTGTCTGAGTAAATGAAAGAGTCGATTTCTTCATTGATTCTTGTAGACGATTACCAGCACCAACAGGAAATGACCATTTTGTTGTATTAACGGACCATATATGTCCTGTTACACGAAATGATTTTCTCAAAATAGTGAGTCCATCTTAGAAACGGACCATTCTCTTGCTGTTAATATGGGCTATAAAATATGGAACTGTAAGTTATAAGTTTTAAAACTAAATTAGTCTTTTTCAATTCCAATGTTGTATCAATCCTGTTATATACAAGCGAGAGCTGGAAAATGACTAAACATGTAGAAAGTAAGTTAAAAGTGTTTGAAAATAGATGTTTGCGGAAAATAATGAATATCTTCTTCTTCTTCTTTGCGTTCGGTTTCGTATGCTCGTCTAAATCATGAGATGGGTTGCCTCTATGAAGCTGCATGTCAGTTGGAGTTCTTCGAGAGTTCCCCATAGCTTGGTCTGTAAGCTTTGTTCATGAGGTCATGTTTCATTTCGTTGGTGTATGTAATAGCCGTCCATCGCAAGCTATGATGACAACAATCTCAGACGTGTACTGTTGCACCTCTCTGGTGTGTGCGGGGTGACTGTAGAGTCCAATCCTAGAACAGAATCCCCGACCACAGGTGGGGCATACATGATCAAGGTTAGACATGTGCGTGTTGTGTGCTCTGTCTTTTCGCGCTGCTCGTTTTCTCTGTGACTCAACAATACGATGATTCTCAGCTATTCGGGTTCCTCTTTGTTGTTACAGCGCCACATTTGGCGATCTTGCGCAAGGATTCCCAGCACGTATTGTCTATATCGAAGCATTTCAGAGACACTTTAAGAGTGTCTTTAAAGCGTTTTTCTGTCCACCAGCTAAACGTCTGCCCCTTCAAGCTCGCCATACATCAACTGTTTTGGGATGCGTTTATCAGGCATTCGAGCAACGTGACCGACCCATCTCAGTTGGGCCTTCTGCAACAGGGTGTTGACGCTTGGGATCTTTGCTCTTGTGAGAACTTCGCTGTCTGGAATTTTGTCCTGCCAGTTTATTTTTAGTATTCTGCGTAGACAGCTTGTGTGGAAATGGTTTAATTTTCTTGCGTGTCTGCTATACACTGTCCATGTCTCGCTTGCGTACAGCAGCATGGTTAGCAATATGGCCTGGTAAACTTTCAGCTTTGTGACTATGCTTATCCCTTCCGTTCCCACACAGTGACACGTAACCTTCCGAACGCAGCACTGGCTTTGGATATCCTATTGTGGACCTCAGAATCTATGTTTGCCGATCTGGATAGGAGGCTGCCAAGATAAGCAAAGTTGTCCGTTGACTGGAGACGCTGGTGTTTAATGTTGATGACTGGATCGTAATACTGTTCTCTAGGGGCGGCTGGAACATGACCTCTGTTTTTTGGTGTTAATGGTGAGGCCAAACCTATCACCGGCCATTGAGAACTTGTCCATGTAAGTTTGCATTTCTTCCACAGAGTTGGTAGCGAGGGCACAGTCATCAGCAAACAACAGGTTTGAGATAGTTGATTCTTTTACCTTGGTGGAGGATTTTAACCTCCGAAGATTGAATAGGTTACCGTCTGTCCTGTATCTAATCTTTACCCCATGTTCGTCGCCTTCCCAAAAGACATCCGTGAGCATGGCAGCAAACATCATGCTGAAGAGTGTTGTATGTATGATGGACATGACTGCAGGATGTGCTCTGGGGTCTGTGTTTCTGTCTGGCATGCACACTGTGCAGTCTGATCAGGCTTTATTCTGTACATGTGATGGTTGAGCCTGCAGTGACCTGTTCTTAGGCGAAAGATTGTTGTGTGCTGTTTTCTGTTTAGTCTGCTGATGGGATCTTGTGGGTGTTTGCTGTGGGTTTGTTGCCTCCATACCTCTTTGTACTTTCTTTTGATATGTGTCTTGATTTCTGGTAGTGATACTGGGTGTTTCTGTTGTGTAAGTTTTGTTCCATCCTTAGCCAGCATGTCTGCTCTATAAAATTGGACGAATTCAGAAGTGATGACATCAGAGAAATGTCAATCACTAGTAACAACTGTTATAAGAAGGAGAAGATGGCTATTTGGAGATTTATGGAGAATGCTCATGAGAAGAAATTATCAAAGAATCACAAAGATGGCATTGAAGTGGGAGGCAAGGTATTCAAGATAGAAAGAAAACCTTGCAGAAAAACTGAGATAAACGTTACTGAGAAAAGAAATATCAAACTCACATGTGACCACACTGGCTAGAGCTCAGTAAGAGTGTGACAGCACTGGGCTGCAACACTGCAACAGTGGGACGACACTGGGATACAACTCAATATCAGTGTGGCTCAGTTGTGGCTCGCCATTAAGGGCCTGTGGGGCCGGGCCCCACCAAAAATAATGTGTAACGTGTATTTATTATTTTATAAATTAAAATATAACCTAATCCAAAACCATGATTTCCCGAAAATTTGTGTCTGGCCCCACCAACAAAAATCACGAGCCGCCACTGGTGTGACTACACTGCGCTACAACGAGGTAACAGTGTGACGACACTGGGCCACAACCCGATAACAGTGTAACTACACTAGACTAAAGCGAGGTAGCAGTGGGACAACACTGAGCTACAACCCGATAGCAGTGTGACGATACTGAGCTACAACCCGATAGAAATGTGACGATACTGATCTGCAACCCGATAGCAATGTGACGATACTGAGCTACAACCCGATAGCAATATGACGATACTGAGCTACAACCCGATAGCAATGTGACGACACTGAGCTACAACCCGATAGCAATGTGACGACACTGAGCTGCAACCCGATAGCAATGTGACGACACTGAGCTACAACCCGATAGCAATGTGACGACACTGAGCTACAACCCGATAGCAATGTGACGACACTGAGATACAACCCGATAGCAATGTGACGACACTGAGCTACAACCCGATAGCAATGTGACGACACGGGAGCTACAACCCGATAGCAATGTGACGACACTGAGATACAACCCGATAGCAATGTGACAACAAAAGAAAGAAAACCAAATCTGCAATATTTATCTCTCCCTTCTCTCTCCCTTCTCTCTCCCTTCTGTCTCCATTTTCTCTCCCTTTTCTCTCACTTTTCTCCCCCTTCTCTCTCCATTATGTCTCCCTTCTCTCTCCCTTCTCTCTCCCTTCTCTTTCCATTATGTCTCCTTTCTCCCCTTCTCCTTCTCTCTTCTTCTCTCTCCCTTTCTCTCCCTTTCTCTCCCTTCTCTCTCCTTCTCCTTTTTCTTTTCTCCCTTCTCTCTCCCTTCTCTCTCCCTTCTCTCTCCCTTTCTCTCTCCCTTCTCTCTCCCTTCTCTCTCCCTTCTCTCTCCCTTCTCTTTCCATTATGTCTCCTTTCTCTCTCTCCCTTCTCTCTCTCTCTCTTCTCTCTCCTCCCCTCTCTCCCTATCTCTCTCCTTCTCTCTCCCTTCTCTCACCTTCTCTCTCCCTTCTCTCTCCCTTCTCTCTACCTTCTCTCTCCCTTCTCTCTCTCTTCTCTCTCCCTTCTCTCTCCTTCTCTCTCCCTTCTCTCTCCCTTCTCTCTCCCTTCTCTCTCTCCCTTCTCTCTCCCTTCTCTCTCCCTTCTCTCTCCTTCTCTCTCCCTATCTCTCTCTCCCTTCTCTCTCCCTTCTCTCTCCCTTCTCTCTCCCTTCTCTCTCCCTTCTCTCTCCCTATCTCTCTCACCTTCTCTCTCCATTCTCTCTCCCTTCTCTCTCCCTTCTCCTTCTCTTCTGTCTCCCTATTCGCCCACTCTCTCACTTTTCCCATCTCTCCCCAAGTTAATTTTTGTTGAAGATTTCTGAGAGATTCTCATCGTCTTTCACAGACCCGCTACCCGAGATTTAGTGCTTAACCTCCACATTCCCTGGAGTGGTACTAAAACAATTCACTGTCAAGCCGGGCCAGTGAATCCATTTACAAGTCCAACATTTGTCCTGTTAAAGCTATCAAACCCATGTACAAAAGGCAGAGTTCGAATTCTGTTCGTTGTTTCTTACATCTTAACTTGATGGCGTCCAACAAACTCTGCATTTCATTCTTGTCTTCCTTGTCATTATCATCATCACTGATGTAGCCTGGGAGGACACATGGATCGCTCATCTAATGGGTCTGTTTTAATATTTTAAGAGCTAACATCTTAAAATTCGTGAAAAAATGATCAGCCAAGACAATACCTGTCACTTTTGTTATTAAATTTCGACTTAGGGCGTGGCTAAAACTGTGATTGACAAATGTCAAATTTTGTAATTACTGTAATATTTCTTTTTCTCTTTTTGTCTTTATATTTTCCCCTTCTCTTGTCATATTTTTGTCTTTTTACTTTTCCATTCTCTTGTTATACTTTGAGTCTTTTAACTTGTCCATTCTCTTGTTCTATTCTTATCTTTCTACTTTTCCATTATCTTGCTATATTCCTGTCTTTTTACTTTCTTGTTGGATGGTTCTTCGAAGAGTGGTCTTTGGTCTTCCACGTTTTCTTTTCCCAACTGGTGACCACATGAAGACTTGTCGATTTAGTCTCTTTTCGTCTGATCTAAGAACATGACCTAAATATTTCCACCTTCGTTTCCTTATAATATTTGATACGGGTTGTTGGTGTGTTCTATCTCTCACTGTGTTGTTAGAAACGAAATCATTCCATTTGACTTTTAATAATTTTCGGAGACATTTATTCTCAAAGATGTCCAGTTAGGACACATGCATCCGATTTCAGTCTAACCTCCTTAGTCGCCTCTTACGACATGCGTGGCAGGTAACAGTGTTTCTATTCTTTACATCCCAAATTTGAGCCCCGGTAACCACTCTGGCGCAGCAGAGTTTAGGTTGGCTAGTTTTTCTTAGGAAGAACGAAAAGGGAAAATTAGCAACCTACTGATGACAAGCAGAACCACAGCCAGGTTTCTAGCACAGGCCAGACAACTGGCCGGGTATTCCCTGACATAGATAAGAAAAGGGATCTGAAAATTACAGCTGTTTGATAGAACACTGCACGCTTTTTGCAATTTTACTCAATTCTGTGAGTCTATGGTTATTTATTGGTGAAAATATTTATAATATTGATATTCATTATTGTTAAACTTAACTTGTTGCATAATATGACTTCGAGTTAGCATTTTGTGTTGATTTTAAAATGAATTCGTCTATATACACCAATACTGGAATGCGAGGTCACGTGGTGTAGTTGGGGTCTGATTTCCACAATTCTTACCTGAGCCCGAAGGCCCAGTAGTTTATAGTTGACTCTGGTAGAACACACAAGACAACCCAGAGACCAGTTTGCACACTTATTTCTTGTGCCATATAGTTCAGTTTGTAATTTCGGCTGCAGATTGAGGAATCTCCTGGCAACTTTTTCTAACGGAGAATATTTTTGAAGATTTCTTTCAAATCGAAGAAAACTGTCTGACTCGATGGTGCGAGGAGTGCAATGACTAAAGACATGAAATATTATATTCAAAAGTGGACGTTGATGTGACTTTAGACACGGAGAAGTTGAATGAGTTTATTTTTTCGCTTGCTATGATACGCTAAAACTTGAGGTGTTTTTTTACCACCAGTATCTTTCCCTGTTTAGGCGAGTCTTACTCCGACTTTAGAGGTACTTGTAATTTGGATACTAAGTAAAGGATCAGACTTTCATTTAGTTCTTTTTCTTCGAACGCTCCATATTGACCACTTGTCAACCACTCTGTGTGTGATTTGTATGTGATGTGAGTCTAAGAGCGATTGTACATTGTGCCAGTTATGCACCTACAAGTAGGCCAGCACATCCGATTTCAGCGCTGCTTTTTATTTACTAGGGTAGCATCCCTAGCGCCTACATCAGTCGCCTCGTACGACATGCATTGTAGGTAGCAGGGGTACTATTATTTGCTTCTCTTACGGGCCTCGGCACCACGCGGGCGTCTTGTAGTTCAACCGCTGTAAATTGTTGTTGTACTTTGTAAAGCTACAGATCCTTGTTTTTACGTGTTTCACAATGACGGCTTAGTTTTACTACGGTCTTCCCTTACATCAATAGTATTTCAACCGCACACATCGATAATTTTTGGCCTAATCTTGCATAGATCCCCGAAAGTTTCACGGTACGTGGTCACTATCGCAGTTTGTTATCACCTTCACAATCGGGGACCCCTTCCTTCCTTCCTTTCATTCACTTGAAATATTGTCTATATATTCAATGTTATCTCTTGTATCTTTCCTTCCTTTCTTTCATTCACTTGAAATATTGTCTATATATTCAATGTTATCTCTTGTATCTTTCCTTCCTTCCTTTCATTCACTTGAAATATTGTCTATATATTCAATGTTATCTCTTGTATCTTTCCCTTTCCCTTTTCTTTCATTCACTTGAAATATTGTCTATATATTCAATGTTATCTCTTGTATCTTTCCTTCCTTCCTTTCATTCACTTGAAATATTGTCTATATATTCAATGTTATCTCTTGTATCTTCCTTCCTTTCTTTCATTCACTTGAAATAGTGTCTATATATTCAATGTTATCTCTTGTATCTTTCCTTCCTTCCTTTCATTCACTTGAAATATTGTCTATATATTCAATGTTATCTCTTGTATCTTTCCTTCCTTTCTTTCATTCACTTGAAATATTGTCTATATATTCAATGTTATCTCTTGTATCTTTCCTTCCTTCCTTTCATTCACTTGAAATATTGTCTATATATTCAATGTTATCTCTTGTATCTTTCCTTCCTTTCTTTCATTCACTTGAAATATTGTCTATATATTCAATGTTATCTCTTGTATCTTTCCTTCCTTTCTTTCATTCACTTGAAATATTGTCTATATATTCAATGTTATCTCTTGTATCTTTCCTTCCTTTCTTTCATTCACTTGAAATATTGTCTATATATTCAATGTTATCTCTTGTATCTTTCCTTCCTTTCTTTCATTCACTTGAAATATTGTCTATATATTCAATGTTATCTCTTGTATCTTTCCTTCCTTTCTTTCATTCACTTGAAATATTGTCTATATGTTCAATATTATCTCTTGTATCTTTCCTTCCTTTCTTTCATTCACTTGAAATATTGTCTATATATTCAATATTATCTCTTGTATCTTTCCTTCCTTTCTTTCATTCACTTGAAATATTGTCTATATATTCAATGTTATCTCTTGTATCCTTCCTTCCTTTCATTCTCTTGAAATATTGTCTATATATTCAATGTTATCTCTTGTATGAACTTCACTGTCTTTTGTAGCTGACACAGAGGTCCGTGTAGTTTTCTGTCAAGTGTTGTTTCGTTAGGCCAGTGAGTTTGTCTCAGTGTATCATATTGGAGACCCCATGAAACAGTTGATTCTCAGAATGAAACTTCATGACCAGGAAATCTTTCATGCTAACACGTTCCACAAGATAAGGCTATATTGCCCAATAGTACTCCCATTACTTATGAATAGACAGTGTACAAATATTAGTTAGTTAGTTTGTTCCTTTCGTGCCAAAGGCGGCACATAGGGCAGAGGTTTTAGATCTCCATGTGATGAGGTTCTTTGCTAGCAGTTGGAGATCTTGTATGGATTTACATTCCAATAGTTTACTTTCTTGTTGGATGGTTCTTCGAAGAGTGGTCTTTGGTCTTCCACGTTTTCTTTTTCCAACTGGTGACCACATAAGGACTTGCTGATTTAGTCTCTTTTCGTCTGATCTAAGAACATGACCTAAATATTTCCACCTTCGTTTCCTTATAATATTTGATATAGGTTGTTGGTGTGTTCTATCTCTCACTGTGTTGTTAGAAACGAAATCACTCCATTTTACTTTTAATAATTTTCGGAGACATTTATTCTCAAAGCTGTCCAGTTTCTTATCAATTTTCATTGTTGATTTCCAACTTTCACAACCGTAGGTCAGTACAGGAATCACACATGACCTAAATAATTTAACTTTTGTGCATATACTAAGGTCTTGAGATTGCCAGATATTCGTTAATTTAGTGAAGGCACTAGCTGCTATAGCAATACGAGAGTGTATTTCTTTCATCGTGTCTCCGTTGTTTGGCACTTTACTACCCAAATATATCAAATTTTTAACTTTCTCCAGTGTTTAGCCATTTATTACGATGTTGTCTGTCGAGTTAACAAACATTAGAGGCGTCCGATAACACACATTACCAAACATAAGATTTGAACCCCATTCTCCTATTTCTTACGGCACCTATTGCCTAGCTCTACAATTGGAGCACTTTTAATAACACAGCCAGCGAGCAATTCAAGAATCTTGTGGAGCTCAACCTGTCATGCATCTTCATAGAGGTAACATATCTCATGGTTTATACAAGCATACAGGAAAACAACAATAAAGAAGAAGAATTTCTGTTAATTTTAATTCATTCATCGCTTAACCAAATCAATGAGAGAATGAAGATATGTTGGGCATACCTTGAGAATAAATGATTAAAGAATACCAAAGCAAGCATTGAAGTTGGATGCAAAGGGTTCAAGAACGAAAGGAAGAGATTGTGGGAGTTGCCAAGGAAAAAGCGGGACAGAGAAATTACTTGCAGGCCTTATGTAACGTGTAACGGTCATCATCATCACGGTGCCGTGCCGGCTGAAGTAGGCGATCATGGATCTCCACAAATCTCTGTCGTTGGTGTTTGCTATCAACTCAGATGTTGACACTCTACCTTGCCATGAAGTCAGGCCATCCAACATTTTCTCTCTTTGTCTTCCCCTGTCTCGTCTACCCTCAATTTTACCGGTTGTCACAATGTGTTCTAAACCTCCTCATCACATGCCCGAAAAATGATGACAGCCTCTTTCTTATATTGATGATAAGTTTTCTCTGTATCTTGATCTCATTCAACACCTCAACATTAGTCATTTTAGCAGTCCATGGGATTCTCATCATTCTTCTATAAAACCACAATTCTGTAACGGTACAAGAGGAATATAAATAACCAAATCAAATGTGTACAACCTCACAGTTAAATTCATAGCATTCTTTGTGCTGGCAGTTCATAACTCTCTCTCTCTTTTCTTTCATCTCTACTCTCTTCTCTTCTTATCTTTTCTTATCTTTCTCTCTCTCTTCTCTCTCTCTTTCTCTCTTTCTCTCTCTATCTCTCTCTTTCTCTCTCTCTCTTTCTCTCTCTTTCTCTCTTTCTTTTCTCTACTCTTTCTCTCTCTTCTCCTCTTTCTTCTCTTTCTCTTTCTTCTTCTCTTTCTTTTCTCTTTCTTCTTCTTCTGTCTTTCTCTTCTTCTTTTTCTTCTTTCTCTTTTTTCTTCTTTCTCTTTTTTCCTCTCTCTCTTTCTCTCTCTCTCTCTTTATCTCTCTCTCTCTCTCTGCTCTTTGTTTCTTTGAGACTGTCACACTTGGAACATATTCAAACATGCACAACAAACAGACATGAGAACGGTACCAATGTTTAAGAAGTCACTCTCTGTTTCATGAAGAGATTAGTTGAAAGACGGACAACAAAAAATTCATTAATTCTGAAACACTGAGTTGTTTTGTGAATTGTATTAACATTAAATATTATCATTCTTAAGATGAGGCAGGAAGAGGCAGCAAAAATACTTTCAGAAGGCGTTTGAAGCATACTTGAGGGCTCTTTTCTGGTCTAAGAGGCGTGTCAGATGAGCACTCCGAGCTGTGTCCCGGGAGAGCGACACGCGACGAGTGAGTATGAAGAGATTAGCAACAGTTTCTCCTGTGAGTGACAGCTGGACTCACATCAACGCGCAGCACGGATTTCTAGGGGAAACAAAACACAAACCATCACCAAGAACACAACAAAATGGCTGCACGAACACAACAAACCAGCGACGTATCAATCACTAATTATAATAGAAAAATAATTTGACGCTCGAGCGCTCAGGCAATAGAATAAATGTCCATTTGGTGTCCATACACTGGTTGGAAATGACTCAAACAATTCCGGAAGGAAATGCAGACGACATCCAAAGCCAGCAGGCGAGCTCAGGAGAGTAATTGTTTGTGGGTCGTCTTGTACTTCATCAACTCGTATCGGGTTGTCTCAGTGTGATGCTAGCAAAGCTGCGTATTTGCTGCAGAAAGCTGAGGTTTAATGAAACAAATTAGATAATGAGGGAAGCAGGAAATGCTTGGTTGCTGTTTTTTTAAAGACAAAATGTTATACTGCTACTTCGTTATCTTGAGGGTATCTATGGCGTAGTGGTAAGGTGCTAGTCTTACGCTCTAAAGGTACTCGGTTCGTTTCATGCGAGCGATCGGAATTTTGTTCCAGATACGCCTGGTGTAAAAAAAAGGATCTAAGGCCGAAGGATTGACTTCACTGCACCGGGTTTTTACCCCATATGCTCGATCCCTCTCGGCATAAATGGCATGTCACTTGCCAAGAGTATTGCACAAAGCAGGAACTCCACAGCTCCGACAACAATCTTAAGATCCTCTGAAAAAAATGAACTCGTGAACAGAACGGCGCTGTCCGGATTCGAACCCACGACATTTGAAACGCAAGGCGAAGACTTAGCCACTTAACCACATAGACCACCCTCATTATTCTCAACGTAAAGAAAATCGAGTTTGCAGTTCTATCGGAGACGGACGATAAAACGTAGGTGCCGTGCTCAAGTGAAGTACGTAAAATAACCACTGGTCAGTGGCGGCTCGTAGTCATTTTTCTTGGTGGGGCCAGACACAAATTTTCCTGAAAAATCCTGGTTTTTTTAAGTATTTACTATTATTTGTCTATTCCGGGAAGTCCCCCATTCGATTATTGATGTGGCCAGGCCCCACTGGCCCTTAATGACGAGCCACCCTGCCACTGGTAGTTGCAAGTCAATATGAGTACACCGCAAAGCCACTACCAGTGTAAAATTAATTTAAGGTTAAAAGAAAATCTTGCTAACTTTTCACTCCCTTTATAATTGCATCGGGAACACTTGTTGGTGCCATCACGTTCATGCATTGCGGCTGAAACTGTCTTGTACAAGAAAGAAATCGAAGCACACATAATTATTCACTGAAGTGCAATGAAGATTGTGTGCAATGAAGATAGTGTGCAATGAAGATAGTGTTAAATGATGATAGTGTGCAATGATGATAGTGTGCAATGAAAATAGTGTGTAATGATTATATTGTGCAATGATGATATTGTGCAATGATGATATTGTGCAATGATGATATTGTGCAATGATGATGGTGTGCAATGAAGATAGTGTGCAATGAAGATAGTGTGCAATAAAGATATTGTACAATGATGATATTGTGCAATGAAGATATTGTGCAATGAAGATAGTGTGCAATGAAGATAGTGTGCAATGAAGATATTGTGCAAATGAAGATATCGTGCAATGATGATATTGTGCAATGAAGATATTGTGCAATGATGATATTGTGCAATGAAGATATTGTGCAATGAAGATAGTGTGCAATGATGATATTGTGCAATGAAGATAGTGTGCAATGATGATGGTATGCAATGAAGATAGTGTGCAATGATGATGGTGACCTGTCAGTATAATTAATCAATCAATGAATCGTGAAATTGTATTCTTCTTCTTCTTGGGTTTGCTTTTATGAATTTTGCCTTCTATGGTCATTGAACAAGGTAGTGGGAAAACATATATGTGCTTTTGAATATAAGTGCTACAGAAGAGTCATCCGTATATAAGGGCCAGAGGAGAGAACAAATAGATCTATCCAGAAGAAAAAAACTCACAATCAAAGAAAACTGCCTGATGCTACAAATAAGAAAGAGAAAATTGAGGTATTTTGGACATATAAAAAGACACGAAGAGCTGGAGAAGACTATCATGAAAGGAGGCATACCGACAATGAGAAGAGGAAGACCACGGAGAAGATGGATTCAGGATGTAACCGGTGGTTGGAACATGACGGCTGCAGTGGCGGGACATCTAGCCTATGAGAGAGAGAAATTCAGAAGGACTATTGGTGGGGCAAAGTTCTACACAGGACAAGATATTTGATGATTATGAACTAAACGTACCAGTTCGATGTTGATTGTTCTGTCTACTCATACACCTGTTGTGCTTTTCTTTTCTAGCCCCTTCATATGCTTGTAAATTGATCATTAACCTGAAACTTAACCCGCACCAAAAGCAAATTCTGTTCGAAAATTGTCACCCATCCATTAAAAGCTGAATTGCTATCTAGATTTCTGAAACTGCTACATTCAAAAAAATTCGTTGTAGATTTAAGCTTTACTTACCTCAATAATGATTCGATGTTTTTCGGTTTTTAGACTGACAAACGTTCATGTAGATCTTAGAATTACGGGTTGAATATTTTCTTGAAAGATTTTATCCTTGTTTATTTGATTTTTGTTGAGGGAATTGTTTGCAGATTATTGAAATGTGTTTTATTTTGCGATGAAAATAATGAAAATATATTAAATGAGAAAATAGTTCGATATTGTGTTTCGTTTCAGTTGTAACACGTCTGCTATTTTTAAACATCACTACTGGTTTGTACGGATTGCCAAACACAGGTTGAAGGTCAATAGGGCAAGTCAATGAAGTTTGCGAGTTGGAAAACTAGCAGATAGTACTTGTCGAAATTTCCCGATAATGCAGTTCAATCTTTTCTTTCTTTCTTTCTTTTGTCCTTCTCTGCTTTTTTGCCGCTAGGCGTAGCAGGTTTAACTGATGATCGGTTTCCGAGATAATGCACGCTCAGTCGCTTGATATGGTGTGGTACTGTGGAGTTTTAAGATGTCTGTAACTCCATCAACCCATCTTTATCTTGGTCTGCCCTTTCCTCTTGATGATTCTATTTTCAGGTTGTACGTTCTTGCAACTGGTGTATTCGGGTTCATTCTGACCAAGTGGCCAAACCATTTGAGTCTCTGTTTTTCAATAAATCTAATAGCAGGTGTTGTTCCGACTGTTCTTCTAATTTCTTCGTTTCTTATATGGTCTCTTCTTGTTTTATTTACTGCTTTCCTCAGGCATCGGTACTTTGTCATTAGCCGGCCGCAAAAAGACCTGAACAACGACTTCCGGGTAAACCCCGGGTATCCTGTAGGCGTGTCGGGGATTGTCCGGTGATTTCCAAAGGTCGAACAGTCCGTGCGGTTTATTCCATTTGCGTTTTTAGGGGTTTCATGTTGAAAAACAAGCCACATAATTACCGCTTCCTTTCGTTTTCGCCTTTTTTTAATTAAGTTCTGGCGTCTTGAGATGGGTAACAATGGGTAACAATCCCAAACTCAACAATCACAAGCTTTTAAATTTTGTGGCAGTATATCTGTGGCAATTAATTGCCTGTTTTTTGTTTCTATAATATAATTGTTCCTCCTTTCCTCGCTGTCTTTGTTCTGGAATTGTGTTGTTATCACTGTTAAATTGTATGGTAGTATCATATAATGATAGGATGTGTATTTTCAAAGAAAGATTGACCGAGATTGTCTTTCCGCCCTCAAATAATAAATTGAAATGCAATACAAATCCAAATGTTCAAAGTTCCGGTATCGTCACACACATTTTCAAATACTAATAACTCCGAATACGAATGTATCCACATATACTAATGCTTGACCTACCTGGGTCCCAAAGTGGACTGTCCACGACTATTTACAACATATCTAAAAATAGATGACACTTTCCGACAATTTCTAAAAATAGGTCTTCCGGTCAGTTGCGGCCGGCTAATGACAAAGTACCGGCATCTCATTTCGCATGTGGTAATTTTCCTTTCTTGTTCTTTTGTCAGTGCCCATGACATGTGCAGTTCAATCACACAAACAAAATATATCATTCCATGAATTATCAATAAATAGCTTGTTCTGAGCAGAACTTTGTCACTATAACAGTCCTTGAGAATTTATCTCATAGGCCAGCTGTCCCATCACGGCAAGGTCGTGCCGTGCTATGATACAGAGAGACGGCCGCATCCGGCGGTACCGTAAGGGGTGCAGCATATGCAGCGAAATTAAAATCATAATTGAAGGTTATTTTAAAGAAAAAACATTTAAGGCTCGGCATTTCGAAGACTTGCATCATACTGAGAAAATATACCGCACGGACCTGCACCTCTGCAACCGTCATGTTCAAACCATCAGTGACATACTGATCCATTGCCTCCGTGACCTTCCTCTTCTATTTGCCGGGTGGCCTTAAAGATATTATATATATTTATGTAGTGAAGACCAACATATATATTTGAATACACAAAAACAAAAATCATGTCAACTGACAAAGCAAAAGGCTCAGCTAACATCCAAGTAAACAATGAAGAACTCCAATGTGTAGAGAGCTACGAATATCTGGGCTCAATAATTAACAATAACGGTCACTACTCCAAAGAGATCTCAAGAAGATTGGCAGTAGCAATCAAGAAGTTAAACACAATGAAGAACATGTGGCAAAGCACCAGCAAAATACTAAAATTAAAAATATTGAGAGCATGCATTTTCCCAGTGGCTACTTATGGTTGTGAATCATGGACTAATAGACGAAAATTAATAACGAAAATTCAGTCCTTTGAAACTAAATGCTACAGAAAGATCCTACGAATACCATGGACAGAAAAAGAAAGAACACTGATGTCCGGAAAGAACTAAATGTTAAAGAGAATTGGCTGATAAACAACATACTATACAGAAAAATTACATACTTTGGTCACATCAAGCGTCACGATGGCCTGGAAAGAACACTACTAGACGGCAGGGTCCCAGGACGCAGAGGCAGAGGTAGACCAAGAAGAAGATGGCTACAAGATATTAAAGAAACCATGAACATGACCATAGACGAAGTGGGTGAACTGGCAAGAGACAGTGAATTTCAGATGTGCTGCAAAGAGAGCAACGTCCTATAAAGGATACGCACCTTGATGATGATGATGATTTATGTAGTTATGAAAGGAAATTTGGAAAAGAAATATATTCCATCCTTTATGGAGATAATATTATAATATGATAGGAAAGATATGTACAAATCTTCATTGAGAAGATGATCAAGCTAAACCGAGTTGAACATCTTTATTAAGATTAAAAGGGTTTTAAAGCCGAAGGATTGACTTCATTGCACCGGGTTTAACCCATATGGCTCGGTCCCTCTCCACAGAAATGACACGCCACCTGCCGAGAGTATTGCACAAAGCACGATCTCGGTAGCTCCGGAAATATTCTTAGGTATCTCTTGAAAAAATTGCACTCGTGAACAGTACCGCGCGGTCCGGATTCGAACCCACGACCTTCGACTCGCAAGACAAAGAGCTTAACCACTTAGCCACAGAGACTCCACAAGACAAAGAGCTTAACCACTTAGCCACAGAGACTCCACAAGACAAAGAGCTTAACCACTTAGCCACAGAGACTCCACAAGACAAAGGGCTTAACCACTTAGCCACAGAGACTCCACAAGACAAAGAGCTTAACCACTTAGCCACAGAGACTCCACAAGACAAAGGGCTTAACCACTTAGCCACAGAGATCTACGACTCGCAAGACAAAGGGCTTAACCACTTAGCCACAGAGATCTACGACTCACAAGACAAAGGGCTTAACCACTTAGCCACAGAGATCTACGACTCACAAGACAAAGGGCTTAACCACTTAGCCACAGAGATCTACGACTCACAAGACAAAGGACTTAACCACTTAGCCACAGAGATCTACGACTCACAAGACAAAGGGCTTAACCACTTAGCCACAGAGATCTACGACTCACAAGACAAAGGGCTTAACCACTTAGTCACAGAGATCTACGACTCACAAGACAAAGGGCTTAACCACTTAGCCACAGAGATCTACGACTCACAAGACAAAGGGCTTAACCACTTAGCCACAGAGATCTACGACTCACAAGACAAAGGGTTTAACCACTTAGCCACAGAGATCTACGACTCACAAGACAAAGGGCTTAACCACTTAGCCACAGAGATCTACGACTCACAAGACAAAGGGCTTAACCACTTAGTCACAGAGATCTACGACTCACAAGACAAAGGGCTTAACCACTTAGTCACAGAGATCTACGACTCACAAGACAAAGGGCTTAACCACTTAGTCACAGAGATCTACGACTCACAAGACAAAGGGCTTAACCACTTAGCCACAGAGATCTACGACTCACAAGACAAAGGGCTTAACCACTTAGCCACAGAGATCTACGACTCACAAGACAAAGGGCTTAACCACTTAGTCACAGAGATCTACGACTCACAAGACAAAGGGCTTAACCACTTAGCCACAGAGATCTACGACTCACAAGACAAAGGGCTTAACCACTTAGCCACAGAGATCTACGACTCACAAGACAAAGGGTTTAACCACTTAGCCACAGAGATCTACGACTCACAAGACAAAGGGTTTAACCACTTAGCCACAAAGATCTACGACTCACAAGACAAAGGGCTTAACCACTTAGTCACAGAGATCTACGACTCACAAGACAAAGGGCTTAACCACTTAGCCACAGAGATCTACGACTCACAAGACAAAGGGCTTAACCACTTAGCCACAGAGATCTACGACTCACAAGACAAAGGGCTTAACCACTTAGCCACAGAGATCTACGACTCACAAGACAAAGGGCTTAACCACTTAGCCACAGAGATCTACGACTCGCAAGACAAAGGGCTTAACCACTTAGCCACAGAGATCTACGACTCACAAGACAAAGGGCTTAACCACTTAGCCACAGAGATCTACGACTCACAAGACAAAGGACTTAACCACTTAGCCACAGAGATCTACGACTCACAAGACAAAGGGCTTAACCACTTAGCCACAGAGATATACGACTCACAAGACAAAGGGCTTAACCACTTAGCCACAGAGATCTACGACTCACAAGACAAAGGGCTTAACCACTTAGCCACAGAGATCTACGACTCACAAGACAAAGGGCTTAACCACTTAGCCACAGAGATCTACGACTCACAAGACAAAGGGCTTAACCACTTAGCCACAGAGATCTACGACTCACAAGACAAAGGGCTTAACCACTTAGCCACAGAGATCCCCCTCCCATCCTGTTCAGGTTATCTTTATTAAATGTGGCTATAAATCTATACTAAATTGAAATATTTTTTGTAGGCATCTATAAAGTTGCATTACGTTGAAGATTTTAATTCAGAGGGTACACAAAGTTGTATTATGTTGAAGATTTTAGTTCAGAGGGTACACAAAGTTGCCTTAAGTTGAAGATTTTAGTTCAGAGGGTACACAAAGTTGCCTTAAGTTGAAGATTTTAGTTCAGAGGGTACACAAAGTTGCCTTAAGTTGAAGATTTTAGTTCAGAGGGTACACAAAGTTGCCTTAAGTTGAAGATTTTAGTTCAGAGGGTACACAAAGTTGCCTTAAGTTGAAGATTTTAGTTCAGAGGGTACACAAAGTTGCCTTAAGTTGAAGATTTTAGTTCAGAGGGTACACAAAGTTGCCTTAAGTTGAAGATTTTAGTTCAGAGGGTACACAAAGTTGCCTTAAGTTGAAGATTTTAGTTCAGAGGGTACACAAAGTTGCCTTAAGTTGAAGATTTTAGTTCAGAGGGTACACAAAGTTGTATTATGTTGAAGATTTTAGTTCAGGGGGTACACAAAGTTGCCTTAAGTTGAAGATTTTAGTTCAGAGGGTACACAAGTTGTAAGTTGAAGATTTTAGTTCAGGGGTACACAAAGTTGCCTTAGTTGAAGATTTTAGTTCAGAGGGTACACAAAGTTGCCTTAAGTTGAAGATTTTAATTTAGGGTGTACATAAAGAAACATAATGTTGGAGATCTTCATTGAGCAATCTAATATGCAGATCGAAAAATCTCTGGAGGCCAAAGAAATGTGGTTTTACAGAAGAATGATGAGAATTCCATGGACTGCTAAAATCACTAATGGTGAGGTGTTGAATGAGATCAAGACACAGAGACAACTTATTATCGATATAAGAAAGAGGCAGTCATCATTTTTCGGGCATGTGATGAGGAAAGGAGGTTTAGAACACATTGTAACAACTGGTAAAATTGAGGGTAGACGAGACAGAGAAAGACAGAGAGAGAAAATTTTGGATAGCCTGACTTCATGGAACAGTAGAGCGTCAACATCTGAATTGAAAGCAAACACCAAAGATAGAGATTTGTGGAGATCCATGATCGCCTACTCCAGTCGGCACGGTACCTGATGATGATGACATAAAGTTACATCAACATGGAATTTTTAGTTCAGGTTGTCCATAAAGTTGCATCAGCTTGAAGATGATAGCTCTTTTTTGGGAGTGGGCGCCTTACCCTTCAGTGCCGGACAGGGTGGTACCCGGTCACGTTTTAAAACGTGTGAAAATCCCGAGCGTCGTCATCCTTTCGAGCGAAAGCTGCTCGGAATTTTTTGTTTTGTTGCCTATTGGCTATATAAGGCTCCGCCCGTTGGCACAATCAAGTGGGCACTAGCACTTTGATTTTGTTTTTCCGATCCAGAAGCACTCGAGCTTTTCAGCTCTTCGGCTCGGTCCATGGACATCGTAACCCTTCGATTCGGTGCCACGAACACCGTAAATCTGGGAAATCTGTGGCTTTTCTGCCATCCCACGGAATTGAACCCGTACACACAGAGGATAGTCACGAAGTCCAACGCCTACGAACACGCTGGGCAGACGGGCAGCACTTTGATCTTAGCCAAAGGGCCGAGAAGCGAGAACCAGTGGATCGTGGAAGGTCGACCTTTTCGAGCTGTCTTTCAAACCACAGACCGAAGATGTTTGTTCAAGGTGTCCATAAAGTTATAAAGTTTAATTGTTTAAGTGACAAATTTTAGTTCAGGGTTTCCATAAAGATACATAGCGCTGACATCTTCAATGACCCATCTAATATGCAGATTTGTATTTTGTTTTGCAGATTATTTTTTTTTCCGATCCAGAAGCACTTGAGCTGAAAGCTCTTCTGCTCGGTGCCATGAACATCGTAACCCTTCGGTTCGGTGCCACGAACACCCTAAATCTGGAGAACCTGTGGCTTTTCTGCAAGTCCGAGGAATTGAACCACTCACAGAGGACTTGTCACCCGTAGTCCAACGCGGTACGAACACGCAGGGCAGGCGAGCCTGTTTTACAGACAAGCTCACAGATAAATGTCAGAAGTAAATGTATATGTCGATTTACAAAATTACTTCACAAAATGTTTGTACCGTTTCCTCATGTTTTATTCTAATCTGAGATTTATATGACCTGTTGAGAAATTATGGAGATAGGTCGCATAACTAATCATCATCATCAAGTTGCTGGCCTTGCATTTCTAGTGGAGACAAACTATTCCTTTCTTAAATATGTGCCGCCCGAGTGGTTACCGGGGCCCAAATCTGGGGTGTAAAGAATAGAATCACTGTTACCTGCCACGCATGTCATAAGAGGCGACGAAGGAGGTTTGGCTGAAATCGGATGCACATGTCCTAAACGTGTAGAAGTCTATCCGTTTAGGGACCTACCAAACCAATGTGCAACATATACACGTTCTTGGCAAAGATCAAACATATCACAAAGAGTGATTAAAATTGGTCGTAAAGAACGAACGCAAAGAAGATAAATATGTGCCACGTTGGCGTTTTTAAAAGCTTACTACTCGAGTGTGCTACAAGAACATTAAAAAATCTTGCTTTAATTTGTTTGACTGTATGTATTATATTTTTTTAATTATTAGTATTAATTTTTTTAAAATTTTATTGATTTTCTTAGTCGCAAATAATTCTCATCAAGAACCAGGATTAACAACATGCGTTACTTCCTGTAAATCCGCTTTTTAGGTCGGGGTAGGATGGTGGCGGGGTTCATGTCCCTGCCCTGTTGGAGCCCGCGCTCTAATCCATTCGACCAGACGCTCCGCATTAAAGTAATGTATAATTGTTTATAATTATCCACAATTTCTATCCATCTTTGACTCTGAATAAGATATTTGCATATACTTCATTGCTATAACGTCCTCTGTTTGTGTTTTAACTGTCTTTAAATTTTTCTTTAATTCCATTTTAGTGTCTTGTTCTTCTCTTCTACATCGTTCTGTTCTCTAATTTATATATATATATATATAATTTTATATATAATTGTATTATACATTTTATATTATTTTTTGTACTCTTAACTATTTCGCTAAATTTGATACATTTTTTCAAATAAATAGGAAGTATATATTTACTTTTTTCAATGTTTTTTTATCTTTGATTCAAGTAATAGTGGTGAATGTACAACCCAAATCAGTCTGCACAAATACCAAGTCAAATATGGTGTAGCAATTGTGACAAGAGACTGGTAGCCAAATCAGTTGTGACAAGAGACTGGTAGCCAAATCAGAATAGTAAACCAACAAAGAACCGGTGTCGTTGTTCGCTAAGAGACACACTGAGAAATAGATTGGAACACTTATAGACTAATTGGATCGATATGCAGTGATAATTATCCAACAACTAAACTAAATCGAAATCTGTCCATCGATTAAAGAAATTTTAAATTACGCGTTGTACAACCAAAACTGAATGCGGGACAGAACGTGGAGTACATTTAACCAGCGAGCCACGGGAACCATCAGTATGCATACCCTTCGAAATCTGTTAAGGGGAAACTGAGCATAATATGAGTGCTATAATATCGGCTCATTAACCAATAACAAATTTGTCACAATTGATAAGTCTATCTCATTTTAACATATTTCTGTTGTTGCAAAGTTTTTTCAAATCTCTTGTAATCTGGCAATAGCTATTTAAAGTATAGATTCATCTTTTTTCAAGAAAATTATGACAGACAAAACACGATTAAAGAAAGTTATACTGGATAAAAAAATTGCGACAAACAGACACGAGAAATATAATAATTTATGAAAGAATGCAACATTAAGAAATGGGGAATAGAACAATTTATGTAAGGAGGCAACATTAATAAATGGGGAATAGAAGAATTTATGTAAGAATGCAACATTAAGAAATGGGGAATAGAACAATTTATGTAAGGAGACAACATTAAGAAATGGGGAATAGAACAATTTATGTAAGGAGGTAACATTAAGAAATGGGGAATAGAACAATTTATGTAAGAATGCAACATTAAGAAATGGGGAATAGAACAATTTATGTAAGAATGCAACATTAAGAAATGGGGAATAGAACAATTTATGTAAGAAGGATTATTAAGAATGATGACATGTCAAGATAATCATAGCAGACACCATATCAAGAAGTTCAGTAAAGACACCATGTCAAGAAGTTCAGTAAAGACACCATGTCAAGAAGTTCAGCAAAGACACCATGTCAAGAAGTTCAGTAAAGACACCATGTCAAGAAGCTCAGTAAAGACACCATGTCGAGAAGTTCAGTAAAGACACCATGTCAAGAAGTTCAGTAAAGACACTATGTCAAGAAGTTCAGCAAAGACACCATGTCAAGAAGTTCAGTAAAGACACCATGTCAAGAAGCTCAGTAAAGACACCATGTCGAGAAGTTCAGTAAAGACACCATGTCAAGAAGTTCAGTAAAGACACTATGTCAAGAAGTTCAGTAAAGACACCATGTCAAGAAGCTCAGTAAAGACACCATGTCAAGAAGTTCAGTAAAGACACCATGTCAAGAAGTTCAGCAAAGACACCATGTCATGAAGCTCAGTAAAGACACCATGTCAAGAAGTTCAGTAAAGACACAATGTCAAGAAGCTCAGTAAAGACACCATGTCAAGAAGTTCAGTAAAGACACCATGTCAAGAAGTTCAGCAAAGACACCATGTCATGAAGCTCAGTAAAGACACCATGTCAAGAAGTTCAGTAAAGACACAATGTCAAGAAGTTCAGTAAAGACACCATGTCAAGAAGCTCAGTAAAGACACCATGTCAAGAAGTTCAGTAAAGACACCATGTCAAGAAGTTCAGTAAAGACACCATGTCAAGAAGTTCAGCAAAGACACCATGTCATGAAGCTCAGTAAAGACACCATGTCAAGAAGTTCAGTAAAGACACAATGTCAAGAAGTTCAGTAAAGACACCATGTCAAGAAGCTCAGTAAAGACACCATGTCAAGAAGTTCAGTAAAGACACCATGTCAAGAAGTTCAGTAAAGACACTATGTCAAGAAGTTCAGTAAAGATACCATGTCAAGAAGTTCAGCAAAGACACCATGTCAAGATGTTCAGTAAAGACACTATGTCAAGAAGTTCAGTGAAGACACCATGTCAAGAAGCTCAGTAAAGACACCATGTCAAGAAGTTCAGTAAAGACACCATGTCAAGAAGTTCAGTAAAGACACCATGTCGAGAAGTTCAGCAAAGACACCATGTCAAGAAGCTCAGTAAAGACACTATGTCAAGAAGTTCAGTGAAGACACCATGTCAAGAAGTTCAGTAAAGACACCATGTCAAGAAGTTCAGTAAAGACACCATGTCAAGAAGCTCAGTAAAGACACCATGTCGAGAAGTTCAGTGAAGACACCATGTCAAGAAGTTCAGTAAAGACACAATGTCAAGAAGTTCAGTAAAGACACCATGTCAAGAAGTTCAGTAAAGACACCATGTCAAGAAGTTCAGTAAAGACACAATGTCAAGAAGTTCAGTAAAGACACAATGTCAAAAAGTTCAGTAAAGACACCATGTCAAGAAGTTCAGTAAAGACACCATGTTAAGAAGTTCAGTAAAGACACCATGTCCAGAAGTTCAGTAAAGACACCATGTCAAGACGTTCAGTAAAGACACCATGTCAAGACGTTCAGTAAAGACACCATTTCAAGAAGTTCAGTAAAGACACCATGTTAAGAAGTTCAGTAAAGACACCATGTCAAGACGTTCAGTAAAGACACCATTTCAAGAAGTTCAGTAAAGACACCATGTCAAGAAATTCAGTAAAGACACAATGTCAAGAAGTTCAGTAAAGACACCATGTCAAGAAGTTCAGTAAAGACGCAATGTCAAGAAGTTCAGTGAAGACACCATGTCAAGAAGTTCAGTAAAGAAACCATGTCAAGAAGTTCAGTAAAGACACAATGACAAGAAGTTCAGTAAAGACACCATATCAAGACGTTCAGTAAAGACACCATGTCAAGAAGTTCAGTAAAGACACCATGTCAAGAAGTTCAGTAAAGACACCATGTCAAGAAGTTCAGTAAAGACACCATGTCGAGAAGTTCAGTGAAGACACCATGTCAAGTAGTTCAGTAAAGACACAATGTCAAGAAGTTCAGTAAAGACACCATGTCAAGAAGTTCAGTAAAGACACCATGTCAAGAAGTTCAGTAAAGACACAATGTCAAAAAGTTCAGTAAAGACACAATGTCAAGAAGTTCAGTAAAGACACCATGTCAAGAAGTTCAGTAAAGACACCATGTTAAGAAGTTCAGTAAAGACACCATGTCAAGAAGTTCAGTAAAGACACCATGTCAAGACGTTCAGTAAAGACACTATGTCAAGAAGTTCAGTGAAGACACCATGTCAAGAAGCTCAGTAAAGACACCATGTCAAGAAGTTCAGTAAAGACACCATGTCAAGAAGTTCAGTAAAGACACCATGTCGAGAAGTTCAGCAAAGACACCATGTCAAGAAGCTCAGTAAAGACACTATGTCAAGAAGTTCAGTAAAGACACCATGTCAAGAAGTTCAGTAAAGACACCATGTCAAGAAGCTCAGTAAAGACAACATGTCAAGAAGTTCAGTAAAGACACCATGTCAAGAAGTTCAGTAAAGACACCATGTCGAGAAGTTCAGCAAAGACACCATGTCAAGAAGCTCAGTAAAGACACTATGTCAAGAAGTTCAGTAAAGACACCATGTCAAGAAGCTCAGTAAAGACACCATGTCAAGAAGTTCAGTAAAGACATCATGTCATGAAGCTCAGTAAAGACACTATGTCAAGAAGTTCAGTAAAGACACCATGTCAAGAAGTTCAGTAAAGACACCATGTCAAGAAGCTCAGTAAAGACAACATGTCAAGAAGTTCAGTAAAGACACCATGTCAAGAAGTTCAGTAAAGACACAATGTCAAGAGGTTCAGTAAAGACACCATGTCAAGAAGTTCAGTAAAGACACCATGTCAAGAAGTTCAGTAAAGACACCATGTCAAGAAGTTCAGTAAAGACACCATGTCAAGAAGTTCAGTAAAGACACCATGTCAAGAAGTTCAGTAAAGACACCATGTCAAGAAGATCGGTGGAGAGATTACAGAGACAAAAGATACCACATTCATCTTCCCAATGACACCTACAACTACCATTGTAACCAAACCCACATTACTACCAGCAGCTTCAACAAAACTACCCTCCATCGAAACAACAACATCCGAACAATCCTCCACCCACCATCATCAGACACTAACCACTTCTCAACCACCACTTCTACCATAACTTTCACGTACCACTTATTTCGATATTCTTTCTCATTCTTCATTTGTATCGAATCTGTCATGTAATCGAATGCACAAACTCAATCCCATGACCAGATTTGACGTTTCAATAAATAAGAAATTCGATATAAATTATAATCGAGTCATGAAATATTATTTTCGCCCAGATAATCAGAAGCAACTACAAGAAAATAATAGAATTATTACCATTATTGAGCAGAAGCGCACAATTCTTCACGTGAAATATTATCTGCCCTTGTGCAACCAAAATCAGGACTGATGGAAGGCGTTCGTGCAGTAGAAAGCTATCTGATACAGTTAGTGTATTTTCTGACAAATCTCTCCGATTGTCAACTTAGAAATCAGGAACATGATTAGAGTTGCAAGGTTCTGGAATTAATGTTTGTGGTTGAGCATCATCATGATCATGAACCATGCCGACTTGAGTATGCGAGCGAGGATCTTCATAAATATCTTTCTTTCTTTACTTGTTATTTTTGGGAGGGTTTTTGACACCACGCTGTGAATTCAGGGGTAGCCATGTTGTCTAATATTACACAGTTGACTGATTTTTGCGTGAATGCTATCTTTCCTTAGCATCATTGTCCCTCGTCATTCAGGCGAGAATTTCTACGACTTCTGATGCACTTGTAATTTAGATTACCAAGAGAAGGATCAGGGTCTTCTGTATGTAGCCTAATCACGTGCTGTGTGCACACTGAGAATTGTTTGTCAAGTGCCTTAAACCTAGAATTTCCACAGCCCGTGGTCACAAGCGTAGATTGTTATCTATGTCTCTATCGGTGACACAACCCCTTCTAGCTTTCCTTTATTGATTGATTGATTGATTGATTGATTGATGGGGTCATCATAATTGCAATTCGATGAGTAACCATACTTAACAATCTCTTTCTTACACACGAAGATCTCTGCAGCAGTGCACGAACTCTATAGTATCAGCGAGAGTCTACGGTGTAATTTAGTAAACGGTGACAATGTTTGTCGAATTTTATTTTAACAGATAATTAGTTTGAAAAAAGTGGTTGATTGATTAATTGATTGATTGATATGATCACCATAATTGTACTACGTTGGTATCCATGTAAGTTTTAAAAAAGTAAAGGAACCCTTTCATACCTCGTGGTACATAGGGCAATACAGTGTTAGGTCTGTATTTTTCATTGACCGTCGGCACACGATGGGTGATGTGATCAACATCACACCAGCCGCCTTTACTTCCCAGAGCATGTCTGGTACCCAGTTGAGGCTGGGTCGACCTAGAGGGAAAAATTCCACGCACACTGCGGGAGTTGAACCCAGACCACCAGCCTTGAGAAGCGAGTTCACAAACAACTACGCTACTGCGGCTCTCTGAGTACCCATGTGTGCTCCGATATCTTTCTTACACGGAAGATTCAGTGCACGAACTCTGCAGCACCGGCTAGGTCCCGATGTCATTTAGAAGATAGTAAAAATATTTTGTAGCAATTTTAAAAATAAAAAATTTTCCAAAGAATTTTGCCTGTTCTGTGATAATCTATCATGCTCTTCGGGACTTTAAAATGTCATGGGTTCTTATACATGTTCCTAGATTCACGGTGTTCGTGGACCGAACCGAAGAGGTTACGATGTCCATGGCACGAGCCGAAGACTGAAAGCTCAAGTGCTTCTGGATCAGAAAAGAAAAGAAAACAAAAAAAAAAAAATACATGTTCAACTTCATCACGGATCTATGTTGTATTGTCGGTCTCTGAGAGGACTAGGAACTTGATCTCATCTACACTGAGAGCAGGAATCTCTGGAAATATATTCGTGGGCTCAAGAGGGAGAGCTAACTGGGTACATTTGGAACGAGCGCGAGCATCTAGCATCTACACAACAAAGACTTCAAGAATAAGATAACAAGAAGATTTCTGACAAATTGTGTGGTTGTATTGTGTGTGGTTGTATTGTGTGTGTGGTTGATTGTGGTTGCATTTGTGTGGTTGTATTGTGTGATTGTATTGTGTGTGGTTGTATTGTGTGGTTGCATTGTGTGTGAAGTTGTTATGTGTGTGGTTGTATTGTTGTGGTTGTATTGTGTGGTTGTATTGTGTGGTTGTATTGTGTGATTGTATTGTGTGTATTGTATTGTGTGATTGCATTGTTGTGGTTGCATGTGTGTGGTTGTATTGTGTGGTTGTATTGTGTGGTTTGTGGTTGTTGTGTGGTTGTACTTGTGTGGTTGTATTGTGTGTGGTTGTATTGTGTGTGGTTGTATTGTGTGGTTGTATTGTGTGGTTGCATTTGTGGTTGATGTGTGTGGTTGTATTGTGTGTGGTTGTATTGTGTGGTGTACTGTGTGGTTGCTATGTGGTTGATTGTGTGTGGTTGTATTGTGTGGTTGCATTGTGTGGTCGATTGTGTGGTGATTGTGTGGTTGCATTGTGTGGTTGTATTGTGTGGTTGCATTGTGTGTGGTTGTATTGTGTGTGGTTGTATTGTGTGGTTGTATTGTGTGGTTGTATTGTGTGTGGTTGCATTGTGTGGTTGTATTTGTGTGGTTGATGTGTGTGGTTGCAGTGTGTGGTTGCATTGTGTGGTGTCATTGTGTGGCTAGCATTGTGTGTTGATTGTGGTTGTATTGTGTGGTTGTATTGTGTGGTTGATTGTGTGGTTGCATTGTGTGGTTGCATGTGTGAGTGCATTGTGTGGTTGCATTGTGTGGTGTACTGTGTGGTTGCATTGTGTGGTATGTGTGTGGTTGCATTGTGTGGTTGTATTGTGTGGTGTATTGATGTGTGGTTGTATTGTGTGGTTATTGTGTGGTGATGTGTGGTGTATTGTGTGTGGTTATTGTGTGGTTGCATTGTGTGGTTGTATTGTGTGTATTGTATTGTGTGGTTGCATTGTGTGTGGCATGTGTATTGTGTGTTGTCATGTGTGATGGTATTGTGTGGTTGTATTGTGTGGTTGCATGTGTGGTTGTATTTGTGGTTGTATTGTGTGGTTGTATTGTGTTTGTATTGTGTGTTGTATTGTGTGGTTGATTGTGTGGTTGTATTGGTGTGGTGTATTGTGTGTGATTGTGTGGTTGCATTGTGTGGTTGTATTGTGTGGTTGCATTGTGTGGTTGTATTGTGTGGTTGTATTGTGTGGTTGTATTGTGTGTATTGCATTGTGTGTATGTTGGTTGTATCATGTGTGGTTGTATGTGTGTGTGGTCTATTGTGTGTGGTTCTATTGTGTGGTCTATCAGTGTGTTGTATGTGTGTGTGGTCGTACTTGTGTGGTGTATTGTGTGGTTGTATTTGTGTGGTTGTATTGTGTGGTTGCATTGTGTGGTTGCATTGTGTGTGGTTGTATTGTGTGGTTGTATTGTGTGTGGTTGTATTGTATGTGTGTGGTTGTATTGTGTGTGTTGTATTGTGTGGTTGTATTGTGTGTGGTGCATTGTGTGGTTGTATTGTGTAGTTGTATTGTGTGATTGCATTGTGTGGATTTGATTGTGTGTGGTTGTATTGTGTGGTTGTATTGTGTGGTTGTATTGTGTGGTTGTATTGTGTGGTTGTATTGTGTGTGGCTGTAGTGTGGTTGCATTGTGTGGTTGTATGTGTGGTTGCATTGTGTGATTGCATTGTGTGTGTTGTATTGTGTGGTTGTATTGTGTGGTTGCATTGTGTGTGGTTGCATTGTGTGTATGTATTGTGTGTGTGTTGTTGTGATGTGTGGTTGTATTGTGTGGTTGTATTGTGTGGTTGCATTGTGTGTGGTTGCATTGTGTGGTTGCATTGTGTGTGGTTGTATTGTGTGGTTGTATTGTGTGGTTGCATTGTGTGTGGTTGTATTGTGTGGTTGCATTGTGTGGTTGCATTGTGTGGTGATTGTATTGTGTGTGTGTGTTGTATTGTGTGTGTGTGTATTGCATGTGTGGTTGATTGTGTGGTTGCATTGTGTGTGGTTGTATTGTGTGGTTGCATTGTGTGTGGTTGTATTGTGTGGTTGCATTGTGTGGTTGTATGTGTGTGGTTGTATTGTGTGGTTGTATTGTGTGGTTGCATTGTGTGGTTGTATTGTGTGGTTATTGTGTGGTTGTACTTGTGTGTGGTTGATTGGTGGTTGCATGTGTGGTTGCATTTGTGTGGTTGCATTGTGTGGTCATGGTGTGGTTGCATTGTGTGGTGACTGTGTGTGTCATTGTGTGTGGTTGTATTGTGTGGTTGTATTGTGTGTGGTTGTATTGTGTGTGGTTGTATTGTGTGGTTGTATTGTGTGGTCGATTGTGTGTGCATTGTGTGTGTCATTGTGTGTGAGTTGTATTTTGATTGTGTGGTTGATTGTGTGGTTGTATTGTACTGTGGTTGTATTGTGGTTGTATTTGTGTGGTTGAATTGTGTGGTGTATTGTGTGTGGTTTGTATTGTGTGTGAGTTGTATTTGTGTGTGGTTGTATTGTGTGTGGTTGTATTGTGTGGTTGTATTGTTTGCATTGTGTGGTTTGTATAGTGTGGTTGCATTGTGTGGTATTGTGTATTGTGTGGTTGCAATTGTGTGGTTGCATGTGTGGTTTGTATTGTGGTGGTTGTATTGTGTGTTGCATTGTGGTTGCATTGTGTGGTGCATGTGTGGTTGCATTGTGTGTGGCTTTGTATAGTGTGGTTGCATTGTGTGGTTGTATTGTGTGGTTGCATTGTGTGGTTGTATTGTGTGGTTGTATGTGTGTGGTGTATTGTGTGCATTGTGGTCTCAGTGTGTGGTTGTACTTGTGTGGTTTGTATTGTGTGTGGTGATTGTGTGTGGTTGATTGTGTGTGTTATTGTGTGGTTGTATTGTGTGTGGTCAGTATGTGTGTGGTTGTATTGGTGTGGTTGTATTGTGTGGTTCCCTTTGTGGTTGAATTGTGTGGTTGTATTGTGTGGTTGCATTGTGAGTTGTATTGTGTGGTTGATGTGTGGTGTATTGTGTGGTCGCATTGTGTGGCTTGTATTGTGTGTGGTTGATATTGTGGTTGTATTGTGTGGTTGTATTGTGTGTGGTTGATTGTTGTGGTTGTATTGTGTGTTGATTGTGTGGTTGCATTGTGTGGTTGTATTGTGTGGTTGCATTGTGTGTGGTTGTATTGTGTGGTTGTATTGTGTGTGTGGTTGTATTGTGTGGTTGTATTTGTGTGGTTGATTGTGTGGTTGATTGTGTGGTGCATTGTGTGGTGTATTGTGTGTGTTGTATTGTGTGTGATTGTATTGTGTGGTTGCATTGTGGTGGTTCATTGTGTGGTTGTATTGTGTGTGTTTGTATTGCGTGTGGTTGTATTGTGTGTGGTTGTATTTGTGGTTGCATTGTGTGGTTGTATTGTTGTGGTTGCATTGTGTGGTGTCATTGTGTGGTGCATTGGTGTGGTCGCATTGTGTGTTGGTTGTGTTATTGTGTGGTTGCATTGTGGTGGTTGCATTGTGTGTGGTTGTATGTGTGTGGTTGTATGTGTGGTTGCATTGTGTGGTTGATTGTGTGGGTCATGTGTGGTATGTTGTGTGTGTGGTTCTTGTGCTGGTCGTATTGTGTGGTCTATGTGTGGTTGTATTGTGTGGTTGTATTGTGTGGTTGATTGTGTGTGGTTGTATTGTGTGGTTGTATGGTGTGGTTGTATTGTGTGTGGTTGTATTGTGTGGTTGTATGTGTGGTTGTATTGTGTGGTCATGTGTGGTTGATTGTGTGGTTGTATTGTGTGGTTGTATTGTGTGTGATTTGTGTTGTGTGGTTGTATTGTGTGGTTGTATTGTGTGGTTGCATTGGTGTGGTGTATTGTGTGTATGTATGTGTGTGGTTGTATTGTGTGTCGATTGTGTGTTGATTGTGTGGTTGATTGTGTGGTTGATTGTAGTTGTATTGTGTGGATTGTATGTGTGTGGTTGTATTGTGTGTGTGGTGCATTGTGGTTGTTGTGTGTGGTTGTATTGTGTGTGGTTGTATTGTGTGGTTGATGTGTGTGGTGTATTGTGTGGTCTACTTGTGTGGTTCATGTGGTTTGTTCAGTTGGGTGGTATGTGTGGTTGTATTGTGTGTGGTTGTATTGTGTGTGGTTGTATTGTGTGGTTGATTGTGTGGTTGTATGTGTGGTTGCATTGTGGTGGTTGATTGTGTGTGGTTTATTGTGTTTGCATTGTGTGGTTGTATTGTGTGGTTGTATTGTGTGGTTGAATTGTGTGGTGATTGTGTGGTCGCAGTGTGTGGTGAATTGGTGGTTGCATTGTGTGGTGCATTGTGTGGTTGCATTGTGTGGTGCATTGTGTGGTTGCATTGTGTGGTTGCATTGTGTGGTTGCATTGTGTGGTTAAATTGTGTGGTCGCAGTGTGTGGTCGCATTGTGTGGTCTCAGTGTGTGGTCTACTTGTGTGGTCTACTTGTGTGGTCTCAGTGTGTGGTCACTGTGTGGTCACTTGTCGTGCATTGGGGTCGCAGTGTGTGGTCTACTTGTGTGGTTGCATTGTGTGGTCACATGGTGTGGTTGCATTGTGTGGTCACACTGTGTGGTTCCATTGTGTGGTTGAATTGTGTGGTTGTATTGTGTGGTTGCATTTGTGGTTGTATTGTGTGGTGATTGTGTGGTCGCATTGTGTGGTTGCATTGTGTGGTCGCATTGTGTGATCGCATTGTGTGATGCATTGTGTGGTTGCATTGTGTGGTTGCTATTGTGTGTGGTTGCATTTGTGGATTGCATTGTGTGGTTGATTGTGTGGTTGATTGTGTGGTTGCATTGTGTGGTGAATTGTGGTCTGCAGTTGTGTGGTTGCATTGTGTGATTGAATTGTGTGGATTGCATTGTGTGGTTGCATTGTGTGGTTGCATTGTGGTCGCAGTGTGTGGTCGCATTGTGTGGTTCATTGTGTGGTCTACATTGTGTGGTTGCTTGTGTGGTCTCATGTGTGGTTGCATTGTGTGGTTGAATTGTGTGTTGTATTGTGTGGTTGCATGTGTGGTTGTATTGTGTGGTTGCATTGTGTGGTCGACATGTGTGGTCGTTGTGTCGCATTGTGTGGTTGCACATGTGTGGTGCATTGTGTGGTTGACATTGTGTGGTTGTATTGTGTGGTTTGCATTGTGTGATTGCATGTGTGGTATTGTGTGGTTGCATTGTGGTCGCATGTGTGGTCGCATTGTGTGGTCGCAGTGTGTGGTCACTTGTGGTATGTCTAGTGTGTGGTTGCATTGTGTGGTCTGCATTGTGTGGTTACTTGTGTGGTTGCATTGGTGGTCGCAGTGTGTGGTGCATTGTGTGGTTGCATTGTGTGGTCACATGGTGTGGTTGCATTGTGGTGCACTGTGTGGTTCATTGTGTGGTTGATTGTGTGGTTGCATTATGTGGTTGCATGGTGTGGTTGCATTGTGTGGTTGCATTGTGGGTCGCATGTGTGGTTGCATTGGTGCTGGTGGTCGCATTGTGGATTGCATGTGTGGTTGCATGTGTGGTTGCATTAGTGTGTTGCATTGTGTGGTTGCATTGTGTGGTTGCATTGTGTGGTTGCATTGTGTGTTGCATTGTGTGGTTGCATGTGTGGTTTGTGGTCAGTGGTTGCATTGTGTGGTTGCATTGTGTGGTTGCACTGTGTGGTCTCGATTCTAGTGTGGGGTGTGGTCTACTTGTGTGGTCATTGTCGTGTGGTTGCATATGTGGTCTGCACTTTGTGGTTGCATTGTGTGGTCAGCATGGTGTGGTTGCATTGTGTGGTCAATGTTGCATGTGTGGTTGATTGTGTGGTTGTATTGTGTGGTTGCATTGTGTGGTTGTATTGGTGTTGCATTGTTTGCATTGTGTGTGCGTTGCATTGTGTGTGCTTGTATCATTGTGTGGTTGCATTGTGTGTGCATTGTACTTGTGTGGCGTATTGTGTGGTGTGCATTGTGTGGTTGCATTGTGTGGTTGCATTGTGTGTCACTGGTGTGGTTGCATTGTGTGGTGATCGGTTGCATTGTGTGGTTGCATTGTGTGTTGCATTGTGTGGTTGCATTGTGTGGTTGTATTGTGTGGTTGTATTGTGTGTGGTTGCATTGTGTGGTTGTATTGTGTGGTTGTATTGTGTGGTTGCATTGTGTGTGGTTGTATTGTGTGTGGTTGTATTGTGTGTGATTGTATTGTTGTGGTTGTCATTGTGTGTGTTGTCATTGTGTGGTTGTATTTGTGTGGTTGTATTGTGTGGTTGTATTGTGTGGTTGCATTGTGTGTGGTTGTATTGTGGGTTGTCATTGTGTGTTGCTATTGTGTGGTTGATTATTGTGTGTTTGTATTGCTGTGTGGTTGTATTGTGTGGTTGCATTGTGTGGTTGTATTGTGTGCATGGTTGCATGTGTATTTGTGGCATTGTGTGTCGCATTGTTGTTCGTGTGTGTCGCATTGTGGATTAGTGTGGTTGTCATTTGTGTGGTTGTATGTGTGGTTGTGTTGCATTGTGTGGTTGCATTGTGGTCATGTGTGGTTGCATTGTGTGGTTTGTATTGTGGTTGATGTGTGTGGTTGTATTGTGTGGTTGCATTGTGTTGGTTGTATTGTGTGTGGTTGCATTGTGTGGTTGCATTGTGTGGTGCATTGTTGGTGCATTGTGTGGTTGTATTTGTGGTTGATTGTGTGGAATGTGTGTGTGGTCGCATGTGTGGTGACATTGTCGTGGTTGCATGTGTGGTCGCATTGTGTGGTTGCATTGTGTGATTGATTATTGTGTGATTGCATTGTGTGGTTGCATTGTGTGGTTGAATTGTGTGGTCGCAGTGTGTGGTCGCATTGTGTGGTCTCAGTATGTGGTCTACTTGTGTGGTCTACTTGTGTGTCTCATGTGTGGTCTTGTGTGGTCCATTGTGTCGTTGCATTGGGTGGTCGCAGTGTGTGGTCGCATTGTGTGGTTGCATTGTGTGGTCACATGGTGTGGTTGCATTGTGTGGTCACACTGTGTGGTTGCATTGTGTGGTTGAATTGTGTGGTTGTATTGTGTGTGGTTGCATTGTGTGGTTGTATTGTGTGGTTGCATTGTGTGGTCGCATTGTGTGGTTGCATTGTGTGGTTGCATTGTGTGGTTCGCATTGTGTATGCATTGTGGTTGCATTGTGTGGTTGCATTGTGTGGTTGCATTTGTGGTTGCATTTGTGGTTGCATTGTGTGGTTGCTATGTGTTTGTATTGTGGGTGTAACATGGTGTAGGCGATTGTGGTTAATTGTGTGATTGATTGTCTGCAATTGTGTGGTTGCATTTTTGTGGCTGTATGTGTGGTCGGTGCACTGTGGTACGCAGTGTGGTACTAAAACTGTGTGGTCAGTACTGGTGGGTCTACTCAGTCTGGTACTTCAGGTCAGCTACTGTGTGGTCTACTTGCTGTACGTTGCATTGCGTGGCTCGAGTGATGTGGTCGTACATTGTGTGGCTGCACAGTGTGGCTCATGGTGTGGTCGACACATTGTCGTCGGCTGCACACGTGTGGTTGACATTTTTGAGTGAACTGTGTGGCTGTATTGTGGTGCAAATTGTGAAAGGTGGGTAGGTGGTTGCACTTGTGGCTCGCAATTGTGTGTCAGCGGAGTTGTGTGAGCCGCACTTGTGCATGGTGACGTCACTTGTGTGATGCGCACGGCAGTTTGTATGGTTGACTACTTGTCACAGTGTGATTGCATTGTTGGTTGCATTTTGTCAGGTGGTTGCATTGTCTGTGGTCGCAGTTAGTACCAGTGGTTGCATTGTGTGGTTGCATCTATATCTGCACTGGGTTGATGAGTGCATGACTTGCTAGCATCTGTGTGGTCATTGTGTGGTTGCATATGTGTGCTTGCATTGTGTGGTTGATTTGTAGTGGTTGTATTGTGTGGTTTGCATTGTGTGGTTGCATTGTGTGGTCACATTGCGTGGTTGCATTGTGTGTTTACTGTGGTTGAATTGTGTGCCTTGACTGGTGTGGTGCATATCGTGCTTGTCTTTGTGGTCACATGTGTGGCATTATTGTGTGGTTTTTTTGTGGTTCATGGGGAATGTGTGGTGCATGTGTGGTTTCATTGTGTGGTTATTGTGTGGTGAGGTGGGCATGGTGGTTATTTTGTGGTTTTTAGGTGGGATGTGTGGTTGCATGGTTGCATTTGTGGGCTGGGTTTTTTGTGGTTCATGGTGTGGTGGGGCAGGGGGCATTTTGTGGGTTAGTGGGCGGTGGGTTGCTTTGTGGGATTTTGGGGGTGATGTGGGTGAGGTGGTTTCATTTTTGTGGGGGGTTTTTTGGTGGTTCATTTTTGGTTTCATTTGGTGGTTGGGATTTTTTGGGGGCAGTACTTTGTGGGGTTTGGGTGGTTGAGGTGGTTTCATTGTGTGGTGATTGTGTGGTGATTTTGGGTTGCATTTTGTGGTTCTTTGGTTGCATTGTGGTTTAGGGGGTTACTTTTGGTTGCATGGTGTGGTTATGGGGTGGTTCATTGTGTGGTTTCATTTTGTGGTTCATTGTGTGGGTTTTATGTGTGGTTTTCATTTTTGGTTGCATTTGTGGTTGATTGTGGGTTTTATTTTGTGGTTTCATTTTGGGGGTTTATTTGGGGGGGGAGTGTGGTTGCATGTGTGGTGAGGGGTTGCCGGGGGCCGGTGGTGATGTGTGGTGATTTGGGGGTTTCATTTTGGGTGATGGGTGGGATGTGTGGCCGGGGGTAATGTGGCGGGGGTTTTTGGTATTGGCATGTGTGGTGATGGTGGGGGGTTATTTTTGTGGGTGTGGGGGTTTTGGGGTTATTGTGGTGATTGTGGGTTTAGTTTTAGTGGTTTCATTTTGTGGTTGCATGGGTGGTGAGTGTGGTTCATTTTATTTTTGGTCGGTGGTTCAGGTTTAAATTTTGGGGCTTTTTGGGTTTATTTTGGGGGGCTTTTTGGGTTTCCTGGTGGGCTTTTTGGTATTGTGTGGTTTATTTTGGGGGTTACGGGGCGTGGGTTCTTTGGGTTATTGTGTGGGCGGGTTTTCTGTGTGGGCCGGGGGGCTGTGTGGGATTTGTGGTTATGTGTGGTTCAGTTGGGGGGTTTTTGGGTTTATTTTGGGTTCAGGGGGGATTGTGTGGGCTGTGTGGTTTATGGGGTGGGCTTTTGGGGGCTTTTTGCGGGGGGTTCAGGGGGTTTTCGGGGGGTTCAGGGGGGATTTTGGGTTCAGGGGGGATGTGGGTTTTTGGGTTTGGTGGGCTGGGTTTTCGTGTGGTTGATGGTGGGCTTTTTTTCAGTGGGATGGTGGTTACAGTGGTTCAGGGGGGAGGTGGTGATGTGTGGTTCAGTTGGGTTTTGGTTGGGCATTGTGGTTTCAGGGGGGTTTCATGTGTGGTTGCATTTTGGTTTCTGTGTGGTTGATTTTGGGTTTTTGGGTTTGCGTGGGTTGCATTTTGTTTGGGCAGGGGGATTTTGTGGTTCAGGGTTTTCTGGTGGTGATGGTGGGTTTTAGTTTCTGTGGGTGCATGGTGGTTGCATGTGTGGCTTTTTTTCAGGGGTTCTGTGTGGCTTGTGTGGGTTCTTTTTGGGCATTGGGTTCATTTTTGGTGATGGTGGTTCAGTTTATTGTGTGGTTATTTTTGGTTGATTTTTGGGGGCATTGGTTTGCATTTGGGGATTTGGGGGCTTTTGGGGGTTCAGGGGGGATTTGTGGTGATGTGTGGTTTCCCTTTGGGGGGTTTTATTTTTGGGTCAGTTTATTTTTGGGTCATAATTTTATTTTGGGGGGCATTGGTGGTTTTAGGTTCATGTGGGGGGTTTCATTTTTGTGGTTTTTGGGGGGAATTTTCTTTGGGTTTTTTGGGGGATTTTGTTTATTTTGTATTTGGCAAGCCATAAAGAACAAGACAGGAAAGAGATAAGTAGTTTTAAAATAACAAATTATCTCCCATCTTATCATCAATATAAGAAAGAGGCAGTCATCATTTTTTGGGCATGTGATGAGAGGCGTCTTTTCTGTCACGCAGAATGCTGGGGTAAAAAGAAAGAGGTTGAGAAATGAAGACACAGGAAAAGGGGGACAACATCAGTACTAGACTTCATCAAGAAACAACAAATTAAATGGTTCAGCCATATAAGCAGATTATCAACAGATAGTGCACCTCAAAGAGCAATGCTGATCCGATACAATGGGTACAAAGCAAAAGGCAAGCCACGCAAAAGATGGATCTCAGAGATAACAGAGGCGACGAAGGACACTATCTACGAAGCGCACACAAAGACCCGTTTTAGAAATCTCTTCTTGACCTGACACTGTGAGGCAAAATAGGATCGGAGAAAATGGAAAAGAAAGATGAGGAGGGGAGGTTTAGAACACATTGTGACAATCGGTAAAATAGAGAGTAGTCGAGACAGAGGGAGAGAGAAAATTTTGGATAGCCTGACTTCATGGCACGGTAGAGCGTCAACATCTGAGATGATAGCAGACACCAGAGACAGAGATTTGTGGAGATCTATGATCTCCTACGCCAGCCGGCACGGCACCTGATGATGATGATGATGTCTTACCATAGTTGGACAATTACCTTGTCAGGAGCGGATTGGCGTAATACATAAGCCTTCGTCTCTCGACTCACACACAATAGGGTTTTGAGTTCAATCCCACAGTCGACGTTTTAACATGAGGAAAGAAATTGACCCTCCTACCACCTGCACACTAGGGTTAGAAATGGGAAGTGACATGACTTCATACACTAACATCTTCTTCTTCTTTGAACGTTCCACATCAACCACTCGTTAACTATTCTTTGTGATTTGTATATGATTTGAGCCTAAGTGAGATTGTACGTTGGGCCAGTTATGCACCTACAAGTAGGCAGCGGAGCACATTCGAATTCTGTCACGCTTTTTATTTACTAGGGTAGCGTTCCTAGACCTCTACCTCAGTCGCCTCTTACGACATGCCTTGTAGGTCGCAGTATTACTATTCTTTGCTCCCTTTACGAGCCCCAGCAACACACGTGTGACACTAATATCTGAAAAGTCTACGGGAAATTTTCTTTTCTTCGTAGTTCATTACACAATTAACTGTCCATGATTGACTGCAACAACATTGTTGAGAGTTATCAAAAATAACCAGTTAGTGTGTGTGTGTACAGCTTCTCCTGACAGTAAGACGAGGTGCCGAATATTCCAGCAGATAGCACATTCTAGCTTGGAACTGTATGTGTATCAGAGTATGGAAATCGTTGTCGCTGTTGTTTTTGTGATTGATGGTTTCGGGATGAAAGCCAATCTCGGCGGGTCGGCCTGGTCACGTGACACGAGATGGGGGCCTGGACCTGTGGCGGACACTGCATACTTTTCCTCTGTCTCCACCATCTTAGATTGATGCTGTTTTTGGAAGACTGTGTACTGCAATTTTCTTATGAAGTTTCAAAGGTATCACTTTCTTCCAGTAGAGATTCATACACTATCGAGGCTGCAATTTAAATTGATCATTTCTATTTTAACATTTTCATCCTTCTGATCCGCTATAGTGGCTCTCTGTATTTTTAAAGATAACAGAAAGCCAATATACTATAATTTAGTATACATTTCGACAGTGGCGGCTCGTCATTAGGGGCAAGTAGGGCCGGGCACCACCAAAAATAATATGTAACGTGTATTTATTATTTTATAAATTGAAATATAACCTAACCAAACCATGATTTTCAGAACATATTTGTCTGACCCCACCAACAAAACTAAACACGAGCCGCCACTGCATTGAAATAAATGCGTTAAATAAAATGCAATGATATGGTTAAAGAAATAACGTAGATCTAACAAAACAACGAAAAACGTTTAAGTCAAGGTAGTTCCCATGCACATAATGTCCTATTATTGCTGTGAAGGGTTACATTCCTCACAGTACTAAAAATGTTAATTGCATATCCTTTACAGTACTTTGCAATCAACCAACTTTTAAATAGTGAACACGTACAAACAAGTTCTATAGTTTAAAAATCGAAACAGTGACGATAAACAGCAACGTTTCGAAACAAGGCTTTATCAAGAAACGAACAAACAGGAGTGACAAATTAAAATGAAACACAAATGGACGATTTTAATTCATTTTAATTTGTCACTCCTGTTTGTTCGTTTGCTTGATAAAGGCCTTTGGTCGAAACGTTGCTGTTTATCGTCACTGTTTCTGTTTTTTAAAACTATAGAACTTGTTTGTACGTGTTCACTATTTACCAAGTTTTACTGCAGTCTTCCCCTATTCAACTTTTTAACACTGTTTGTGATTTTTCTAGGCATTATTACGTTCAGTAGTTTGCCATTGCTTTCTGAACGGGTGGTGTCATCGTCCTTTTGTAAAAATTCAGGCGAAACAATTTGCAACCAAACTGTCCGCAGCGTGATTCGAACTCAGAACGTCGAGGTTAATAGACCGAGTCACTATCCCCTAGGCCACAGACGCCACACCTCACAGTACTATATCTTACAATAATAATAATAATTCCTTTTGTACCTTTATACGTTACATAAGGCCAGCAAGCAATTTATCCACACCGTTCTATCCTGGGCAACTCGTCATGAGCAATCTCGTCCATGAACTGAGACCCGCCCGAGTGGTTACCGGGCCCAAATTTGGGGTGTAAAGAATAGAACCACTGTTACATGCCATGCATGTCGTAAGAGGCGACAAAGGAGGTTTGGCTGAAATCGGATGCATGTGTCCTAAACGTTTAGAAGTCTATGCGTTTAGGGCCTACCAAACCAATGTGCAACGTATAACGTTCTTGGCAAAGATCAAACACATCTCAAAGAGTGATTAAAATTGGTCGTAAAGAACGAACGCAAAGAAGAAGAACTGAGACCGATATTTTTTCCTCTCTCAGCAAAGTTCGTTTTATGGTCTCCCTAGGTCGTCCTCTCTTTTTGAACCCTTTGCATCCCACTTCAATGCCTGATTTGGTACTCTTTGATCATTTCTTCTCGAGGTGTTTCCAACATATCTCCATCTTCTCCTTCTTATGTCTGCCCAGCGTGTTCGTAGCGCGTTGGACTACGGTGACTATCCCTCTGTGTGCGGGTTCAATTCCGCGGGATGGCAGAAAAAGCCACAGATTCCCCAGATTTACGGTGTTCGTGGCACCGAACCGAATGGTTATGATGTCCATGGCACCGAGCCGAAGAGTTGAAAATCTCAAGTGCTTCTGGATCGGAAAAAAAAAAAAAAATAACAGCTGTCTCTAGTGCGTACTAGACCTTAGTGTTTATACAAAAAATTGTTCGTATATCCCTTAATTTATATTATATATTGATAGATTGATTGATAGGTAGATTGATAGATTGATTGATAGATAGATTGATTGATAAATTGATTGATAGATAGATTGATAAATTGATTGATAGATAGATTGATAAATTGATTGATAGATTGATTGATAGATTGATTGATTGATAGATTGATTGATTGATAGATTGATTGATAGGACCGTCATCATTGCACTTTCAGTGAGTAACATGTATACTCCGATCTCTTTCTGAACATAGGAAGATCTCAGCTGCAGTGCACGTACTCCGTAACACCGGCGAGGGTCCTCGATGTAATTTTGAAGATGGTGAAGATATTTTGTAGTAATCTCATTTTTAATTTGTTCTAGTGAATTTTACCCAGACAGCAGCTTTCCAGCCTGCACTTCTCGATTTTAGACTGCCAAGGTTCTTTCACGCTCTCAACTTGAACACAGGACCTACGTTTTATCGTCCGTCTCCGATAGGATTATATCTCACCTACACTGAGATCAGAGTTTAAAAGGGTTTAAACCACTCGGGCGCACTTCCTGAGTGGTTACCTGGGCCAAAATTTGGGGTGTAAAGAAAATAATCACTGTTACCTGCCACGCATGTCGTAAGAGGCGACTAAGGAGGTTTGACTGAAATCGGATGCACGTGTCCTAAACTTGTAGAAGTCTATGCGTTTAGAGGCCTATCAAACCAATATGCAACATATACACGTTCTTGGCAAAGATCAAACATATCACAGAGTGATTAAAATTGTTGTAAAGAACAAACACAAAGAAGAAGAAGAAGAACAAGGCAGTGGAAAAGAATATATGCGCTTTTGAATATAAATCGCCAGAGTCTGGGAAAAGTGACGAACAACTGCTGAGGGTCCTATGCTCCACGAGGAGCGGGGAGGAAAAATGAATGAATGTATATAAATAAAAACAAGGAAACATCATTTATAGAATTAAAAGATGAACTGCAGATGATAAGACAATTGATAAGACAAATGATAAGACAAATATAATAAAAGCACATAAAATAAGTAATGCAGACATCGAGCTGAAATCTAAAAATATTTCTTGAAGTGCTTACCTATTTCGGTAAGAGGAGCGTCTGGCCGAATCGGTTAGAGCACGGCTTCAATGCGGTAGACTCGTGTTCAATCCACTGTAAGGCTAACGATTTTTTCTGTCAGGGACACAAAGAAAAATCTTAACCTGAACAGCTTTTGGGCTGTACTACAATGCGGTCATTAACTTTCTCAGTCTCATCTCTCTGTCTTACACCGCCAAAAAGCACTATTAAAGGCAGTAGTGACAGTTTTTATTTTAAAAAATTTCGGTTAGCAGTTCTGACTGCATGGAAGATACTAAAAAAAAACCAATTTGCTACTAATTGTCAAAACAATATTAGCTTTAAATGACACTTAAAATATGAAATTCCAAGTATATAGTATTAAAACTAAATTACAATTGTCAATTTAATGTTGTATCAGTCCTAACATATGCCAGCGAGAGTTGGAAAATGACTAAAGATATGAAAAGCAAGTTGAATGCATTTGAAAATAGATGACTGCCAAAATAGTGAACATAAATGGGACGATTCAGGAGAGGTGATGAAAACAGAAAATATGTGGTCAACCACTAGTGACAACTGTAATATGAAGAAGAAGATGGAGATACTACCATCACGTGCCTAAAATAATCGATGCGCAGGGCGCAGAACACGAGGCAGAACACGATGGATAGATAACATCTCAGTCCCTGCGAAAACATGGACTGACAACGTCAAGCGCAACACACCTGGCACAAGATAGGAAACTAAATCTCCCCACGACGCTTCACCAAATGTGATTAAGATAAGATATGATAAGATGGAGATAAGTTGGGATACTCTGATACGAAATGATAAAAATCACAAAGCAGGCATTGAAGTGGGAGACAACAGATTCAAAAAAGAAATAAAGCACAGATGAAACCCTGAAACGGAATTTACTGAGAGAGTTCAGAAATATTGGGCTCAATTCCTTAGAAGAAATTGTACGAGTTGCCCATGATATAGTCATCATCAAATAGCTTGTCCTGAGCAGAACTTTGCCACCACAACAGTTCTCCTGAATTTCTCTCTGTCATAGGCCAGATGTCCTGCCTCTGCATCCGTCATGTTCAAACCATCAGTTACATCCTGAATCCATCTTCCCCGTGGTCTTCCTCTTCTTCTCTTTGCCGGTATGGCTTCTTCCATGATGGTCTTCTTCAGCCCTTCGAGTCATGTCTATATCATGTCATGATATATTGGTGCTACAAAATTGCTTCCAGGCCCAATGTAGGGTATAACGGTACGAGAAGAATGTACGATTATATTTTACAGAAAGAATACCAAAACATTATTGACGCTTACATGATATAAATGTTTATATTTTCGGTATTAATATTGTTCAGAATCGCATCTTTTTAGAAGTAAATCTAAACGAAATTGATGTTTATATAATAGAAACAAGTTAAAGCATTCACTAACATTCTTGCCAGTTTCACCTATAAAAGTCTCATTACAACGTTTACAATTGATGGCGAAGATAACATTTCCGGTCTCTCATGTAAAAACCAACCTCAATAACAAATGCGTTATTAGAAAACGATATATTACGGATCTGTATCACATAAGCACATGTATGGTATAGCATTTGAATAGAATTGAACCCGTACCAAGCTCCTAAATGCCGTATATACATATATATATATATATATATGTTTTTTATTTCTAAATTTCCCTATTTATTTCGTTTTAAGTCACAAATTTTCATTATCCAGGACAGTTGGGAATCCATCGCTTACGTTGCCTATGATGTCTTGAACATAGGACCAACCTGCTGCCTTGCAGGTCAGCTTTGGACAGCCAAAGGCTGACGAAGAGCGAACCCAGTAAACGCTGGCTAAAACCGGACACATCGCTGAAGGATAAGCACCAGAGCTCCAAACGGCGCTGAAGATGTGACGAAACACACCCATGCTAAGGCTGCATGAATCAGATTTCCAGATCAATGAGATTTATGGAGAAATCTGGTACATCAGTCTAAGGGTGATCGCGATAGAAAGAGAGAGAGAGAGAGAGAACATAGGACCGTTGTCTTGTATCCAATTTTGTTCTTGTATCCTTTGTTTGATGATGACTTTTTGGTCGAAATTTTGGTTTATTTTGTTGTTTTTGGGGTTTTTTTTTAAGAACACAAAATTACTTCCTGCTTCTATATCTTACCTAAGATACATAATTTTACTTGTGATATTTCTTGTAGCGATAACAACATTTGAACAACTCAAGAACAACCAAGTTCCAATGTATAATAAGTCTTCTACAACAGAACATCAAGACAGAAGACGAGGGAAAGACCATGAAAAAGGTAAATTGAACAGCATAGCAGAATCCTGTCAAAGAACACAATAATTAGAACCTAAACCACTAGAGCAGCACAAGATATAAACAGAAAACCAAGAAACTGGGCAACAACCCGGTAGAAAGAAGATAGCTCAGCGCTATTCGCCATAAAAACTTTCTGTAAGAATCAAGAATGATCATTTGGTGTGCTATACTTTCCCCGATCTAGTACCCCCAGTCCTCACCACCATAAACTCCGCACTAAAAGAGAAATGTGTTTCCATAAAACCATCATCATCCTGAGTTCATGTCAACTGTTTTCATGCATAAACTTACTGAATAAAACAAATTGTCTCGCATATTCTAGAAGCTTCTGTTCTTCAGCAGCTTGATATTAAAGCTTGTTAGCTATTACATAGCATAAAATCAAGGAAAATTAAATATTTTGGACACATCAAACGATATGAGTGCCTAGAGAAATTAATTTTGGAGGAATGTACCTGGAAGAAGAATGAGAGGAAGACCTAGAAGACGATGGATGCAGGATGTCATTAACGATCTGAGAATGACTGCTGCTGACACCGGCCAACTTGCACAGAATATAGAGTTTTTCAGGAATGCTGTCACGGGAGTCAAGTTCCGGAAGGGACAATCTACTTGATGATGATGATTCTAGAAGCTTGATCTGATCAGAATAACCAGTCTGTGGTTACTACACTATCGATAGTTTTATTAGTGGGACTAAATGTAATACACAGACAGTAAGCTGAATGTACGCATCAGCTCGGAGTGTTCAGTTCCCGATAAAATCGAGTCTTCAGTCAAATTGTTTAAAATAGGTATGGACATGTGATGAGGTGGGAAGGTTTAGAACACATTTTAACAACCGGTAAAATCGAGGGAAAGAGACAGGGAAGACAAGAAAGAGAAAATGTTGGATAGCCAATCTTCATGAATACGTTAGAGCGTCAACATCTGTGGTAATAGCAAACACCAGAGACAGAGATTTGTGGAGATCCATTATCGCCTACGCTAGTCGGCACGGCACCTGATGATGATGACCTATAATTTCAGAGATTAGAAACTTTGACAGTCACCATAACCTCCCTGTAAGATCTCTGTCGATAATCCTTTCAGCTGCCTGGAGTTGATTATCTTTAGAGGTGTGCGTCATGAAGACATACCTTTCTGTTACTATGGACCAACTGAAGAGGTGGCGTCTGTGGCCTAGGGTTAGTGACTCGGTCTATTAACCCCGACGTTCTGAGTTCGAATCTCGTTGCGGATAGTTTAGTTGCAAATTGTTTGCGTGGATTTTAACAAAAGGACGATGGCACCAGCTGTTCAGAAAGCAATGACAAACTACTGAACGTAATAATGCCTAGAAAAATCACAAACATATGAAGGATGTCATAATGGAGACATAGATTTAGCCAATTAGTGGTTGATCGCATACGAAAGCGAGCATCCTGAAGACAGTTGTCTGTTGCCATTAGTTGATGTCCTATAAATAGGCAACATATGGTTGTGAGCAGTGGCGGCTCGTGATCATTTTAATATGTGGGGACAAACAACAATTTTCGGAAAAATCATGGTTGTGAGTTATGTTTTAATTTATAAAATAATAAATACACGTTACAACTTATTTTTGGTGGGGCCCGGCCCCAGTGGCCCTTAATACGAGCCGCCACTGGTTGTGAGACATTTACCATTAACAAAGCGGTGGAGAAGATCAGTAATGCCGTTAAATGCAAATGCTACAGAAAAGTACTTGGAATATCATGGACAGAAAAGAACAAATGCTTCTGTTCTATAACAGCTTGATATTAAAGAGAGTTGACTATTAATTAGCGTAACATGAAGGGAAATTAAATATTGCGGACACATCAAACGACATGAGTGCCTAAAGAAGATAATTTTGGAGGAATGGTGCCTGGAAGAAGAATGAGAGGAAGACCTACAAGACAATGCGTGATGATGAGGTATGATGTTGAGGTATGATGATGAGGCATAATGATGAGGCATAATGATGAGGCATGATGATGGGGCATCATGATGAGGCATGATGATGAGGCATGACGTTGAGGCATGATGATGAGGCATGATGATGAGGCATGATGAGGCATGATGATGAGGCATGATGATGAGGCATGATGATGAGGCATGATGATGAGGCATGATGATGAGGCATTGGCATGATGAGGCATGATGATGAGGCATGATAGATGATGAGGCATGATGATGAGGCATGATGATGAGGCTATGATGATGAGGCATGATGATGAGGCATGATGATGAGGCATGATGAGGCATGATGATGAGGCATGATGATGAGGCATGATGATGAGGCATGATGATGAGGCATGATGATGAGGCATGACTGATGAGCTGATGGAGGCATGATGATGAGGCATGATGATGAGGCATGATGATGAGGCGTGATGAGGCTGATGATGAGGCATGATGATGAGGCGATGATGTAGGCTGATGATGAGGCATGATGATGAGGCATGATGATGAGGCGATGATGACTGAGGGCATTGATGAGCTGATGAGGACATGATGATGAGGCATGATGATGAGGGGATGATGATGAGGCATCGTGAAGACATTGCTAGCTGCTCCTAGTCGATCACTTATAGGGACAACCTGAAGAGATAAGAGGAGATTTCTAGAAAGTACTTCTTATGTGTGCTTCTAAACAGCGTTTTTCACTGCTTCCGTTATCTCTGAAGTCCTTAACTCACACCAGCCATATAACCAAGGGGCGCAAGCTCTTATAACAACACTGTACAAGAAAAGCATTTCATATTCTCTATTCTAATGTTTCTTACACGACACAACAATAAGAATTATACAATGCTGAAAATAGTCTGTGAGCGTCTGTAGCATAGGCGGTAGTGAGCTTGATCACAACCCAAGCGTTCCTGGTTCGAACTCCGCTTGGAGCAAAGTTGGAAACAAATTAATCCCCTTAGGGGGACTGCCAGAGTAGTTGATAGTAGCTCGGCCTGCTATCGTGAGACGCCTCATAGCTCGGGTTCGAACCTACTGTCCGGCATTTGTTCGAGTCCCTGGTCTTACTCAGGACGATAACGTGAGTACCTCTGAAGTCGGAGAAAATCTGCCTGTATGGCGAGGGAATACTAATTACGAGTACATTGAGCACACGGCTGCCAGTGTAAGTAATTTACAATGTGCACGCTGCTGCCATTGTAAGAAATTGGAAAACGGATTTTCACGCAAAAATCAGTTTCAGAGATGAAACTTCGTCTGAGTTGAAAGCGGACGAAAGAAAAAAATCCCCTTAGATTTTTACGAACTGTAAAAATAGACCTCACCTTTCAGAAAACAATGACAAACTACTGAACGTATAAGTGGTGCCTAGAAAATCGACGAGTCGTTTACTTGTTGTTATTGATGACTACGTCCTGTAAATATGATATGTCACGATTGTCATTTCAAAACGTTCTAAATGTGTAGAATTACTTCATTTCAAAAACTTTCTAAATGTGTAGAATTCACTTCATTTCAAAAACGTTCTAAATGTGTAGAATTCACTTCATTTCAAAAACGTTCTAAATGTGTAGAATTCACTTCATTTCAAAAACGTTCTAAATGTGTAGAATTCACTTCATTTCAAAAACTTTCTAAATGTGTAGAATTCACTTCATTTCAAAAACGTTCTAAATGTGTAGAATTCACTTCATTTCAAAAACGTTCTAAATGTGTAGAATTCACTTCATTTCAAAAACGTTCTAAATGTGTAGAATTCACTTCATTTCAAAAACGTTCTAAATGTGTAGAATTCACTTCATTTCAAAAACGTTCTAAATGTGTAGAATTCACTTCATTTCAAAAACGTTCTAAATGTGTAGAATTCACTTCATTTCAAAAACGTTCTAAATGTGTAGAATTCACTTCATTTCAAAAACGTTCTAAATGTGTAGAATTCACTTCATTTCAAAAACGTTCTAAATGTGTTAGAATTCACTTCATTTCAAAAACGTTCTAAATGTGTAGAATTCACTTCATTTCAAAAACGTTCTAAATGTGTAGAATTCACTTCATTTCAAAAACTTTCTAAATGTGTAGAATTCTCTTTATTTCACCAGTTGTCCACATTTTGATGGGTACTTGTCATCAGAAATAGACGCCATCTGCCGACAGTGTTGCACAACATACGAACTCCGTAGCTCCAGCAACAATCCAAGGGATCAAACGAACAAATTCCAAATGTAACTTGGTCCAGATTTGAACTCACAACATTTCATAACGACAGGCAAGCTTCTTAATTCCTTCGATATAGAGATCGCAATTTTTTTGCATGCTATATTGAGCCAATATTTCTGTAGAACAGCAAATCATGGACAATGAACAAACAAACATCGCTGGAATCCACAGAGATGTGGCTTTACAGAAGAATGTTGATAATAGCATGAACAACAAAAAAGATCCATCTTGTACACATTGTAACATGGTCAAACGAGTAGGAACTAGACAAGAGTTTCCAAAAGTGGGCGGTATCGCCATTCCCCTCCTGTGGGCGCTGAAGCCTTCCAGGGGGCGATAGTGAGTTCAGAAGCATTTGGGGGAGTTTTTTCGTGATTTTGCGATTGAATAATCATTAAAAATTTGAATTTTGTATTTTAATTCATCTTATGCCCATCTTACACGTTTCATTTTTTCATCAATGTTCTATTTCATGTATGTAATCATTTGAAAATTGACCAAGTATGACAGAAATATATATATCAATTTTCTATTTCAAAGTGAAAATGGAGCATGTATATATATATATATATATATATATATATATATATATATATATATATATATATATATATATATATATATATATATATATATGGGGGCGTTGGCAAACTGTTTTAATGGGGAGGGGTGTTACAAAGTTTATATCGTGCAAAGTGGGCGGTAGGCTGGAAACGTTTGGGAATCTATGAACTAGACAATTAATGTTCTTCGGACACATAAAGCGAAGAACAGGTTTATAATATCTGGTAATAGCGGTAAAATACATTCAATGAAAGATGGAGACACAATCGTCTAAGGCACGGCACTTGATGATGTCGAATATTTCCTGCAGTTAAAATCCGATATTCTGCACATTTTGGACGTTCAGCCGCAGATGTTGGACAGATCTCGGGATAATTACCGAATGTTCTACATGACTTGTTTGTGACTTTGATAGCTGCCTCTAATATCATGACCTGGCCACGTCTCTCTAGAAGTCTCCAGGGACTAGTCGTGTTCATTTTACGCCGATTCTGAAAGACCTGGAACACCATCAAGAAATGAAGAAAGACAAGCGGTAACTGTAATGACTGAGAAATAACTTGGATTTATTGAAAGTAGTTCATTCTCTTATTTGTCTGTACGTGTGGTGCCGGGGCCCCCAATGGGAGCAAAGAATAGTACCACTGCGACCTACAAGGCATGTCATAAGAGGCGACTGAGGTAGTGGCCTATAGAAGCAGGGTCGTGTCATGTTATGATACAAAGAGGCGGTCGCATCAGGCGGAACGGTAAGGGAGGCGGCATAACCAGCGAAATCAAAACCACAATTTAAGATTATTTTAAAGAAAAAAAATAATTTAATGGGCGGTATTTCGAAGACTTGCATCATACTAAGAAAATATACAGCACGTCCCTACATGGAAGCTACACTAGTAAATAACAAGCAACGTAGAAATCGGATGTACATGCCTACTTGTAGGCGCATAACTGGCATAACGAACAATCGCTCTTAGACTCAGATCACATATAAATCACAAAAGTGGTCGATATGAGGCCGAAGACAAAGTAATGCTTACGAAAAGCTGAATCATAGTGTCAGGGCCGTGCCGTATATTTTCTCAGTATGATGCAAGTATTCGAAATGTCGCCCTTAAATGTTTGTTATTTTAAAATAACTTCAATTGTGATTTCGATATCGCAGCTTATGCCGCCCTCCTGATCGGCCGCCTGATGCGGCCGCTCTTTATATCATAACACGCACGGCACGGCCCTGCATAGTGTTTCCCAGAAACATCTTTTTTTTGTTGTTGAAACATTTCATGGTTAGATGCAAATTTGTGTAAAGAATAGAACCACTGATTTTTTTTTTTTTTTTCGATTCCAGAAGCACTTGAGCTTTTCAGCTCTTCGGCTCGGTGCCATGGACATCGTAATCCTTCGGTTCGGTGCCACGAACACCGTAAATCTGGGGAATCTGTGGCTTTTTCTGCCATCCGCGAAATTGAACCCGCACACACAGAGGATAGTCACCCGTAGTCCAACGCGCTACGAACAAGCTGGGCAGACGGGCAGAACCCCTGTTACCTGCCACGCATGTCGTAGGAGGCGAGTAAGGAGGTTTGGCTGAAATCGGATGACATGTCCTAAACGTGTAGAAGTCTATGCGTTTAGGAGCCTACCAAACCAATGTGCAACGTATACACGTTCTTGGCAAAGATTAAACATATCACAAAGAGTGATTAAAATTGGTCGTAAAGAACGAACGCAAAGAAGAAGAAGAAGAAGTTACTGTTGTACAAATGGGGTCGTATGGGGGTCAAACCTGGTACATTGAAGTCAATTCTTCTGTTTTAAACCCTTCTGTATTTAAGGTTTCTGTGGTAAAATGGTTGAGTCGTTTGTCTCGTATTCTGTAGGTCGTAAACTCGAATCGCAAAATTTTTGCTGGAATTTTATATAAAGTTTTTTAATGAGTTTGGTCAAAGCAGAGGCGTTGCAGCTTTCCCTTCTTCGATTTTCAACTACAAATGTTCTTTTTTTACATGCTCAATTTGAACACGGCACATTCGTTTTATCGTTCGCCTCCTATATGACTTGAACTCGATTTCCTCTACATTGATATCAGGGGTCATAACTCTCTTAACACTTTCACTCCATAATTTCTGTTATCCCTGGATGCATTTATCTGACAATGTATACTAAATTAGCCGAGATACAGGCTTTGCATCATCATAAAAAAGACAGCTAGCCGATATATCGGCTCAGAGGAGCGAATGAGTTAAAAAGTGCGTCTAGGGAAAGAGAATATCTGATATAGGGAAGTCTTTGTTACTGGTCGATTGTGAATGATTGTGAATGATTTCAACAAAATGTGATAACTACGATTATTCTTGTAAGTTCGAAACTTATTGAATGCTTCCTGTCGGTGATCAGCGAACTGAACTGTCATGCAGAAAAGAGAATTTATAATATGGATCAGAGAGGGTGGCACCCAAAAAATCACGGAATTTTAGATTGGAATTCTAACACTGCAATAAAACATGGATGCGACATCAACGAAGAGAGGGAGGGAGAAAGATTTAGACAGATGCCTGTCAACTATAGGTCCATAGGGGGTTGCGTTATTGTGCTCGTCTGATGTGGTTACGGACAAGTCAAGGCGAAGTAGGCGGTGCCGATCAGCCATATTAGCAATCGATAAACACGCTCTGATTGGTTGATGAACAGGGGATGGCTAACTACAGAAGAAATCGTTTTGTTGTTTAATATAGGAACGTATTGTCCAAATTTCATCAAATTTGTCTAACATGCTTCAATTGAGATCAGTATTCTTAGAGCTAATTCAATATCAAGTCTTGATACAAAGCACAACGTTTTGGAGTTGAAAGATATGCTTATATAATATATATTCGGATATCACTGCGGATTTTAATAATATTTCGAAAACTGTGCTCAAATATTACTGTGCTAATTTTTAGACATGCGTGTAGTGTTCATAGACCATGTATACTTTCTGTTTCAATATTGTGACATTGCTCACACACCCCTGCCTTGAATAGTTTGAAGTTGCGGCTATTCATAACAAAGCAATGTTTTGTTAAACATAATTTTCAGAAGTGCACAGAAAAATAATCTAGATTTATACAATATAAATCTTTTACTATGAATTGGACACATTTATACGGAAAATGAACACATATTGACAGGGAAACAGTTTATATACGTACACAGGCAAAACTATACTTCAATGTGTTTAGTTATGTTGATTTGAGCATTGAAAGATAAATACATGACAGACATTCCATATGACATGCAGCATCAATCCGTTGTTTATCTTCTAAGTTCTGTTTTCAATTGTTAGGCTCTACAGTTGATGCGATAGATTCTTGTTGCAATGAGTCTCCATGACATACGTTTGTTGGCTGCTGCTTATCCAGGCGCATTCGCCGCTGTGTCGTCCATGACAACCGTCAACTATCACCATGGTTACCCAATGACTTTTAATCCGTTTCCATATCAAACATCTGCTGACCAGATTGCCGCTTTGGATTGCTCTCTCAGACATCACCACCGCATCCTTCAGGAAGAATCTTCAGGGATGTCAACCGTCTCTGCATCTGTCGTAGCAGCTGCAGTAGCTTCTGGGAATGTCCACGCTAGCAACATGATGAGTGATGGAAAGACGCACCAAAGATCATCTCCGGCATCCGGTCCTGATATGAACTCCTTCTCATTCTTGGAGTCTCCAGAACATGGGAAGATTCCGGAGTCCTTGACCTCATCTGGTAGGTATTCTTCAATGTTAAAAGTTCGTAAAATACGTAAACGACTGTAAACAAATGGCGATACAATTGCCCCACATTATTTATATGGAGGAACATGTGATCGGTATTGATAAACAAATTATTAGAATATATGACGATCTAATGATTTCTGTACACTTTATTATTTAATACGTTCTGTCTCTCGCGCGATCACGGCCTAGACCGATGTACCAGATCTCCCCATAAATTCTATTCATGTGGAAATCTGATTCGTGCAGCATTGGTGTGTTTTAGTCACATCTTCAGCACCATTTGGAGCTCTGATGCTTATCCTTCGGCGATGTGTCCGGTTTCAGCCAGTGTTTACTCGGTTCGCTCTCCGTTCTGTAGCTTTCTAGTTTTTTTAACGGTGTGGGGTAGCTAGCCCCACGACAAACCTCCTTAGCCGCCTCTTAGACATGCGTGGCAGGTAACAGTGGTTCTATTCTTTACACCACAATTTGGGCCTCGGTAACCACTCGGGTGTAACACATTCCATTTCGTTAATCAAACTTTCACTTGTTCATAGTCTAATTTGGTACAAAGTCTAATTTGGTACAAAGTCTAATTTGGTACAAAGTCTAATTTGGTACAAAGTCTAATTTGGTACAAAGAACAAAAATATACCGCAGCTGTGGGCTATAAACTTTACTTTACGGATCAGAATGCTTGAGAATCCTCTTCTTTGAACGCTCCATATCGACCACCTGTTAACCACTCTTTGTGATCTGTATGTGATCCGAGCCTAAGAACGACTTCTGTTGTGTCAGTTATGTGTCTACACGTAGGCCAGCACATTTAATATATGCGTCGCTTTCTATTTACTACAGTAGCGTCCCTAGGCTCTATCTCAGTCGCCTCTTACGACATGCCATGTAGGTGGTAGTGCTATTATTCTTCGCTCCCCTTGAAAGCCGCGGCAACACACTGGTGGCTTGAGAATGACAGATCAAGATTCTCCACCTTCCATCCATCTTGTCTACGAAAGATCTTGCGCATATTCTGGCCGAATAATATATCTAACCAAGAACTGCTTGCACAGTGTCAACAAGAGAATATGAACACCATCATTCAAAAGAGACGCTGAAGATGGTTCGGTCATGTGATACGCATGGAAACTGCTTCTCGAAAACTGCACTGAGATGAACACCAGAGGGTAAACGGAAACGTGGAAGACCCAAAAAACGGCATGGAGGAAACTAGAAGAACAAGAACTGAAAGAAATGAATCCCAGCTGGACTAGAACACAGATAAAGTCCAAGAATAGGGACAAATTAAGTGCATCTATTGCTGTCCTAAACGCCAGAGGCCCGACAGGTTAGAGAGAGAGAGAAAGAGAGAGAAACAGAGAGAGATAACAAGAGAGAGAGAGAGATTTCTTTCACTACTGTTATTATATTATAGTCCCCTCGTACTGTTATACGTTACATAGAGCCTGTAAACAATGTCTCCAAACCGCTTTATCAAAGGCAACTTGTACAATCACCTCTAAAGAGTTCACTCCGATATTTCTCTCTACTCTCAGCAATGTTCTTTCCCTTATGGTGTACTTTTGCCCGTCTGCCCAGCGTGTTCGTAGCGCGTTGAACTACGGGTGACTATCCCTCTGTGTGTGCGGGTTCAATTCCGCGGGATGGCAGAAAAAGCCACAGATTCCCCAGATTTACGTTGTTCGTGGCACCGAACCGAAGGGTTACGATGTCCATGGCACCGAGCCGAAGAGCTGAAAAGCTCAAGTGCTTCTGGATCGGGAAAAAAAAGGTGTACTTTTTTCTTGAACACTTTCCCTCCAACTTCAATGCCAACTTTGTGATTCTTCAAGCATTTCTTCTCAGGTATGTCCAACATATCTCCATCTTCTCAAGGTATGTCCAACATATCTCCATCTTCTCAAGGTATGTCCAACATATCTCCATCTTCTCAAGGTATGCCCAACATATCTCCATCATCTCAAGGTATGTCCAACATATCTCCATCTTCTCAAGGTATGTCCAACATATCTCCATCTTCTCAAGGTATGTCCAACATATCTCCATCATCTCAAGGTATGTCCAACATATCTCCATCTTCTCAAGGTATGTCCAACATATCTCCATCTTCTCATTCTTATAACAGTTGTTACTAGTGATTGATCAGACATTTGTCTGATTTCATCCCTTCTACTGAATTCGTCCAATTTGATGTTGATTATATTTTGCAGACATCTATTTTCAAATACATACAACTTATTTTCTGTATCTGTAGTCATTTTTTCAACTCTTGCTGGATTCTAAATTTAGTTTTAAAACTTGCAGTTCCATATTTTATTTTGACTTATAAAAGCGACTGTTGCTTTGACAATTCGCAGCATAATTTATTTTTTAACATTTCCAGTGCAATCTAAATTGCTACACAAATAATATCCTATTAATAATATTGTCTTTCTATTTGCTGCTTGTTCTTAACATTTTAGCTGCTAAGGACGTATATAGACGTTTTTCCTATTCAAAGCTAAATACGCATTAACACGTCTGTTATTATCTCTCCTGTGTGGGCTAAGGACGTCTTAACACGTTTTTACATCTCTACTGTCACTGCTATGAATGCGTACTGTGAATGTGTACATTCACGTTTGTGACCTAGAAACTAAAGAGTAGCTATTTTTAGCTCCATCTTCGGAAAGTATTTAGCAGCGAAAGGGTTAAGATTTCCCTCTGTTATGGCTTTCAACATAGTACAATGTCTTATCCTGACGCTGTGAGGCAAAACAGGATTGAAGAAAAGAAAGCAAAGAAAGAACAATGTCTTCAAACAAATAAATAATATAATTAAACAATAGTTAGTTTGTTTATTCCTTTCGTGTCAAAGGCGGCACATAAGGCAGAGGTTGTAGATCTCCATGTAATGAGGCTCAAGTTCAACAATGAGGATCACCAAATGTTGTCTTTGACAAAATTAGCGTTTTTGGACAAAGACATATATAAATAGTATTACACCAGCAAGATAAAAATGAATACTTAAATGATAAAAATGACAACAATCCGAAGTTTTAACCGTGGGACTTTGTCAAGGGAACAAATACAAAGAAACACGGAATACTAATTAAACTAAAAAATAGATCTAACTGAAAATGATGAGTAGAGATTTATTCGGCAAATAAGTACCTCATCTCTCATCACCTTTCAACTTCCATCGGAGCACAGGTCTTCAACAAACTTCTTCCATCTCTTCCTCTCTTGCCATCCCTTCCAATTCTTTCCATGTTTTGCCTATCCTCTTTACATCCGCCTCCAGCTCTCTTCTCCAGGTCTGCCTAGGCCTTCATCTACTCCTCTTTCCCTGCGGGTTCCAAAACAATGCCTGTCTTGCGATGCTTCCGGTCGGTCTTCTCAAAGTATGTCCTATCCATCGCCAGCGTCTCTTCCTGAGCTCTTTCTCCACTGGTATCTGCTTTGTTCTCTCCCTGAGTTCCTCGTTTGTAATTTTATCATACCATCTCAATCCCTCTATCCTACGTAAACATCCATTTACGAAGGTCTGCAGATTTCTGATAGTTTCCTTTGTGGTCTTCCAGGTTTCCGAGCCATAGAACAGCACTGACTTCACATTTGACTGGAAAATTCTCAGTTTTGTGTTTGTTTTGATCTCCTTGCCTTCCATATCTTACTCAATGCAATAAAGTTCCTCTTGCTTTTTGTATTCTTATCTTGACATCTTTGTTTGTTCCTCCTTCTGTGTCTATGTTGCTTCCAAGGTATGTGTATGATTCTACATCCTGCAGTGCTGTTTCCTCCAGAATAATCTGGTTTACATTTGCAGCATTTATTCTCATGACCTTGGTCTTCCCCTGTGTATTTTCAAACCTAGCTGCTGAGACTTATTATTTAGGTTATTCATTTTGTCTTTAATCTGTGCGTGGTTGTGAGACAGCAAAGCCAGATCGTCTGCAAAATCCAGGTCCTCCAGTTGTTTCACAAGTGTCCATTGTATTCCCCTCTGTTATCCGTTGTTGATTTCATGATCCAATCTATGGCCAGCAAGAACAGGAATGGTGATAACAAGTATCCCTGCCTCACCCTGTTCTTATCTCAAAGGATTCCGTCAGTTGGCCAAAATAAGTACCTGCTATGATAAAATTGCAGCGTTCAAGATGTGAATTTATAAACGACTTGGATGTATTGTATAGACTAGGGTATACATTTTTAAAAAAGGATTGTAAAGTTGTGGGGTTTTTTTCTATTTCGTTTCTCCTGTTCGCCCTCTATGAGCTCATGCGTAGTCAAAAAATCTATGATACCTTTGATTGATTTTTGCGTGAAAGCTTACTTTTCTTATCACCAGCTTCCTTTTTCATTCAGATGTAAAGTTAGACAGAAGGATGGGTTTCTTTAAGGAGATCTGACAGAAACAAAAAAAAACGTTTCATAAACTCGGAGAGACATGACATTAACAAAAAGCCATAATGGTTTTAACAGGGTGAAGACAGGAAGACAAGCATGGGCGTCCACATACATTTTTGCAGGAGGGGCCACAATTAATTTGACAAATTTTAGTTGGTGGTTTACTACGCGGAAATGGAGAAGACCAGATTCACATGAAACTGTGTTATCAAAAATTCATTTTCCAGGGCTGGAACTTGTCTCCTCTGACCTTAATATATAGACGCCCATGGTGTCTACATGTAGTTTGTCTTAACAAGTAGGAAGCGATCTTCTTTCTTCTTTGCTTTCGTTCTTTACGACCAATTTTAATCACTTCTTGTGATATGTTTGATCTTGCCAAGAACGTGTATACGTTGCACATTGGTTTGGTAGGCCACTAAACGCATATACTTCTACACGTTTATAACATGTACATCCGATTTCAGCCAAACCTCATTACTCGCCTCTTACGACATGCGTGACAGGTAACAGTGGTTTTATTCCTTATACCCCAAATTTTGGTCCCGGTAACCACTCGGGCGGTAGGAAGCGATAAGGATGAGTACTCGTGTGACAAGCCAGTGACAAAACTAGCCAATATAATGTCTTGTCATCAAGATCGCTTTCTTCATATTTATGCGACACCTTTCCAGTTTTTATAGTTGCTATTAAAAGTAAAATAAATGTGTATTTTATATATATATATATATTATTCTTCTTCTGCGTTCTCACTAGATTGGGATTTGGGATTCTCTAATAAAGGCAGCCGTCTGCCTCAGATTATCAGCCACGCCATACAGTTTATCTTCTGCGTTCTCACTAGATTGGGGTTTTGGATTCTCTAATAAAGGCAGCCGTCTGCCTCAGATTATCAGCCACGCCATACAGTTTATCTTCTGCGTTCTCACTAGATTGGGGTTTTGGATTCTCTAATAAAGTCAACCGTCTGCCTCAGATTATCAGCCACGTCATACAGTTTATCTTCTGCGTTCTCACTAGATTGGGGTTTTGGATTCTCTAATAAAGTCAACCGTCTGCCTCAGATTATCAGCCACGCCATACAGTTTGTCTTCTGCGTTCTCACTAGATTAGGATTTCAGATTCTCTAATAAAGTCAGCCGTCTGCCTCAGATTATCAGCCACGCCATACAGTTTATCTTCTGCGTTCTCACTAGATTGGGGTTTTGGATTCTCTAATAAAGTCAACCGTCTGCCTCAGATTATCAGCCACGCCATACAGTTTATCTTCTGCGTTCTCACTAGATTGGGGTTTTGGATTCTCTAATAAAGTCAACCGTCTGCCTCAGATTATCAGCCACGCCATACAGTTTGTCTTCTGCGTTCTCACTAGATTGGGATTTCAGATTCTCTAATAAAGTCAGCCGTCTGCCTCAGATTATCAGCCACGCCATACAGTTTGTCTTCTGCGTTCTCACTAGATTGGGGTTTCAGATTCTCTAATAAAGTCAGCCGTCTGCCTCAGATTATCAGCCACGCCATACAGTTTGTCTTCTGCGTTCTCACTAGATTGGGGTTTCAGATTCTCTAATAAAGTCAGCCGTCTGCCTCAGATTATCAGCCACGCCATACAGTTTGTCTTCTGCGTTCTCACTAGATTGGGGTTTCAGATTCTCTAATAAAGTCAGCCGTCTGCCTCAGATTATCAGCCACGCCATACAATTTGTCTTCTGCGTTCTCACTAGATTGGGGTTTCAGATTCTCTAATAAAGTCAGCCGTCTGCCTCAGATTATCAGCCACGCCATACAGTTTATCTTCTGCGTTCTCACTAGATTGGGGTTTTGGATTCTCTAATAAAGGCAACCGTCTGCGTCAGATTATCAGCCACGCCATACAGTTTATCTTGGACGCTAGTGTAAGTGGGCCACCTCTTTCTTCTCAAGTCTGCATACTGGAGGCAGTTCTGTGGGATATAATTCCTATGATTTCTGCTTCCCCGTTTGTGCCGACCTCTTCCGCAGTAAGTTTTGGCCACCCTCATGATGGTAGGTCTGACATTCTTACTGCGTGGCTAAATCTCCGAAGCAGATTGGTGACCGTAGAATCCGTTATCCCATTCCTCATTGTGAGGGTCATTGCACCATGTTATGCGCCTTACGGCCTGTTGCATCCGATTTCTGCAAGCATTTGTTTCGGGTTAGCATTCCTTGGCGGACACATGCATCCGATTTCACTCATACCTCCTTAGACGCCTCTTACTACATGCGTGGCAGGTAACAGTGGTTCTATTCTTTACATCCCAAATTAGGATCCGGTAACCACCTGGCAAATATAAATATATATATATATATGATCACGAGCCGCCACTGGTAGTATATATATATATATATATATATATATATATATATATATATATATATATATATATATATATATATATATATATATATATATATATATATATATATATATATATATATATACTACCAGTGGCGGCTCGTGATCATTTTTTGGTTGGGCTAGACACAAATTTTCTGGAAAATCATGGTTTGGTGTCGTTATGTTTTAATTTATAAAATAATAAACACACGTTACACATTTTTTTTTTGGTGGTGCCTGGCCCCAGTGGCCCTTAATGACGAGCCGCCACTGTATACTACTGCAAACAACGTAAACAAATCATTGTGTGATAATATTATTAATATATACCCGTCGTACCTTTATTACGTTACATATAGCGCTGCAAGAAATGTATTAATAATGTTCTATCTTGGTCAACTAATTCAATCTCTTCCATGGAATTATGACTGATATTTCACATTTGTATCAGTAAAGTTCGTTTCATGCTTTCCTTTTTTTCTTAAACTATTTGCCTCCCACTTCAATATCTTCTTTTTGATTCTTTGATCACTTCTTCTCAGAGTATGTCCAACATATCTTCATTTTCTCTTTCTTATAATAGTTGTTACTAGGGACTGACAAATACGTCTCTGATTTGATTGATTTGATCCCTTTTCCTGAAATTGTTCATTTTATGTTCATTATATTTCACACACATTTATTGACAAATGTTCATTTTATGTTCATTATATTTCACACACATTTATTGACAAATGTTCATTTTATGTTCATTATATTTCACACACATTTATTGACAAATGTTCATTTTATGTTCATTATATTTCACACACATTTATTGACAAATGTTCATTTTATGTTCATTATATTTCACACACATTTATTGACAAATGTTCATTTTATGTTCATTATATTTCACACACATTTATTGACAAATGTTCATTTTATGTTCATTATATTTCACACACATTTATTGACAAATGTTCATTTTATGTTCATTATATTTCACACACATTTATTGACAAATGTTCATTTTATGTTCATTATATTTGACACACATTTATTGACAAATGTTCATTTTATGTTCATTATATTTGACACACATTTATTGACAAATGTTCATTTTATGTTCATTATATTTGACACACATTTATTGACAAATGTTCATTTTATGTTCATTATATTTGACACACATTTATTGACAAATGTTCATACTTGTTTAGTCATCATCAAGTAGCTTGTCCTGAGTCGAACTTTGCCACACCAACAGTTATTCGGAACTTCATTTTCTCATAGGCCAGATGTCCCACCTCTGTAGCCGTCATGTTCAAACCATCAGTTACATCCTGAATCCATCTTCTCCTTGGTCTTCATCTTCTTCTCTTTGCCGGTATGCCTCCTTCCATGATGATCTTCTCAGCCCTTCATGTCTTTTTATATGTCCAAAATATCTCAATTTTCCTTTCTTATTTATAGCATTAGCCAGATTTCTTTGTTTTTTGAGTTCACACTTGTTTATTGTCTATTTATTTACAATATTCATTTGGCTTCGATGCTTCATCTAAAGTTCTTATAACTATTTATTAACTTGTATGGACAGAGCATGAGAAATTGTTAAAACAGCAAAATGCTAAAATATTTTGTTATCAAACCAGTTATCTCAATCTGTTGTTATCTGAATCCTTCTTCTTCTTCAAACGCTCCATATCGACCACTTGTTAACCACTCTGTATGATTTATACGTGATCTGAGTCTAACAGCGATTGTGCATTGTGTCAGTTTTACTCCCAAAAGTAGGCCAGAACATCCGATTTCTGCAACGCTTTTTATTTTCTAGGGTAGCTTCCATAGGCTCCTAACTGGGTAGCCTTTTACGACATGGCTTGTAGGTTAATATTCTGTACTCCCCTTGCGAGCCTCGGCAACGCATGGGCAAACATTATCTTACAATCAAAATTCTAAATTATTTTTGTTATCAAACCAGTTATCTCAATCTGTTGTTATCTGAATCATAAAGTTATCGTTGACGACTTCTGATAACCCATTCAAGGACAGTACTTCTGTGCGTGTGAATGGCGCGAGAGACTTGACTCTGTAACTATTAATCAAAGATTACAACCCGAGATAGCAACACTATCAATTCTACTATTATTATGACAGATCTGGGCGTGAATTTAACCTTTTGACCTGCAGTATTATTCATTGAGAAAGTTGCGACAATACATGATAGCTTCGTCATATATTTACTGCCCGTGTGTTGCTAGGGCTTGAAAGGGGAGCAAAGAATAGTAACACCGCGACCTACAAGGCATGTCGTAAGAGGCGGCTATGGTAGGGTCTAGGAAATTACCCTAAGAAAGAAAAAGCGTAGCAGAAAACGGATATGCTGGTCTACTTGTAAACTTATAACTGGTACAGCGTACAATCTCGCTAAGGCTCAGATCACATACAATTCACAATGAGTTGTTTAATAAGTGGTCGATATGGAGCATTCGAAGAAGCAGGCGGTATATTTACAATATGTGCGTCTACAGGAAAATGTTTTCACAAAAGAAGAGCAAAATCAACAAACCTTGTCCAAATTAGGGAATCGTCCAAGTCTGCACTATTTCTCTCTCTAGCTTGTGAGGCTTCTGGCGCTTAGGGTGGCACCTTCTTCTTTGTTCTTCTTCGAACGCCCCACATTGACCACTTGTTAAACCACTCTGTGTGATTTGTATGTGATCTGAGCCTAAGAGCGATTGTACAGTTGTGCCAGTTATGTGCCTACACATAGGCCAGCACATCCGATTTCTGCGATGCTTTTTATTTACTAGGTAGCTTCCTAGGTCCTCCATTAGTGGCCTCTTACGACATGCCTTGTAGGTCGCAGTGGTACTATTCTTTGCTTCCCTTGTGGGTCCCCGGCACCACACGAGTGAGGGCAGCAACAGATGCCTACCATTCATCTCTATCCTAAATTACATGAATCTCATTACCTGTCAGCAACAGATGCCTACCATTCATCTCTATCCTAAATTACATGAATCTCATTACCTGTCAGCAACAGATGCCTACCATTCATCTCTATCCTAAATTACATGAATCTCATTACCTGTCAGCAACAGATGCCTACCATTCATCTCCATCCTAAATTACATGAATCTCATTACCTGTCAGCAAAGATGCCTACATTCATCACTATCCTAAATTACATGAATCTCTGTACCTGTCAGAACAGATGCCTCCATTCATCTCATCTTAATTACAGATATCCATTCCTTAGCACGATGTCGTAGCCATTCATTCTCTTCCTATGTCAGCAATCCAGTGAGTCAGCAACAGATGCCTACCATTCATCTCTATCCTAAATTACATGAATCTCATTACCTGTCAGCAACAGATGCCTACCATTCATCTCTATCCTAAATTACATGAATCTCATTACCTGTCAGCAACAGATGGTAGCATGACCAACTATCTCAATGTTATCATTACTCTTGGAAGAGAATGTAGAGATTGGGGCAACATGAAGGCTGATCTCGCAGTTAAGCAGCTGATAGAAGATAATGCAAGGGATGATGATGTTGTTGTATATACCGATGGGTCGGTTCATCGTGGTGAGAGATCAGGCTGGGGTTTCTTGGCTAATGCGCATGGTAGGGTTGTTGCAGAGCGAAGTGGGGCATACAGGACAACTACTTCTAGTATGAGGATGGAGGTTGAGGCCGTTACTGCTGCCCTCCATTGGCTCTCTGGGACTTTATTTACTGGGGCAGTTGTTGTATCTGACTCTCAGTCGATGCTTCACCAAGATCCAGAAGGGCAGGTTTCGGTATGAGTGGATGTCGTCTATAGAAGTTTCTAACCTCCAGAGGCTTACGTTGATATGCTGCCCTGGGCATGCTGGTGTTTACGGTAATGAGAGAGCGGACAGGCTTGCATCAACAGCATCGATTGTTTGGGAGTTGAAGATGGATAAGGGGATGTTCTTCGGTCTCTTCGCTATTGTCTGTTGGATGAGGACACTAAACTAGTGTTAAATCGATCAAGCGATTTAGGCAGTTTGGTGTTACCCGTTGTACAGGTCGAACTGGATGCCTGAGAGGCAGAGTGAGACGTGTGTTTAATCAACGAGCCACGGAACCATCAGTATGCATACTCTTCGATATCTGTTGGGGAGACTGAGCACCTTTGGTTCTGCCCGGAGTGCAGTGACGTCAGTTTAGTAACCAATAACCAATAACATAACCTGTCAACAAAAGAGACACGAGTCGACATCTTTGTTAGTGAGTATCAGAAACATAAACAGCTGTGTCTGCGATCATTATATCTCCAAAATCAAAATCAGTTCGAGATGACTACGATACTTTCACAAGGAAAAGCCGGCAACAAATCTGCAGCAACGTTGCATGGCATAAGGGGTTGGAAACAAGACGCTCCATGGGATCTTCTTCTTCTTCTTTGCGTTCGTTCTTTACGACCAATTTTACTCACTCTTTGTGATGTTTGATCTTTGCGAAGAACGTGTATACGTTGCACATTGGTTTGGTAGGTCCCTAACAAGACTTCTACGCATTTAGGACACGTGCATCCGACTTCAGCCAAACCTCCTTATTCGTCTCTTACGACATGTGCGGCAGGTAACACTGGTTCTATTCTTTAGACCCCAAATTTATGCCCTGGTAACCACTCAGGCGACTTCATGGCATAAGTGGTTGAACACACGACGCTTCATGGCATACATGGTTAGAGAGACATGATATAACCCTTTTCCTCCCGCAAATACCATTCCTTATTTTCAGTATTTCACCCTTGTGTTGCCGGGCCTCGAAGAGAGCAAAGAATAGTAACACTGCGACCTACAAAGCATGTCGTAAGAGGCACTGAGGTAGAGCCTAGGAAGCTACTCTAATAAATAAAAATCGTTGCATAAATCGGATGTGCTGGTCTACTTGTAGGCGCATTTTGGCACAACATATAATAGCTCTTAGGCTCAGATCACATATGAATTTCAATGAGTGGTTTAGCAAGTGCTCTATATGGAGCGTTTGAAGAAGAAGAAAAAGCAGAAGCTAGTAGCTCGTGTCGTCCTAATTCCGGGGTTCAAAATTATGTGTGTACACCGTTCTCGGTTGGACTACAGGCTTCCTGAACCTTTACTTTTGTATCTAAATTACAAGTACCTCCGAAGTCGGAGTAAGGCTCGCCTGAATGGTGAGAGATACTGTTGATAAGGAATGCTGGTATTCACGCAAAAATTAGTAAGAGGTGCCATATGAAACGCCCTGGATACACCTGAATTCATAGCGGGGAAGTTTCAATTTGTTTTTCGTATTTAGTGGATAGTGATGTGGTTGTGGATAAATGGTTGTGTCGTTGTTGCTGAAAGATGATGATGTGATGATTTATGTATGTAATGATATATGATGATGAAGAGTATGAAAGGATGATGATGATGAGATGAGAAGCAATTAGATAATTAGTAAGATGATATGAATGATAACTGAATATGATGATATGAGATGATGATTGATGATGATATGTGATGAGTGATAGATGATGATGATGGGATGATGATGATGATGATATGAATGATGAGAGATGATGATGATGATGATGATGATGATGATAATGATGATGAGATGATGAGATGATGAGATGATGATGATGATGAGATGATGATGATGATGAGATGATGATGAGATGATGATGATGATGATGAGGATGATGATGATGAGATGATGATGAGATGATGATGATGATGATGATGAGGAGATGATGATGGATGATGGGATGATGATGATGATGATGATGATGATGAGAGTGATGATGATGATGATGATGATGATGAGGATGATGATGATGAAGACCGAAGACAGATATAAATAAGGAGAAGATGTATATAACGTGAACTATCAGGTTGCCAGCATGTTATGTCACGTGAATATGTTGATGTTATTTCCTCATATACGATAACATTTATTGTTATCTTTCTCCTCAAGGTGGATGCGAGGATAACAAAGATGTGACTGGTAACAAGAGAAGGCGAACCCGAACAAATTTTACCGGCTGGCAGCTGGAAGAACTGGAGAAAGCGTTTCAAGACTCCCACTACCCGGATGTGTTTATGAGAGAGGCTCTCGCCTTGAAGCTGGATTTGGTGGAAAGTAGAGTTCAGGTACCGCTGCTATTTTCGCATGTCTGTCGTAATGTTTGTCTGTAGTGATGTTTGTCTGTCTTGATGTTTGTGTGTCTCTACATGTTTCTGTCTGCGAGTCTGTGAATGTGTGTCTGTGAATACGAGTCTGTAATGCGAATCTGTGAATGCGTGTATGTGAATGTATGTGTGTGAGTGTGTGTGTGAATGTGTGTATGTCAATGTGTGTATGTTAATGTGTGTCTGTGAATGCGTGTCTGGAAATGTGTGTCTGTGAATGTGTGTCTTTGAATGCGTTCATGTGAATGTGGGTCTTCTGTGAATGTGTGTCTGTGATTGAGTTCCTGTGAATGTGAGTCTGTTAATGCGTTCCTGTGAATGTGTATCTGTGAATACGTGTCTGTGAATGCGTGTCTGGAAATGCGTGCCTTTTTGTATGTGTTAGCGTCTATTTACATGTGTGTTTGAGATCCGCAATAACGTAGGGGTAAGTGCACTTCATTCGTAGCTCCGTGGTTCGAAGCTCAAATCCACAATGGACAGGGATTTTTTTTCCCGACCGTGACGTCTCTCAGTGCGACTCAACCTCAATTCGGTAACATAAGATGAGAACAAGGAGTTGTGTGGTTTTTTGTTTGCAAGAAGCCCAGAGGAAGCAGCGGAAGCTAAGAATATGATCAACAAATAAACAATGTACAGGTATTAAAAGCTTCCGAAAAAAACAAATAGACAAACACGGGATTCGATCCACTTACCATCATTTCTTACGACACCCATCGCCTAGTCTAGCAATACAATATTTGACAAGAACGGATAAAAAATGAAGGACAAAGACGATTTGTGTCTCAGTATGTGCACTCGTTACTATCTTAGTTACGTCTCACTGTGTGGGAACGGAAGGGATAAGCATAGTCACAAAGCTGAAAGTTTACCAGGCCATAGTGCTAACCACGCTGCTGTACGCAAGCGAGACATGGACAGTGTATAGCAGACACGCAAGAAAATTAAACCATTTCCACACAAGCTGTCTACGCAGAATACTAAAAATAAACTGGCAGGACAAAATTCCAGACAGCGAAGTCCTCACAAGAGCAAAGATCCCAAGCGTCAACACCCTGTTGCAGAAGGCCCAACTGAGATGGGTCTGTCACGTTGCTCGAATGCCTGATAAACGCATCCCAAAACAGTTGATGTATGGCGAGCTTGAAGGGGCAGACGTTTAGCTGGTGGACAGAAAAACGCTTTAAAGACACTCTAAAGTGTCTCTGAAATGCTTCGATATAGACAATACGTGCTGGGAATCCTTGCGCAAGATCGCCAAATGTGGCGCTGTAACAACAAAAGAGGAACCCGAATAGCTGAGAATCATCGTATTGTTGAGTCACAGAGAAAACAAGCAGCGCGAACAGACAGAGCACACAACACGCACATGTCTACCCTTGATCATGTATGCCCCACCTGTGGTCGGGGATTCTGTTCTAGGATTGGACTCTACAGTCACCTCCGCACACACCAGAGAGGTGCAACAGTACACGTCTGAGATTGTTTCATCATGGACGGCTATTATTATTATCTTAATTATAAAACTCATTGTCTATGTGTCGCCGGAAACATTTGAGAACGACAAACTCTGGAATCAATCATTCTGAACAGTTTATTTGTTTGTGTGTTTGTTTGTTCGGTAGGGGATTAAGCCTCAATATGGCCGAGACACGCCGCTTTCAACCTAAGATATGTGAACAGTTTATTTTTTCCTCTTGAAAATGTAAAGTTCCCCGTAACCCATTTTCAAATTTTTACGTCAAGAAGAGTTAAGAGAAGAAGAAGAAGATGAAGAGGAAATTGTAAAGAAGGAAATCTTCTTTAGCAGTTGAAGACTTTTACGAGACATAGAACATTAAACTGTTAAAATTATGTAATTTTCCAGCACGTTTTAATTGAAACTAGCTTGAGAGGCTCCGTTATAGCGACCTCTTACCACGATTTGACCTAGTAAATAATTTGTTTAATTAATACATTTCATAGCGTGTTCATCAATCCATCATACTAAATCACTGTGCATGCATAGGTGTAAACAGGTTTTTAAAAAGTATTTGCCTTATTTGTGAACGATGAATATACATTTAAAAATCGGATAAAAATTTACGTGCTTAACAAAACATCAATCAATCAAGTGTCATGCCTGCCGGCATAGGTGATCATGTCTCTTCACAACTCTCTCTGCTTGATGCATGTAATCAGTTCTGACGTCGAACCATGATGTCAGGCCATCCCTCTGCCTTCCGCGATCTCTCCTTCCCTGAATTTTACCTGTTGTTATCAAATGTTCTAAACCTTCTCTTCGCATTATATGCCCGAAGAACCTTGATTGTCGGATTCTTCTTTTTGATAAGCTTTCTTGGTGCGCAGGCCTGATTAAAAACCTCCTCATTTGTTTGCTCAAATCATACCAGACAAATTTAGTTTTTTGACTTATTTTTAATTAATTAAACATCAATTTCTTTATAAATTTGTTATCTGTAAACTATAATGGAATCTGCAATTTAAATAATTAAAAACGTAAAGAATCCATTTTACTTGGGGTGGTATATTAGTAAATATTGTGTTAGGCTATCATTTTTCGTTAACCTTCTGCACACGGTGGGTAATGTGGTAAATAACATTCCAGTTAGTTTTACTTATTAGTGCATATCTGGTATCCAGTTGAAGCTGTGTCCCCATAGAGCTGTTAGGTCTGAGAACATTCCAGACGTAAATCAAATATGAGGCTCACTTGTGAAGCTGATGTGTTTGTGTTTGTAATTGTATGTGTGGTGGCGTCTGTGGCTTAGGGGATAGTGACTCGGTCTATTAACCCCGACGTTCTGAGTTCAAATTGGTTGCAAATTGTTTCGCGTGTATTTTTACAAAAGGACGATGGCACCACTCGTTCAGAAAGCAATGCAAACTACTGAACGTAATAATGCCTAGAAAAATCACAAACAGCGTTAAAAAGCTGGGGTTCATTCGCAAAGTCTTGTAAAGGATATGCAATTAACTTTAACTTTAATTGTCTGTGTAAGTAGCGTGTATTGTGTAACGGTTGCCTACACAGGATACTCCATCTGCGATGGTATGACAAGACAACAAACAGAGAACTGTGGGATAGAGTGGGACAACGGCAAGTGGAACAAGAGATAAGAAGCAGAAGGTGGCGATGGATAGGACACGCACTGAGGAAACCCCTAACAGCATCACCAGACATGCTCTTTGATGGAACCAACAGGCAATAGAGTTAAGGGAAGACCAAGGAACACCTGGAGATGGGAGTTAGAGATGGAATGCAAAAAAACGGGGAAAGAGTGGAGAGATCAGGAAAAGATGGCATTGTATAGGTGGGCTTGGAAGGCCTTGGTTGCCGACCTATGCTTCCCTAGGGGCGAAGGGTGAAGAAGAAGTGTGTACCGGAGCACGACGAGTGTCTGCGTGTTCCTGTGTGTGTCTATAGTCTGTTACTATCTGTTTTGTACGTGTGTGTATGTGTGTGTGCTCGCACGTACTTGTGCGGGTGTATGTGTGTGTTTGTGCATGTGTGCCCGCCCGTCCGTATGTGGGTGTGCTCACGCGTGCTTGTGCGGGTGTGTGTATGTGTGCGTGTATACCCGAGCGCGCGTATATGTGTATGTGTATTTATCTGGTCAACAATCTGACATATTACATTTTTTTTTAAAACAAAATCCTGTACCGTGTCTCTGTTTCTCACCAGGTCTGGTTCCAGAATCGCAGAGCCAAATGGAGGAAGAAGGAGAACACCAAGAAGGGACCTGGACGTCCTGCACACAACGCCCAACCTCAAACTTGCAGTGGAGATCCCATGGACGAGGACGAGATACGGCGACGAGAGCACGAGAGGATTGAGAAGAAGAGGAGAAAGCAGGAGGAACGTTTACGTAAACTAGAAGAGAAGAGGAAGTCTATCGGAGGCACTCAGTCAACATCCTTATCTTCAGACGAGAGAAGCAGAAACACCTTCAGGCTCAGCTTGGATGGAATGATGTCATCAACCTCTTCTGTGTCCGGAAATGACGCAAGTTGTGACAGTTTCTCAGACCATATTTCTACAAAAGTTGACTGTCATATTTTTCGCAACCATTCTTCATTCTCAACACATTCAAACATTGGTGCACCACAAACAACCCTCGGCAGCCTATCACACATAAACAATGCAAAATCTAGCCCTTTCAGTATCGACCGACTCCTTGAAGCTCCCAAAGTCCCCCGAGGAAGACGCCCAAACTCTAAGTACCCGCTTGTTCAAGCTTGTAAATCTCTAGGTAACTTAAGCCTAGGCCTGCTTCCATTCTTCCCAATCACCCAACCCATGGGGTTTCTTGTACAGCAGGTGATTCATAACGAACCACCTTTAACACCTGCAAGAGAAAGTTCTGCTAGATGTGGTTCCATTTCTAACCACGAAGAAATTGTAAAACAAAATTGCTTCCACGATATTGACATTTCATCTCCTTTGAACTCGCCTGAAGAAGTCATACCGGCCGACAATTTAGTCAAACTCTCATCTACAAAAGCATATTTTCAGAGCCAGTTTACTGACTCGTACACAGAAAACGAGAATGACATTACAAACACATTAGACAACGTAGTCAATGGCAACAGTTTGTTTACTAACATTCAAGATGGACGTACTGTTGATTTCAACCAACAACAAGATGAACATAAACGTGTGTACTTACTTGGTGTTCTTAGTGATAGCAATAACAATGATAAAGATAAAACAAGCAGTGACAATAGCAAGAGTTTCATCAGTCAAGACATGAATACCAGATATGAATCAGATAATGAACATAGCAACAATAATAACAACAGCGATGTGGAAGAAAACAATGATAAACTGTGTTCGTCATAGATACAATCAAAGAAGTTTGAGAAAATTATAGAGAATAAGTATTGAATTTAATTTAACCTGCTGCCTTGCAGGTAGGCTGGGGACAGCCAAAGACTGACGGAGAGCGAACCCAGTAAGCGCTGGCTGAAACCGGACACATTGCCGAAGGATAAGCACCAGAGCTCTAAATGGCGCTAAAGATGTGACGTAAACACCAATGCTAAAGGCTGCATGAATTAGATTTCCATATGAATAAAATGTATGGAGAAATTTGGTACAGCAGTCTAAGCGATGATCGCTGGAGAGAGAGAGAATTTAATTTGTAGTTTTTTGTTTAATGTGTATTCCATATTATTGTAAGTGTTATTTTGAACTCAAATCTAAGAAAATTAGCGGATTCTACAAATAAGAATGACAAAATTGAAGTATTTTCGACATATTTTATTTTTCCGATCCAGAAGCACTTGAGCTTTCAGCTCTTCGGCTCGTGCCATGGACATCGTAACCCTTCGGTTTGGTGCCACGAACACCGTAAATATGGAGAGCCTATGACTTTTCTGCCAGTCCATGGAATTGAACCCGCACGCACAGGGAGCTTGTCACCCGTCGTCCAACGCGCTACTAACACGCTGAGCAGGTGGGCATTTTGGACATATAAAAAGAAAGTAAATAGCTGGAAAAGATCATTATGAATAGATGCATCCTGGCAACGAGAAGAAGAAGAAGACCATCACAGAGAAGTTGGATTCAGGAAGTGATTCATGGTTTAAACATGACTGCAGCAAGAGCGGGAGGTTTGCAGAGAAATTTCAAAGGACTGTAAGTTTGGCAAACTTATGATCAGGGCAAACTATTGGATGATGTTGATGAATATTTAAATATCTCATAACTAGGTGGGAAAGGGGGTGCGAAATGACGAGGCATCTAGAGAGAGAAAATAAGAGTGGGTCTTTGGAAATAGCTTATCTATATAGAAGACTGGGCCGGATAACTAAGTAGAGGTTGTAGATAGAGAAGTGTTCTACAGAAGATTAGGCGGATAACTAGGTCGTAGATAGAAGAGTGTTCTATAGAAGTTGGGCCGGATAACTAAGTAGAGGTTGTAGATAGAAGAGAGTGTTCTATAGAGAAGACTGGGCCGGATAACTAGGTTGTAGATGAGAGAGTGTTCTATAGAAGATTGGGCCGGATAACTAAGTAGGGTTGTAGATGAAAGAGTGTTCTATAGATTAGACTGGGCCGGATAACTGGTTGTAGATAGAGAGAGTGTTCTATATAGAAGACTGGGCGGATAACTAGGTTGTAGATATAGAGAGTGTTCTATAGAGAAGACTGGGCGGATAACTAGGTTGTAGATAGAAGAGAGTGTTCTATATAGAAGACTGGGCCGGATAACTAGGTTGTAGATAGAAGAGAGTGTTCTATAGAGAAGATTGGGCCGGATAACTAGGTTGTAGATAGAAGAGAGTGTTCTACAGAGAAGATTGGGCCGGATAACTAGATCGTAGATAGAAGAGAGTGTTGTATAGAGAAGATTAGGCCGGATAACTAGATCGTAGATAGAAGAGAGTGTTGTATAGAGAAGATTAGGCCGGATAACTAGATCGTAGATAGAAGAGAGTGTTGTATAGAGAAGATTAGGCCGGATAACTAGATCGTAGATAGAAGAGAGTGTTGAATAGAGAATAGATGGTTATATAAAGACGAGATGGTCAGTGATAGAGATTAGAGGATCATATAACTAAGAGATACTCAGATAGAAAAGAAGAGGTTGAGGTAGAGAAGAGAGAACTGAAAGAAAAGTAAGATGAAAGATAATGTGGACTGGACATAGTCTACGATGGAAAATAACAGATATTAATATCGAAAGAAAAACGACAAGTTAAAATATAGCTGTTACATGTGTGGGATAAGAGATAATGAAAATTAACTATGAAAATTTTAAAATAATTTAGTCTTTTCTTTCTGACGCTGTGAGGGAAACCAAGATTACAGAAAGGAAGAAAAAGATTTAAAACTAGGAAATTTGATGTATAAAGATAAAATTTAATCAAATACGTAGAGGCAATAAAAGGAATAATAAAATTATGAGAAGTTATGCAACAAATTGTCAAAGCAATATCACTTTTTAAAAGTCTAAAGTAAATATGGAACTGCAAGTTATATAGTTTTAAAACTAGATTACGAATTTTCAATTCAAATGTTGTATCAATCCTAACATATGCCAGCTAGAGTTGTTGTATCCATCCTAACATATGCCAGCGAGAGTTGGAAAATGACTAAAGATATAGAAAGCAAGTTAGTGCATTTGAAAATAGATGTCTGCGAAAAATAATGAACATAAAATGGACGAATTCAGGAGAAGTGATGAAATCAGAGAAATGTCTCGCCAACCACTAGTGACATATGTTATAAGAAAGAGAAGATAAAGATATGTTAAGCATACTCTGAGAAGAAATGATCAAAGAATAACACAGCAGGCATTTTAAAGTGGAAGACAGAGGGTTCAAGAAAGAAAGACCTTTCTATGAAACCCTTAAAATGAACTTGACTGAAGAATGCCAGAAATGCTGGAAAATGACCCACAACCATTATTAGGAAAGATGGAGACATTCCAAAATAAATGTTTAAGACGAATCCTGAACATCTAATCAAATACAATTAGCAAAGCAAATGAAGAGCTCAGTGTAGGTGAGATCTAGTTCCTAGTCCTATCGGAGACGGACGATAAAACGTAGGTCCCGTGTTCACTTTCAGCCCGTAAAAGACCATGGCAGTTCAAAATCGAGAATTGCAGACTGGAAAGCCGCAGTCCGGGCAAAATTCATTAGAAAATGTTAAAAATAAAATTCCTACAAAAATATCTTCACCATATTCAAAATTACATCGGGACGCTCAGACCCCGTGCTACGGAGTTGTGCACTGCAGCTGAGATCTTCCTGTGTAAGAAAGAGATCGTAGCCCACATGGCTGCTCACGAAGTACAATAATGGTAGTCTATTAATTAATCAAGCGCTTATGACAGAAACAAAGGTGCGTCATTGGAGACTATCATTAAGGAAGATATGGATGAGATCGTAGAATATGTGATGTGTGTCATTATGTCAGTATGTCAGTATGTCAGTATGTCAGTATGTCAGTATGTTAGTATGTCAGTATGTCAGTATGTCAGTATGTCAATATGTCAGTATGTCAGTATGTCAGTATGTCAGTATGCCAGTATGTCAGTATGTCAGTATGTCAGTATGTCAGTATGTCAGTATGTCAGTATGTCAGTATGTCAAAGTATTTTCAGTATGTCAGTATGTCAGTATGTCAATCATGTCAGTATGTCAGTATGTCATATGTCAGTATGTCAGTATGGGTATTGGCTAGGACAGCTCTGCGATTGACATGGGATGAGAAAATAACACCTGGGTCTCCCTAATAATTGTCGAAAGAGAGTTCGAAGATTGTGGTCTGATGTGAGAAACAATTAAAATAAAGGCGTCGGAAAAGCAACAATGGAATTTGTGTGTGGAAGTTATATATGTCAAACAGGATAGGAAGGGGGTGTAGAATGCAGTGGATAGGTGTCTCCATCACTTAATAGTCTATCAACTGTCTGATATCTGGTGATTCTACCTGGCGTTGCCGGTGCCTGCAAAGCATGGTAACAATGAAGTCTACAAGGCATATCGTAAGAGGCGACAGAGGTAGGGGGCCCCAGGAAGCTACAATAGTAAATGAAAAGCGTCGTAGAAATCGGATGTATTGGTCTACTTGTAGACGCATAACTGGAACAACGTAAATGGCCCTTTTGGCTCAGATCACATACAAGTCACAAAAAGTGGTTAACAAGTGGTCGATATGAAGCATACGAAGAAGAAGAAGAAGAATATCCCACCGAGAGAGAGTAGTCAATGGAGGCCAAATATGAAATATCTTTGTATACTGCCAAATTTCAATGTGATTTTGTGCAGCTTATATTAATTTATGATGTTTTATCATGTACATGCTTCTGAACGTCGCACCGCTTGTTATGGATGGATAACTTTAACATATGTTTACACATCATAGACTATTAACCCTTTCCATACCATGAGTGTAACTCAGTAAGAACCACAATTGTATTATGACAATAGTATTGTTATCTTCCAAACGTTTGTTTTTACGTTGGTTACTATAGTTATTACATTACTATATATATATATGTATCATTCAATATACTATTTATATCCATATATATGAAAATGTGGACGGAGAAAATTTACGAAGGGTTGGGTATACCCTTCGGAAGACTCAGTCGAGTATCATCAGACAAGTACGTCGCCGGAGTGGTTACCGGGGCCCAAATTGGGGTGTAAAGATAGAACTGTTACCTGCTACCTGCCACACATGTCGTAAGAGGCGATTAAGAAGGGGTGGGGCTAGCTACCCCACATCGTAAAAACACTAGATGGCTACAGAACGGAGAGCGAGCCGAGTAAACGCTGGCGGAAACCGGGCACGTCGCAGTAGGATAAGCACCAGGGCTTCAAGTGGGGCTGAAGATGTGACGTAAAACACACCAATGCTAAGGCTGCATGGGTCAGATTTCCAAATGAATATAATTTATGGGGAGATCCGGTACATCGGTCTGGGCGGTGATCACGAGAGAGAGAGAGAGACAAACACTTGAGTGGAACCGACAAGATCAACGGAAAATAGAACGGCCTATGTAGGTAGACTTGGAGAATCTTTTTGAGCAACTGAAGGATGCTGGAGTATCCTGAGAAGATATAAGGAAAATGTTCAGATCAGGAAAAGTGGAGAACAACTGTTGATGCCCTATGCTCCAAAAGCAGAGAGAGATATGTCACACACATGTCTGAAGTCACGGCATACATGAATAATGTCACAAACATGTCTGAAGTTTACGCATACATGAATAATGTCACAAACATGTCTGAAGTCACGGCATACATGATTAATGTCACAAACATGTCTGAAGTCACGGCATACATGAATAATGTCACAAACTTGTTTGAAGTCACGGCATACATGAATGATGTCACAAACATGTCTGAAGTTACGGCATACATAAATAATGTCACACACATGTCTGAAGTCAAGGCATACATGAATAATGTCACAAACATGTCTGAAGTTACGGCATACATGAATAATGTCACAAACTTGTTTGAAGTCACGGCATACATGAATAATGTCACACACATGTCTGAAGTCAAGGCATACATGAATAATGTCACACACATGTCTGAAGTCAAGGCATACATAAATAATGTCACAAACATGTCTGAAGTCATGGCATACATGAATAATGTCACAAACATGTCTGAAGTCACGGCATACATGAATAATGTCACAAACATGTCTGAAGTCAAGGCATACATGAATAATGTCACAAACATGTCTGAAGTCACGGCATACATGAATAATGTCACAAACATGTCTGAAGTCACGGCATACATGAATAATGTCACAAACAGGTCTGAAGTCACGGCATACATGAATAATGTCACAAACAGGTCTGAAGTCACGGCATACATGAATAATGTCACACACATGTCTGAAGTCAAGGCATACATGAATAATGTCACAAACATGTCTAAAGTCACGGCATACATGAATAATGTCACAAACTTGTCTGAAGTCACGGCATACATGAATAATGTCACAAACTTGTCTGAAGTCACGGCATACATGAATAATGTCACAAACAGTCTAAGTCACGGCATACATGAATAATGTCACAAACAGTCTGAAGTCAGGCATACATGAATAATGTCACAAACAGTCTAAGTCACGGCATACATGAATAATGTCACAAACTGTCTGAAGTCACGGCATACATGAATAATGTCACAAACTTGTCTGAAGTCACGGCATACATGAATAATGTCAAAAATTGTCTAAAGTCACGGCATACATGAATAATGTCACAAACTTGTCTGAAGTCACGGCATACATGAATAATGTCACAAACAGGTCTGAAAGTCACAGCATACATGAATAATGTCACAAACATGTTTGAAATTGTAAAAAGTGCTTGTCATAGATATTTATTGTCCCATATTGTCCCATATTGTCCCATATTGTCCCAAATTGGTTTTAGATTGTTCACAAAATGTAGAATCACAAACATTGTTAGTAGTTGCGTTTCAGGTTTTTTTATCTTACCTAATGTATGTAATATCTGTACAAGATTACAAAATATTCCTAGGATGTGTACCTTTACCGAATGAAAGACATTTTACATTTTACTTATTGTCTTAGGTTGCTTCTGTGTCGATGTGGTTAAACAGTCTGTCTTACTTTCTGGAGGTCGGGGGTTCGAATGTAGATTTCGTCACTTGATTCGTGATTGAATTTTTTATTTGAGATCCCTTAGGATTGTTGCGGGGCTACAGAGCTTGTGCTTTGTGCAGTACTCGTCGAAGATGACATGTGATTACTGCTAAGAGGGACCTAGTTAGAGCTATATTTTTTTTCATTTCGATCTAGAAGCACTTGAGCTTTCAGCTCTTCGGCTCGGGGTCATGGACATCGTAACCGTTCAGTTACTAAACAGTAAAACACAGACCACAGTCTTCAGACTTAGAACAGGACACTGCAGTCTCAGAGCACACCTCCACAGAATGGGTCTCAGGGACTCAGCAGCCTGCACCTGTGGATCACCTAAGCAGTTCCCAGAGCACATCCTGCAAGACTGCCCCAGTCTGAGTAGTGTGAGAATAGAGATCTGGCCAACAGAAACAACACTACAAGACAAACTAAATGGAACCGGTGAAGACCTCAAGTGCACCGCCCTGTTTATGACACATACCGGAATATTCACATAGCAGAAGTTGATCGCAGAAGAAGAAGGTTCGGTGCCACGAACACCGTAAATATGGATAACGTGTGGATTTTCTGCCAGCCCACAGAATTGAACCACACTCACAGGGAGCATGTCACCCGTCGCCCAACGCGCTACGAACACGCTGGGCAAGCGGTATTTATTTAGAGCCATATAAATAAACCCGGTGCAATGGAGTAAAGTCTTCGCCTATAGACCTTTCTTTAAGACTGTTCTAATATTATAAATGGACACAATTTATTCTTGTATCCACTATCCATGTATCCGCTATCCATATATCCAACTGTCAATCATTTATCCGTTGGTCATTAGTATATCCATCATTATATGAAGCATCACATAGTCTCTCCATCATCGTTGAACCATTATCTATCAAAAATCTATCATCTATCCACTTATTTCTTCGCATTTCTATCATTTATCAATCCAGTTATCAACCACATCATCGAGTCAAAAAATAACAAATAAACTATACCCAAATCACATTTGTTACTCTCATTTATTTGTATCTGTGAATTTTCTTCACTTATCAAAAATTAAGACGCACACTTTTTTAAAATGTACACCTAGTCTCTTTTCTGACTCTCTTTCTGGATCTCTCTCTCTCTTCTATTTTTCTATTATTTTAAAATATTGGGGGAGGAGCTTGCTCGGAAGTGTCGCACCGGTGGAACCAATTACGTTTCAAATGTGTAAAACAAAACTCCGAGCGTCGTGATTCTTTTGAATAAGAGTTGCTCGGAATGTGTTTAAATGTGTTTAGTTGCCTATTGGCTTTATGAAGGTTCCCACCCTTTGGTTGCGATTAAGTGGACAGTATACTTTGATCTTAGAGAAAAGGCCGAGAAGCGAAAGGATGTCCACGGTAAATACTGAAACGAACGCCCGAGTGGTTACCGGGGCCCAAATTTGGGGTGTAAAGAATAGAACCACTGTATCCTGTCACGCATATCGTAAGAGGCGGCTAAGGAGTTTTGGCTGGAATCGGATGCACGTGTCCTAAACATGTAGAAGTCTACACGTTTAGGGGCCTACCAAACCAATGTGCAACGTATACACGTTCTTGGCAAAGATCAAACATATCATAAACAGTAATTAATATTGGTCGTAAAGAACGAACACAAAGAAGAAGAAGAGACTGAAACGAAATTAATTAAGCTGCGAGAAATATCAGATTACATTCCATATAAAAGATTGAACGAGTTGTCCAGGATAGAGCGGTATGGAGAAATTGCTTGCAGGTCGTATGTAACATATAGCGATACGAGAGGAGTACGATAGAACACCAATTGTTACGGAACCAGACACATTTGTTTTAACCCTGTCATGCATGAATATTTTTAATGGGGATAAAAACATTATTGTAACAATTTCTATGAAAAATTAGTATGTAAGGCAAGCACTATAACTTGGATCTTCTTCTTCTTCTTCTTCAACGGTCCATATCGACCACCTGTCAACACTCTGTGTGATTTATATGTGATCTGAGCCTAGAGCGATTGTACGTTGTACCAGTTATACGCCTACAAGTAGACCAGCACATCCGATTTCTGTGCTGCTTTTTATTTACTAGGTAGCATTCGTCTTGCCTACATTTGACGCCTCTACGACATGCATTGTAGGTCGCAGTGGTACTATTCTTTGCTTCCATTGCGGGCCCTGGCACTACACGAGCGACTTGTATTTTAATTTTATTCAATCATTTTTTCAAATTTCAATCATGTCCACTACAAAGTTTTGTTCAATCACTTATTCAAATTTCAATCATGTCCACTACAAAGTTTTGTTCAATCACTTATTCAAATTTCAATCATATCCACTACAAAGTTTTGTTCAATCACTTATTCAAATTTCAATCATGTCCACTACAAAGTTTTGTACAATCACTTATTCAAATTTCAATCATATCCACTACAAAGTTTTGTTCAATCACTTATTCAAATTTCAATCATGTCTACTACAAAGTTTTGTTCAATCACTTATTCAAATTTCAATCATGTCCACTACAAAGTTTTGTTCAATCACTTATTCCAATTTCAATCATGTCCACTACAAAGTTTTGTTCAATCACTTATTCAAATTTCAATCATGTCCACTACAAAGTTTTGTTCAATCACTTATTCAAATTTCAATCATGTCTACTACAAAGTTTTGTTCAATCACTTATTCAAATTTCAATCATATCCACTACAAAGTTTTGTTCAATCACTTATTCAAATTTCAATCATATCCACTACAAAGTTTTGTTCAATCACTTATTCAAATTGCAATCATGTCCACTACAAAGTTTTGTTCAATCACTTATTCAAATTTCAATCATATCCACTACAAAGTTTTGTTCAATCACTTATTCAAATTTCAATCATGTCCACTACAAAGTTTTGTTCAATCACTTATTCAAATTTCAATCATGTCTACTACAAAGTTTTGTTCAATCACTTATTCAAATTTCAATCATGTCTACTACAAAGTTTTGTTCAATCACTTATTCAAATTTCAATCATATCCACTACAGTAGAACTTCATATATCTGTCTGTGACTAAGACATTCATTATTTTCAACGGAAGTTGGCAAAGCAGTCATGGCACAGGAATTGGTTGCACTCAGGGTTGGATGCAGAAGACTACCGCATCAGGCGGCACGATAAGTGGGGTGGCATAAGCAGCAAAATCAAAATCACAATTGAAGGTTATTTTAGAGAAAAAACATTAAAAAGGCGGCATTTCGAAGACTTGCATCATACTGAGAAAATATACCGCACGGCGCTGGTTGCACTTTACACAAATTTACTTTCTTGTCTCTTGCAATGTGTATCGTGACACCTATTTACATTCTGGATATCTGTCAGCTTTGACCAGTGATGACCTTCATGAAACCTTACTTCTGGTAGAGCTTTTCCGACCACACTGCGTCTTTTCACAACAAACGATAAACTTGGTCGTCCGCTTTTGACTCTAGTCTTGTCGCGAATGCCAAGATTTATTAGGGCTATCATGAGAAAGTACTACTCTATTCTGTACATTGTATTTATTCTTCTAATGGGTTTATGTGTCGTAGAAGCTAGGTGCTCGTCTCTCGTTGCAAAGGTACTCGATTCGCTCCCTCGTGGAGCCATCTAGATATTTGTACAGAGATCCCTGACCTCAGTGTAGGTGAGATCAAGTTCCTAGTCTTATCGGAGACGGACGATAAAACGTAGGTTCCTTGTTCAAGTTAAGCACGTAAAAGAACCATTGACAGTTCAAAATCGTGAAGAGCAGGCTTGAAAGCAGCTGCCAGGCAAAATTCATTAGAAAAAGATTTTAAAATAAATATTCATGCAAAATATTTTTACCATCTTATACATTACACTGGTACCAACGCCGGTGCTATGGAGTTCGTACAGTGTCGCCGAGATCGTCCTGTGTAAGAAAGAGATCGAAGCACAGATGGTTACTCACCGAAGTGTAATGATAATGGTACTATTAATCAATCAATCAATTTATTCTTCTATATTTCTAAATACATTCATGTTTCAATATATTTCTTACAGCTAACAGAAGGCCAGCTAGAACTGAAATCCAACGTCTAATAATTTATTAATATAAGAAATTAAACTTGGACATATTTTCATCACCGATGTTAATTATTCATTGCAGCATTCATTTTGTCACAACAAACAGAAAAATCTGGCGCTATAAATATTTATCCATAGATTTTGATATTATTTCACTCAGCTAAACCAACAAGTCCAAACGGTGGCCAAACATATTGATCATTCAAACACAATAATAATTTTGGGCTCACTTTGGTTCAGCCTGACAGGGGGGACATAACCGCAAAATAAACTTTGTCGAGTTGGCCAATTTCCGCTTGAGAAGACCGCGGTATTTTCATTCAATTAGCCGCCCTGAAACACTAACTCCAATTTGGGTGGAATTGGAAGCCAAATGCTTTTGTGAAAAAGGGCAATTTGCTTTTCCTAAACATTTTTTTATTGCTATCTGCGAATGATCTGGACAAACATGTTGTAATCTAAAATGGTTTAAATGGCTTTCTATGAAAATAGCCAAGACGATTTTTTGTTATTCTTGGTTTCAGTTGTAGCCCGGACTCCGCGACAGAGCTAACAAACGAAAGGGGAATTTAATTTTCCATCAGCTTTAAGAAATAAATGATTGCCGGCCATCTATGAGTTGTCATTGATCGTTTAATGTGAACCAGGTCTTCGGTATTGAATTGACGTTGGTGGGCAAATATTATAGCAGTTGTTTAGGAAAGCTATTACAAAGAAAGAGTGTGCCAGATAGCACTTGGCAATACTAAAATCAATAAAATTGTGATAGTGAGCACGAAATTTTAGTGATCGTTATATTATATCAATAATTGACCAGATTTCTTAGAGATGGCAACCGATCTAATTGAAACAAAACAATAATTTCAGAAATGTCGTCACAGCTTACAGCAGCCACGTTACATTGGCAACAAAATATAGAACAAATAAATAAATTGGTTGTAACGATACATAACAATAATTTCTGGGAAAAAAACAAGTTACTGCTCATAATAAAATTAAGTTATTGAATTTTATTTGAAGTTTTTTTCTACTCATTTCTCCTTTCTTATCTGCAGTCTATGTCTTATCTGCAGCCTCTGTCATGTCTTATCTACAACCTATGTCATGTCTTATATACAGTCTATGTATTATCTACAGCCTCTGTCTTATCTGCAGTCTCTGTCTTATCTGCAGCCTCTGTCATGTCTTATCTGCAGCCTTGTATGTTATCTACAGCATATGTCTTATCTGCAGTCTCTGTCTTATCTGCAGCCTCTGTCTTATCGACAGCCTATGTCTTATCCACAGCCTCTGTCTTATCCATTTTCTCGACATTAGTTAGTGATAAGCTCTTTGTTTTTTATACCAGGGTCTGGTCCTTTCTGTGCTTGAGTATGCGCTGGCGATCCTGACTCTCAGTCATAGTCAGATAGAACGACTGGAAAGAATACAGAACGAGGCGATGCGCATTATACTTGGTTGCACTAAAGACACGTCGTGCAGGGCGATGCGCTATCTCCTTGACTATCCTACTATGGAGTATAGAATACTGATGAGCCGTGCACGAGCATACCTTCGAGTCAATGCTGACACACAACATCCTCTGCACTTGGAAATAAAGAGACAAAAGGAAATAGGTTAAAAGAGGAAAATCTTGGATGGGTCAGGCCGAGGACTGTATTGAACAGGTGTGTACACTTGAAGACATTGATCCCGGTGAAGAATGGATACCAATGCCAAGAGGAATCGCTACATCCTTTTCTGTATGCATCGAACTTGATAAAGAATGCAGGCAACACAACCCACTTGTTGTGGAGGCAGAGGTTCAGGCATTAATTTCTGAGAACGCATCTGAGCATGATGTAATCATTTATACTGATGGTTCGGTGATTCGACATGTGCGGAGCTCATGGGCTTTCACTGCTCAGGTCGGAGGTGATGTTGTGAAGGAAGACAGTGGTGGTTTTGCCGTGACTACGAGCAGTTTCACTATGGAAATCATGGCGGTTACCAAAGCGATGATTTGGCTAGAATCACAGACTTTTATCCATGCATGTTTTCTCAGTGACTCAATGAGTATGCTCAGGAAGATTGAAACAGGATGGACTAGGAGACATTGGATAGAATCGCTGGGGAGGTCTAGGCTGACAAAGATCAGTTTTATTTTGTGCCAGGGCATGCAGGTGTAAGGGGAATGAACGTGCGGATATGCTTGCAGGTATGGCTGCTGTCCAAAGCGGACGAGCAATGGACCAGGCTGATATTATAAATTCCTTAAGGGAGAGAGGCGTGTACATGATTCACGTAATAGCGGTGAATCCACAACACTAACCAGACTGCAAGAACTCAAAGTTAAGTGTGGTGTAGCTCGACAAGAACGCTATGCTGGCAGACAAAGAAGAATTGTATACCAACAAAGAACCGGTGTCGTTAGTCGCCATACGCTGATGGACATACTGAGGGAGAGATCGGAGCACTTATGGACTAATTTGTTCGACGTGCAGTGATGGTGATCCGACGACTAAACTAAACTAAACTAAGCTCTTTGATTTGGATCTTTTTTTATACATTTTTATTTTAGTTTAATACATTATCTCGATGGTCATCTTTTTCTAGCGTTCTACAATTATTTCTACACATTGATTTCTCCAGTTTCTACACTTGATTTCTACACTGATTTCTACATTGTTTCTACAGTTTCTACACACTTAATTTCTACTGATTCTACATTGATTTCTACACATGATTTCTACCACTTGATTTCTACACACTTGATTCTACACACTTGATTTCTACACATGATTTCTACACTGATTCTCATGATTTCTACACACTGATTTCACACTTGATTTCTACACATTGATTTCTACATGATTTCTACATGATTCTACCTTGATTTCTACACACTTGATTTCTACACACTTGATTTCTACAAACTTGATTTCTACACACTTGATTTCTACACACTTGATTTCTACAAACTTGATTTCTACACACTTGATTTCTACACACTTGATTTCTACACACTTGATTTCTACACGCACTTGATTTCTACACACTTGATTTCTACACACTTGATTTCTACACACTTGATTTCTACACACTTGATTTCTACACTATCACACATTGATTTCTACACACTTGATTTCTACACACTTGATTTCTACACACTTGATTTCTACACACTTGATTTCTACACACTTGATTTCTACACACTTGATTTCTACACACTTGATTTCTACACACTTGATTTCTACACACTTGATTTCTACACACTTGATTTCTACACACTTGATTTCTACACACTTGATTTCTACACACTTGATTTCTAACACTTGATTTCTACACACTTGATTTCTACACACTTGATTTCTACACACTTGATTTCTACACACTTGATTTCTACACACTTGATTTCTACACACTTGATTTCTACACACTTGATTTCTACACACTTGATTTCTACACACTTGATTTCTACACACTTGATTTCACACTGATTTCTACACTTGATTTCTACACACTTGATTTCTACACACTTGATTTCTACACACTTGATTTCTACACACTTGATTTCTACACACTTGATTTCTACACACTTGATTTCTACACACTTGATTTCTACACACTTGATTTCTACACACTTGATTTCAACTGATTTCACCCGAGTTGTTATCGGGCCCAAATTTGGGGTGTAAAGAATAGAACCACTGTTACCTGCCATGCATGTCGTAAGAGGCGACTAATGAGGTTTGGCTGAAATCGGATGCATGTGTCCGCTAGGAATGCTAACCCGAAACAAATGCTTGCAGAAAACGGATGCACCAGGCCGTAAGGCGCATAACATGGTACAACGACCCTTCACAATGAGGAATGGGATAACGGATTCTACGGTTGCCAATCTGCCTCTGAGATTCAGCCACGCAGTAAGAATGTCAGACCTACCATCACGAGGGTGGCCAAAACTTACTGCGGGAAGAAGTCGGCACAAACGGGAAGCAGAAATCATGGGAATTATATCCTACAGACGAGAGAGAAATACAACAGAGAAGATGTATGCAGGATGTCACAGATGAGTTGATTACGGCTACAGTAAACGCCGGACACCAACACATGACTGAAATACATTTAGAGCTGTTGTGATGGGAGCAAAGTTTCGACACTTCAAAGCTCTAGATAATGATGAAATGGTGAAAGAAATAACACAGTTTTGTTTGTCCATTACGAATGTTACAGAGCAATAGGATTAGTGGATGAGTAGGATTAGTGTGGGAGTAGGATTAGTGTGGGAGTAGAATTAGTGATGAGTAATTAGTGGATGAGTAGGATTAGGGATGAGTAGGATTAGTGGATGAGTAGGATTAGTGGATGAGTAGGATTAGTGTGGGAGTAGGATTAGTGTGAAGTGGTAGTGTGGATAGGATAGATGAGTAGGATTAGTGGATGAGTAGGATTAGTGATGAGTAGGATTAGTGGATGAGTAGGATTAGTATGAGTAGGATTAGTGGGAGTGGATTGTATATGAGTAGGATTAGTGGATGAGTGGATTGTGGATGAGTAGGATTAGTGGATGAGTAGGATTAGTATGGAGTAGGATTAGTATGGAGTAGATTAGTGGATGAGTAGGATTAGTGGATGAGTAGGATTAGTGGATGGTAGATTTGTGGATGGTAGGATTTGGATGAGTGCGATTTGTGAATGAGTAGGATTAGTGGATGAGTTGGATTTGTGGATGAGTAGGATTAGTTGATGAGTAGGATTAGTGGATGAGTAGGGATAGTGGATGAGTAGGATTAGTTGATGAGTAGGATTAGTGGATGAGTAGGGATAGTGGATGAGTTGGATTAGTGGATGAGTAGGATTAGCGGATGGGTAGGATTAGTGGATGAGTAGGGATATCTGAATGTGCGCGTGACTTGCGCTGTGATTTGATTTGAATTGACGAAGAGTTGCTTAATTCTTCGACCCCTTTCTCTGACATTGGGTCTATCTGATTTTAGTGACAAGACAGCTGGGCATGGAAGTCACATGCAGCGGATAACCATGGCTGTCTATCTATTGATCTCGCTGTGCTGATTACACCCCCTCCCCTCAAAGCGAGTTTGTGGTGTCGCAATTAGGCTTGTTAAACAAATGATTTGTTCCGTATATTAAATAGAGCTACGTTTTCACATACAACATAAACGATGGAACATTATACAAAATACAACATAAGCAATAAAACATTATACAAAATACAACATAAGCAATAGAACATTATACAAAATACAACATAAACAATAGAACAATATACAAAATACAACATAAGCAATAGAACATTACACAAAATACAACATAAGAAGTAGAACATTACACAAAATACAACATAAGGAATAGAATATTATACAAAATACAACATAAGCAATAGAACATTACACAAAATACAACATAAGCAATAGAACATTACACAAAATACAACATAAGAAGTAGAACATTACACAAAATACAACATAAGGAATAGAATATTATACAAAATACAACATAAGCATATGAACATTATACAAAAATACAAATAGCAATAGAACATTACACAAATACAACATAAGCAATAGAACATTCACAAAATACAACATAAGCAATAGAACATTTTAAAAGTACAACAATCAATAGAACATTAAGAAATACAACATAAACAATAGAACAATATACAAAATACAACATAAGCAATAATACATTACAACAAATCAAATAAAGCAATAGACATTATACAAAGTACAACATACAATAGAACATTTTAAAATACAACATAAGCAATAGAACATTATACAAAATACAACATAAACAATAGAACAATATACAAAATACAACATAAGCAATAGAACATTATACAAAATACAACATAAACAATAGAACAATATACAAAATACAACATAAGCAATAGAACATTACACAAAATACAACATAAGCAATAGAACATTATACAAAATACAACATAAGCAATAGAACATTATACAAAATACAACATAAACAATAGAACAATATACAAAATACAACATAAGCAATAGAACATTATACAAAGTACAACATAAGCAATAGAACATTATACAAAATACAACATAAGCAATAGAACATTATACAAAATACAACATAAGCAATGTTACTGCTCGTCTGTCACGCGTGATGATGACCACATAAATTGTCATACAAGGGAATGTAGTTGCGTTATGTTTGTATGTGTGTGCGTAGATGTGCGTTGTGAGCGTTTACCGCTATGCACCTCACCATAAAAGAGTCGTTTGGGTATTCTGCAATCCGCCATTCGCGCCACATGTCCTTAGAACATACGCCATAGAACATTATATGAAATACAACACATTCAATAGAACATTATATGAAATACAACATAAGCAATATCTCGCGATCACCAGCTAGACTGATGCACCAGATGTCCACATAAAGTGAAATATATTTTCCGTTGACATAGCTAAATTCTCAAATGTAGAATGCACTCTTATTGACTTGCCAGATTGCATACGTACATTTATGTATATAATAAATGATACATTCATTTTTTGAAAGATCTGGTATGAAAGGATCAAACACGCAATGATCTCAAGGTGAAACTTACAACAATCAAACAAAACAAAAACAAAAAGGCGCCGAAAGCTCTAAATCGTCTACAGAAAACAAATTTATGCCATCTTTATCTTCTGGTTCAATCGCTCGACGTTTGTCAAAAATGAAGTCTGAAATCCTTCCAAGCGGAACAAGAGCCAAACGGAATGCCATGCCAAACTCGAGTCCGCCCCAAACTCTCTCCTTCATTTGCATGGAAATGAAAATGGCGCTATCAGAGATGGCGGGCTAGCAGATTTGCCTGATCCTATCTCTAGATCCGATGTGACGTGCGAGCCAAGACCTGGGACTTTGCTGGTAACGACAAACAGGAGACCCCCTAATCAATTTTGAATTAATCAGCACTTCCTCTTTAATGGAATGAACATGTGTGCAATTATATCTTTTTTCTTGAACTCAGGAATAAGTCGAGACAATCCTTTGATCGTTCGTCAGATTAAGTATCGATGTTTGCCAATTTTTTCCCCTAAAGAAGGATTCTCCTCGTTCCTGTGTCTGATGTCTTTGACAAATACTTAATCGAGTCTGATCAAGTATGAATGGAGAGTTCCGGTTTAGAAGAATGTCGCCAGGCAACGGATAGACAACAAGACAACAGAAGTCGTAATTACCATTAGAAACTATTAGAGACACTGTTTATTGGAGTCGTAAATTGGTAGAGTCATACGAGTCTTTTTGTTAGTCCCCATCCCTGTAAGGGGGTCTCTTTGAAATAGAAGTTATATGCTTATCTCTCATGCCAAAGTACCAGGTTCGCCCCTCGTGGAGCCATCTGGATATTTTTCAGAGACTCCTGATCTCAGTGTAGGGAGATCGAGTTCCTAGTCCTATCAGAGACTAACGATCAAACGTAGGTGCCGTGTTCAATTTGAGCACGTAAAAGAACCTTTGGCAGCTCAAAATAGAGAAGAATATGCTGGAAAGCCGCTGCCTGTGCAAAATTCGTTAAATAAAAAAAAAAATTTTTAAAAACTACAAAAATATCTTCACCATCTTCAAAGTTACATCGGGGACTCTCGCTGGTGCACTGCAACTGAGATCTTCATGTATGAAAGAGATTGGAGCACAAATGGTTACTCACCGAAGTGCAATGATGATGGTTCTATCAATTAATTAATCTATGAAAATTCTAAGTGTGTGTGCGAGTAGTCTAAACAAAAGCAACGACGGTAGAGATGTAAGCATTCTAACAGGAGAATGGGACAGACATAGATCAGGGTCGGGAATAAAAGTAAGCAAAGATACCCGTTTTCATACCATGAGGTATACTGGAGAACACGGTGGTAACTCTTAGTGGAACAGATCAAAAGACATGTTGTTACAAGTCATTTGTTTTTAGAATAAGTGGGGTTCCTGGTAAAAAAGACGTCCAACCCAAAGGCATGTAGTGTGACGTTTGGTCTACAGGCCCATAATTTTCTCTAATAAGTCGATAGATGACGAGGTCAATATGACGCTGGTCTCCTTTAATCCACTTTTGTTTTTCTGGAACGAAGTTGAGGTTGGGTTGATCCGAGAGTCGTTACGGTTATATGTAAAGCAACTACATGGGCAAAATCACTAAAACGATTAAAATACAAATGGCTACAATAAACACATTTTTACATTTAAAATTACATATGAGACTCTTGCTACGGCGTTCCTGCATTGCTGCTGAAATCTTCATGTATAACGAAGAGATCAACGCATGCATTGCTGCTGAAATCTTCATGTATAACGAAGAGATCAACGCATGCATTGCTGCTGAAATCTTCATGTATTAGGAAGAGAACAACGCATGCATTGTTGCTGAAATCTTCGTGTATAAGGAAGAGATCAAAGCATGCATTGCTGCTGAAATCTTCATGTATAACAAAGATATCAAAGCATGCATTGCTGCTGAAATCTTCATGTATTAGGAAGAGATCAAAGCATGCATTGCTGCTGAAATCTTCATGTATAACAAAGATATCAAAGCATGCATTGCTGCTGAAATCTTCATGTATTAGGAAGAGATCAACGCATGCATTGCTGCTGAAATCTTCATGTATAAGAAAGAATCAAAGCATGCATTGTGCTGAAATCTTCATGTATAAGGAAGAGATCAAAGCATGCATTGCTGCTGAAATCTTCTTATAAGAAAGATCGCATGCATTGTTGTTCAAAAGTACAATGAGATTGTCCTTTCAACCAATCAGTTTTGTTAAAGACACTTTGAAACGATGTTATGCTGTTTGCATTCTGATAAAGCTGTTTTTAACTTCTTCTTCTTCTTCGAACGCTCCATATCGACCACTCTTTGTGATTTGTATGTGATCTGAGCCTAAGAGCGATTGTACGTTGTACCAGTTATGCTCATACAAGTAGGCCAGCACATCCGATTTCTTCGACGCTTTTTATTTACTAGGGTACTTTCCTATGACCCTACCTCAGTCGCCTCACGAAATTCCTTGTAGGTCGCAGTGTTACTATTCTTTACTCCCCATGAGAGCCACGGCAACACACAGGCTGCTTTTAAACAATTTATAATGTTTAATATTTCATTAAAGGGAGCGTCTAACCTAATAGATTAGAGCGTGGGCTCGCATGCGGAAGACTTGGTCTCAATCCCAGGTAAAACCCGAAATTAAAACCGGAATAAAAATTATAACCTGAACAGCTCCATGACGACAGTACTAGCATGCGGTCATCAAATTCCACAGGCTCATGCTCACCTTCCCCACCCTCCTGTCCTAAAAATTAATTGCATATCCTTTACAGGACTTTGCGAATCAACTCCAGCTTTTAACGCTGTTTGTGATTTTCTAGACATTATTACGTTCAGTAGTTTGCCATTGCTTTCTGAACGGGTGGTGCCACATTCTTTTGTAAAATTCCACGCGAAACAATTTGCAACCAAACTGTCCGCAGCGTGATTCGAACTCAGAACGTCAGGGTTAATAGACCGAGTCACTATCCTCTAGGCCACAGACCCCACCCTTCCTGCCCTACATCGTCCTAAAAAGCCATATTGTAATCAGTAACGACAGGTTTTTTTTAATTTAATGAAAAACAGTAGATTCTTCATTGCAAAAGTATTTTAACTATTTCTTCTAACACACAAACACGCACACACAGTTGGTGTCTACACCAGCGTATCCCAAGGTGGGCGGTACCGCCCCCAGTGGGCGCTGAAGTGTTCTAGGGGCGATAGTGGGTCAGAAGACCTTAGGGGTGTTCACGCGATTAGTGGTCGTTGGATTAAAGAAGAAATTAATTATTAAAATTTAAAAATACATTATTATCGAGATTTTGCGATGGAATAATCATTTAAATTTTGAATTCTGCATTTTAATTCATCTTATGCCCGTCTTACACGATCCAATTTTTCATCAATTTTGTATTTCATGCATATACTCATTTGAAAATTGACCATGTACGACAGAAATATATATCAATTGTCTATGTCAGAGAGAACATAGAGCATGTATATAAATATGGGGGAAGGTGTTGACAAACGTTATAATGTGGAGGAGGGGACGTTACAAAGTTTATGTGGCGCAAAGTGGGCGGTGGGCCGAAAAAGTTTGGGAATCTATGGTCTACACAAACTGTCACCCACTTGCTCTCTCTCTCTCTCTCACGCTCTCTCTCTCTCTCTCTTTCTTTCTCTCAGTCCCATTTAGTTCGTTTGCTTGATAAAGACCTTGTTGGTCGAAACTTTGCTGTATTTTGTCATTGTTTTTGTAATTTGTAAAACTACAGTACTTTGTGATTACGTGTTTTGCCAATCAAATAGTTTTACTGCAGTCTCATCTATTTTTAATAGTCCCATTTAGCAATCTCTCAATTAAGTATCATCCTCAAAGACATAAACTCACTTTCTTAAACAAAACTCAGTCACTTAAACATGACTTCAGCAATCAACTTCCGCAATCGCTCGTCACGAGACATCATCCAAAGCTGCTATGTTATACAATCTCGTATTTGCATTCTAAGAGAATCCAACGGGCGGCAAGTCCAAGCTGGTATCCTAATAGATACACTTAAAATGAATAATATTATGGGATAGCCAACAGGAGGATGTCTGTGAGCTGTTATTAATAAAGAATATATCCAGATCGAGATCATGTAAGGAATCCACCTTAAGAGAGGTCATCTAGGGTCATGAGGTTGAATATCCCATTTTGAGTTCCGAAGCAATGGTTTTCTGTGACCTCTCGTTTCTATTCAGAACTAATCAGACCATCTTGCGAGACAGTTTTAGAGGGGAGGGGGTAGACGTAGAGTGGAATGGACTCAACGAGTTAATGGTCGGCAGGTACCAATAGAGAGTGGAGACAGTGAATTTATATGAGATGGATAATTATATAGTTTGGGTCAGTGAGTTTATGTGAAGGCAAGCAGTGGCGGCTCGTCATTTAGGGCCAGTGGAGCCGGGCCCCACCAAAAATAATATGTAACGTGTATTTATTATTTTATAAATTAAAATATAACAATCCAAATTGTGATGTTTCCGAAAATATTTGTCTGGCCCAAAACAACAAAACTGATCACGAGCCGCCACTGAAGGCAAGTATAAAGAGAAAGTGGAGACAGTGAGATATTAAGAAGACGTTATAAAGAGGAGGTGAGTTTTAGTGAGTTAATGTGGAGAAGGCAAGTATAAAGCGAAAGTGGAGTCAGTGAGATATTGAAAAGACGTTATAAAAAGGAAAGTGGAGTCAGTGAGTTAATTGAAGGCAAGTATAAATCGAAAGTGAAGTCAGTGAGATATTGAAAAGACATGCTTAAAGAGGAAATGGAGACAGCGAGTTAATATGAAGGCAAGTATAAATAGAAAGTGGAGTCAGTGTGTTTATGTGAAGGCACAGATAAAGCGAAAGTGGAGTCAGTGAGTTTATATGAAGGCACATATAAAGGTAAAGTGGAGTCAGTGATTTATTACGAATGCACGTCATTTGATTAATTCATCATAAATAAGTATACATCTATTAACTCAATGATAATGGGATCGAGAGAGAGAACTCAATGATAATGGGCTCCGAGAGAGGAGAACTCAATGATAATAATTCAGTAATTGTCTCTGAAAAATAATGAACATAAAATGTGACGAATTCAGAAGAGCTGATGAAATCATAGAAATATCACTTCCTTGTAACCACTATAAGAAGCGTCTGGCCAAATGGATTAGAGCGCGGCTCACATGTGGGAGCGTCTGGCCAAATGGATAGAGCGTGGCTCACATTTGGGAGCGTCTGGACAAATGGATAGGGCGCGGCTCACATTTGGGAGCGTCTGAACAAATGGATAGAGCGCGACTCACATGTGGGAGCGTCTGGCCAAATGGATAGAGCGCGGCTCACATTTGGGAGCGTCTGGACAAATGGATAGGGCGCGGCTCACATTTGGGAGCGTCTGGACAAATGGATAGGGCGCGGCTCACATGTGGGAGCGTCTGGACAAATGGATAGGGCGCGGCTCACATGTGGGAGCGTCTGGACAAATGGATAGGGCGCGGCTCACATTTGGGAGCGTCTGGACAAATGGATAGGGCGCGACTCACATGCGGGTGACTCGTGTTCAATTCATGGTAAGACCAAGGATTTTTTTCTGTTGTGGGCATTAATGAAAAATTTTAACCTGAACAGCCTCGCGGAGAGTGCACTAGCTATGAGGCCATTAAATTCCTCAGGCTCTCGTCCCACCTGTCCTACACTGCCCTAAAAGGGGGTACTACAGACAGTAATGACAGGTTTTTTAATGCTATGAGAACGAGAAGATCGAGATATGGTGGATGTACTCTGAGAAGGAGTGATGAAAAAATCACAAAGCAAGCATTAAAATGGAAAACAAATTGTTTCAAACAGATCAATGCCAGTGTCAACAGGCTGAACAAACACAGGAGCATGTCCTGCAAGACTGTCCTCTTCTGTGTGAGCTGAGAAACAGCATGTGGCCACACCCAGTCGACCTAAAAACTAAGCTTTAGGGAGGTCTGACAGGTCTGAATCTAACTGCCCAGTTTGTGGTCCACGGTAAACTAAACGCATGATCAGAGATCGCTTAGAAAGAAGAAGAAGGTTCAAGAAAAAATGGATGCTCTATAAAAACCCTCAAACGAACTTTCTTGATAGAGACGGAGAAATAACAGATTAAATTCAACAAATGGCTCGGACATGTTATGAGAATGAGACAAGAAATGCCTGCAAGGATAGCCCTCACTTGGACACCAGAAGGAAAGAGAAAGAAAGGCAGACCACGGACAACATGGAAGCGCATGATGGAAGAGGAACTGGACACCGCATCTCTGACGTGGGGCTCTGCGCTGAAGGTTGCACGGAACAGGAGAGAATGGAAAGTCCTTTCTGAAGCCCCATGTGTCACTAGGCATGACGGGATTAAGTAAGTAAGTAAGTAAGTAAATTCAACAGAAGGGATTGAACGAGTTATTTAAGAATGCGGTAGTCAATATGTCAATGGATAAAGAAAATTTGGAGCAGTTAGCCAAACACAGGCAAGTGAGCGGCAGTGAGGGATGGTTCAAAAGAAAAGAAAAAAAAACCATTACATATGGAGGCATAAGAGGTAGCAGAGTGCAGAAAGACCATCCTAAGTATCAGTTCCAGTCACCAGTTTTATCTACAGCAATTGTGACAAGGATTGCCACTCCAGAATAAAGGAGAACAGCCACAACAGACGTTGTTATTAAACACAGAACCAACTAAGTGGCGCAAAGCATATTGTCTCCTGAGACAAAGATGTCAATGAATAAAAACTCAATGTATTAAATAGTTCAGTCAGAACAATTTATTGGTTTAAGAAATTAACAATAATACATTGTTTACTTCAGAACTCAGCGGTAACACGGTATTCATTTATTGTTTCACCATTAGTACACAGTCTGTTTATTTGCTCTTCAGTAGTATAGCGTAATATGTAGTCTTTCAGCGTGGCTGCTTGGGTTGCATAGCTACGTGATTAGTAGTAATATGTAGTCTTTCAGTGCACGACTGCTTGGGTTGCATAGCGACGTGGTTAGTAATAGTATGGTTCCACTTTCTTGGAGACAGAATATGACCACGGATTCTTGTAGTCGGGACAGCAGTCCAGATATATTGGTTGGCACCAGGTACATAAAGACGGCACACATCTACCCATGAGGTGGTCAGGCGGTATTCTTTGGCTGCATGTGGCTCGCCTGAAAACAGATCTCAATACAGGGAAATTGTACACAACGGATACAGGCAAGTTGGGCATTATAATACAATACATGAAAGTTGTACAAACCCTATACAGAGAAATTCTAAAAAACCTATACAGGCGAGTTGGACATGTATAATACAGTATCACAGAATGAGTCTGACATAACTACAGACAGACATAGTAAAGTGATTAACTAAACTACATACAAAAACAAGATAGATTATGACAAAACAACATAAATACATTATGAAGGAATTTACTAAACTTCATACGGACACAATGAAGTGAAAATCACAACAGACAGAGAGTATTTTATTTACATGTTCGGATTTGTTCCGAAAAGAACGACATTTTAATTCACAAAATTAAATAAAATGATGGAAATAAAAGGGACCGAAGTTTATAAGCATCATCTAGTAACTTGTCCTGAGTTAAACTTTGCCGCCACCCTAACAGTCCTTCGAAATTACTTTATCTCTAATACCAGATGTCCCTCCATTGCAGCCGTAAATCTCAAATCATGAGTAACATCCTGAATTCATTTTCTCTGTGGTCTTCCTCTTCTCCTATTTGCCGGAATACCTTTTTCCATATCGATCCTTTTCAATCTTCATGTCCTTTTACATGTTCACAATATGTCCATTTTCTCTTTTCTTTTGCTTTACATCAGCCAATTTTCTTTGATTTTGAGTAATTTCTGGATAAATCTATTTTCTTCTCTGTCCATGATATGTATCATATTCAAAAGCACATATATATTTTTTTTTCCCCGCTTTGTTAAACATTTATGTTTTACACCCATAAGTTGCTACTAGGAATATGCATGCTCTTATTATTCCGATCATTGTTTTTCTATCAGTTCCATTTCATACTGGTTTTAGTTGTTTCATTTTTAGAAAGGCTGTGTTTTTGGTTTTTCATTTCCTATGTGTGTAATTCCCATCCTCAACCAATCCCTATTTGACCATAATCTTCTTCTTCACCTGTCAGCTCCCAACGGAGCACAGGTCTTCAGCAAACTTCTTCCAGTTCTTCCTCTCTCTTGCCACCTATTTGGAATTCTTTCCATGTTTTACCTATCTTTTTAGTATCAGCCTCCAGCTCTCGTCTCCAGGTCTGTCTATGCCTTCCTTTAATTCTCTTTCCATGTGGGCTCCAAAAACAGTGCCTGTCTTGCAATGCTTCCAGTCGGTCTTCTCAATGTATGTCCTATCCATCGCCGGCGTCTCTTCCTGGGCTCTTTCTCCACTGGTATCTGCTTTGTTCATTTGGCTATAAACAACTGCAGATAACTACTAAGCACTCCTCCTCTTCAGCCTCATCTCCTTCTCTCCGTCTAGAACCAAGAGAAACTCCATGACGATCTTGACTGAGTACATGTACAAGAGAACACATAACTGGTACAGATGGATTGTGCATACATGGTACAAATGACATAGGAAGAAGGGCTGCAAGAGAAGTCTTCTCAGTGTAGGTGAGATCGAGTTCCTAGTCCTATCGGAGACGGAAGATAAAACGTAGGTCCCGTGTTCAGTCTGAGCACGTAAAAGACTCCTTAGCAGTTCAAAATCGAGAAGAGAAGGCTGGAAAGCCGCTACCCGGGCAAAAACTCATTAGAAAAGATTGAAAATAAAATTCCAACAAAAATATCTTCACCATTTTCAAAATTACATCGGGACACTAGCCGGTGCTACGGAGTTCGTTCACTACAGCTGAGACCTTTCTGTGTAAGAAAGAGATCGGAGCAACATTACTCACCGAAGTGCAATGATAGTTTCCCAATCAATCAATCAATCAAGAAAAGGCATGTCAATGAACAGAAAGAAAAAGAGATCGAAAGATGACATCAAAACAATGACAGCAAAATAATGACATCAAAATAATGATAGCATAATAATGACAGCAAAACAATGACAACAAAATAATGACATCAAAATAATGACAGCAAAATAATGACATCAAAATAATGACAGCAAAATAATGACAGCAAAATAATGAATGCAAAATAATGACATCAAAATAATGAGAGCAAAATAATGACATAAAAACAATGACAGCAAAATAATGACAGCAAAATAATGAAAGCAAAATAATGACATCAAAATAACGATATATGTCATCTGAGAACGGAAAGCTAAGGAAGTACATGTCATTAGGAAAGAAAGAAAAAAGAAAGATCAAATATCATTGAAAGATGAAGGCTACATTACCAGTCCAAGTAGTTAAATCCGCCTTTTCTGGCCAAAGGTGGCATGTGAGGTGGGCAGCTTTTCATGGAGTCCTGGGCAAAATAAGGTTTCCTGACCAAATAGGAAAATTACATTAATACAGTTATGGAGAAACACGTAAAAAAAAGTACTGTAGTCTTACAAAATACAAAAACAATAACGATACACAGTAACGTTTCGGTCAAAGGCCTTTATCAAGCTATGGATAGATGAAGACAATAAATTCCAAACGGTCCTAAAATGAAAATCTGTGACTAAAACGAATAACGAAATATATGCAAGAACGTAGAAGTGTAAAAAAGAAGATAAACAATAAAAATCAAATATAAATATACATTTATATACATTTAACATAAATATATGTTATATATACATTTAACATATACACGTATAGAATATGAAGCATGAGAAGAGAAAGTACTAAGAAGCATAGGAATGTAGTGCGTTGAGTTCATGTGGTCGCAAGGTACCATATAAAGATATAAAACGATTCTCTAGAGTAAATCGACTTCAGTCATCAGAGGAACATGATCGGATGTCAGTGACCTGGATATCGCGAGGTCTAAAATGGTATGTTCCATTGAGATGAGTGGCTACAGGGGTCATTTAGAATTTACTGCAGTCTTCCCTGGTGTCGTTAATACAGTTAATACAGTCAAGAACACATACAGAAAAGTAATGTTATGTTTCGATCCAGAATAATTGGCATATCAATTGGACATTATTTAGATAGCCATTGTCTTTAGCCATTGTCTTTATTTATTGCCCTCAGCTACTGATCTCAAACTTTGCATTCAACCGCTGTCTACAACCTACAACTACTGCCTTCGACCAAGGAGCCAACACTATCCACATTCAATGATTTCAAAGAAAACAGTGGCATCGAAAACTGGCCACACCGGCTAACTATAATTTAATTGATGAAATCATCTTCTTCTTCGAACGCTCCATATCGACCACCTGTTAAGGAGGGAGGGGTGGGGAGGGGGGATTCTGTAGTGTGGGATCAAGAAGCTAATTTCGCTGTTTTCATATTAATGTAAAATTTGTACAACCATTTTGAAATATTATGACTTAGAAGAGTAGAAAAATTATTTTTAAAATGTCAAAGCATTGTCATGGAAACAATACAAAATGACAGCCAAAAAAACATTTCAAATCCCTAAGGCTCTGAATCTAATGAATGTGAATGAATTCTGTTTTCACTCTAAGGTGAGCAATTGTAATATCTAAAATATTACACATGATTTTTAGGATATATTAAATATTACATTTTTAACAAACTTTTGGGTAAAATGCTCTCAAAATTCGGTCCAAAAAAGCTGTTTTTGGGGGTGTTTTACCAAAAATTCATTTTAAAATGTAATATTTAATATATCCTAAAAATCATGTGTAATATTTTAGATATTACAATTGCTCACCTTAGAGTGAAAACAGAATTCATTCACATTCATTAGATTCAGACTAGGGATTTGAAATGTTTTTGGCTGCCATTTGTATTGTTTCCATGACAATGCTTTGACATTTTTTAAAATAATTTTTCTACTCTTCTAAGTCATAATATTTCAAAATGTGTGTACAAATTTTACATTAATATGAAAGCAACGGAAAACGTTTCAAGACCAGAGTCACTATTTGTGATGCGTATGTGATTTGAGTCTAAGAGCGATTATACGTTGTGCCAGTTATGCGTCTACAAGTAGGCCAGCACATCCGATTTCTGCGACGCTTTTTATTTACTAGGGTAGCTTCCCTATGCCCCTGCTTCAGGTGGCCTTGTAGGTCGCATTGTTACAATTCGTTGCTCCCTCGAGGGCTCAGCAACAGCTCCAGCGAATGTAAGTCATACTTTTATTTCAAAATAAATTTATTTTAAAAAATAATGCATATAGTGAATGAAGTAAGACTTGTAAAGAGCAAAACAGAAGTTTATCAAATATTTTGGTGGAAATATAGCTAAAATGACTGTGAGAAATTATTTGATTAATTTACTCAAAGGACAATCTGTGTATATTGTGTTGTTTGTAAACTCTTATTTAAATGTCGAATATAACTTTTCCCCCTTTTTTTCGATCAAGAAGCACTTGAGCTTTCAGCTCTTCGGCTCAGTACCATGGACATCGTAACCCTTCGGTTCGGTACCACAAACACCGTAAATCTGGAGAACCTGTGGCTTTTCTGTCAGCCCGTGGATTTAACCGCACTCACAGGGAGCTCGTCACCTGTCGTCAAACGCGCTACGAACACGCGAGCGGCGTGCCGAATATCACTACCTATAAGCCGAACAGCCGTACATCAGGCTGTTTTTTAAAATTATAAATGTACTCAGAAATCTAGACAAACATGAAGATAGTATGCAGCAAATAAATAATAACAACGATAAACGTGTACATCGGTAGAAAAAGAAAGAGAGAGGGAGAAAGACAGACAGGTGAACAGACATGCAGACAGATACCAACCCTGTTGGACGAGTAGAACTAGGTAACGATTTATCCAAGGGCCGAATCAAACTTCTGGGGTCTACGAAATTAGGAGGGCAGCATCCCCATACTTGACTCAAGGGTTCAGTGTAACCGTAGCCTGGCCTCCATGATGTACCTTCACACTCTCTGCCCGCATAGTTTAGATCACACCTGGCTGAGCGCTGACTACGATTGGAAGCTACTAGAGGTGGTCCACTCTGTGGATACTGTTTATGCCCGCGAACCAGTTCTTGGTTGCCCTGTGGACATTCAGTCTCTTCTTCCTCGTAGTCCGTCCATCTGCGGAGAGAATAGCATTAAGTCTGTAATTGTGTAATTTTTCCAATAATTTAACACGTTTCAGAATCGTATTAACTCATTTCGTACCATTAGACACTACAGCGGCGTATAAATGTATGCCAATTCCACCACCAACCACTATATGGACTTTTCTCATAAAGCACAATCTTTCGCTTTGCGCTCAAACCTTACAAGTTCTTTTTTTTTGTCATTCGCCTAGTTCTTTTTTCATTCGCCCAGTTCATTTTTTCATTCGCCCACTATGAATCCAGGCGTAGTCATAGCACGTTCTGACACATCTAACTGATTTTTGCATGAAGGTTTGCTTTCCTTATCATAAATGTCACTCGTCATTAAGAAAAGCCTTTCTCTGACTTAAGAGGTACCTGTAATTTAGATCCCCAAGTAAAGGACTTTATATAAGTTTATATCGTAGTTAAAAATAGTAAAAATGAATTTATATATAAATAATATACTAGATGGCATATATTAATGTTAACCCTTTCGCTGCTGCATACTTTCCAAAGGCTGAGCTAAAAATAGCTACTCTTTGTTTCTAGGTCACAAACGTGAATGTACACCTATAGCAGTGACAGTAGCAATGTATAACGTGTTAACACATCTTTAGCCCACAGAGGAGAGATAATAACAGACATGTTAATGTGTCTTAAGAAGTGAATGGGAAAAACGTAGATATACGTCCTTAGCATCTAAAGGGACCTATTACAAAAATGTACGACACCAGGTCTTGTATAGCTGGCAGTGAGTCTATAAGAAAGACCATCTTTTCTACAGTTTATTCATGTTCTGTGCTGTCATGAGGAGGTCTGAGAGTTCTGCTTTGTAGTTGGAACGTAATCGTCCAGTGAGGGCGCAGAGACACAGTAGCGGCATCTGTGTGGTAAACTTCCGCTCCACCATTCATAATTTTCGCCATTTCTGATCCGTCTGTGTAAATTCTTGTCTATCTGTCTTCGGAAAACATGTAGTGAAGATGTTCCATTGTAGTTGCTTTCTTCACTAGATTAGGCTTAGTGTCTTTGTTTGACAATTTAGGGATGGAGGTTGAGAAATTTAGTGTTATTGATTTTGTTTCCCAGTGGTCAATAAGTAATTCTTTTAGTATGGAGTTATAATTTAATAATTCTGAGTCAAACTTTCATATTTTCTTTTTCTCGGTGGTTTAGATTACAGTATCCAGGAATTGCAAACATGTCATGTCTACACTATCCAAAAGCCGTGCAGGCTCCATCAGGCGCATCTCTCTTTCTCTCTCGCTCTCTGTCTTTTAACCCGGATTGGGGTACATGCCCTCAACTAACTCATGCTAAGTCTTCCTATCTCCAGCTATCTCCTGCAGCTACCTCCAGCTTTTCTTTATATTGTTGATCTCTGCCTCCAAATCTCGTCTCCGTGTATTTCTAGGACTCCTTTCATTTGCTGTGGGTTCCAGGAAAGGACTCTTATTGTTATATTCCCTCTGGTTTTCTCAAAGTGTGTCCTATCCAGCGCTAGCGTCTTTTTTAACCTCTTGATTCACTGGAATCTGTCATGTTCATAAGTTTCTCATTTGTGACCTTATCATACCATCTCAGTCCCTCTATTCTGCGCAGACACCAGTTGATGAATGTTTGCAATTTATGCGTTATTATTTTAGTCGTTCGCCATGTTTCTGACCCATTCAGCAGAACTGCTTTAACATTGGAGTTAAATATCCTAATTTTTGTTCTAGATTTGATTACGTTGGGTGTATCATAATCTAATAATAGCCATCGCAAACGATAATGACAGCAGCCTCATACGTGTTTTGTTGCATCTTCTGTGTGTGCGGAAGTGACTATAGAGTCCAATATCCTCAATTCGTTTTTTCTATCCCCAACCGATAGTTTATCCCTTTCAAGTTCGCCACACGTCAACTGTTTTTTATGTGTTTTCAGTTAGCCGGCAATGTAACGGCCCATCTCACTTGCGCCTTCTGCAACAGGGATCTTGACTTGTATGGGGTCTTCGGTATCTGGAATTCTGTCCTGCCATTTGCTTTTGAGTAGGCTGCGTAGAAAACGTGTGTGAAAGTAGTTTAGTTTTCTTCCATGTCTGTTATCATCATTGGCCTCTTTGTCTCAGGAGACAATAGGTCTTTCGTCACGTAGTATGTTCTGAGCTGAATCACAACGTTTCTTGTAGTGATCTCTAGCATGACGCACGCCTGGGAGATTTTTATGGAGTAGCTGAACCCAACTATAAAGTTATCTAGCGTTGGCTGTGGTCCATATCATAAATATTCGTGCTCATAGACTGACTTGACCCAAATAATCTTTTATCTTTTGGATAAAAGAGTGGTCTTTATCCCTGAAGATGGACGAACAAGTTCTTATAACTATATTATCTAATGGTTGATTATTTTATTGTTTATCGTGACGGAACAAGTAAATGGAAAATTAGGAATTATAAAATAGCCGTGTTGCCTGATTGGAATTGCTAGTTCAAACATTTATTATGTTCTTTTCTGTACAACTTTTTACCCTTGTATGTTATTGTTTGTCTCCCTAGAGTGTCTAGATTTTGTACTGACATAAATTATTTGAAAGTGTTACATTTATATAACTTACCTGTAGGTATGTATATTTATTGGAATGTCATAGAAGGTAATATATCTTACCTGTAGGTATGGATGTTTATTGGGATGTCATAGAAGGTAATATGTCTTACCTGTAGGTATGGATATTTATTGGGATGTCATGGAAGGTAACATGTCTTACCTGTAGTCATGGATGTCATGGAAGGTAACATGTCTTACCTGTAGTCATGGATGTCATGGAAGGTAACATGTCTTACCTGTAGTCATGGATGTTTATTGGGATGTCATCGAAGGTACACACGCAGTCGGTGTTCTCTACGACGTTATGGAATCGATATTGATCGCCCTTCGGTTCTTGAAACCCAGCAGAAGGCAGCAGGTGAGCCATGAGGGGTCCGATAGCCCGTTTTCTGAAGAATAATAACTTTTACTTTTCTGGAACTGTTGGGATAGTCTTGATAAATAATGGTTCTTTAACCAGTCACGTGACTGGTAGTGTTAAACAAGTGAAGTGAAATGGGATCAATGACGTAACCAGTCACGTGACTAGTAGTGTCAAACTTGATGTGAGATGGGATCAGTGATGCAACCAGTAAATTATCAATGAGACCAGTGGCGACTCGTGATCCTTTTTGTTGGTGGGCCAGACTCAAATTTTCGGGAAAAATCATGGTTTTGAGTTAGGTTATATTTTAATTTATTAACTAATAAATACACGTTACACATTATTTTTGGTGGGCCCCACTGGCCCTTAATGACGAGCCGCCACTGAATGAGACCTGAATACGATCAATCATATAGCAGTTGTAGTGTTGAAGACATGCACATTAATGGCTGTAGCAACGAACAACGGTGCATTCCTGCAACTTCAACTCAAAACTAGCACTTAACTGTAAGAATCTTTCACTCACAGTGTTGACTGAGAACAGGGCATATACAAGTCTTTAGGATCCTAGGCGAAAAGAATTTCCCATGGCCTCGTTGAGTATGATTACCTGTATCAATCTCTATTCATCTTTCTTATTTGGATCTGTGTTTAGTTTATTTAGTGTTAATTTTTTGTATGTTTCCTTGAAAAAGACATATGGTCGAAACGTGATATTGTCGTTAGTTTTATATTTCAATAAATTCTTACTTACTTATATGATACTATACACACGTTTCTTTGTTCTTATACGCCAATTTACTTAGTATTACCGCAGTCTACCCACGGTTTTCTCCAGATCTGGTCTGGTCTGGCCACCTCAGATTTGTAGATTTTCGTACATCGCGAAATATAATTCCACAAATTTCAGAGGTCTCTGTTGTGTGGAGGTCTCTGTTGTGTGGAGGTCTCTGTTGTGTGAAGGTCTCTGTTGTGTGGAGGTCTCTGTTGTGTGGAGGTTGGACGCTGGTATCTCATTTCAAAGGTATTCGGTTTATTTAACGAATGAAGCTATAAAGATATTTCTCCAGATATATAAGATTTTAATGTAGGTGAGATCAAGTTCACTGTCCTATCGGAGAAAAATGGTAAAACGTTGGTCCCATATTCAAGTTGAACATGTAATAGAACCATTGACAATTGAAAATCGATGAGTTGGTTGCAGAGTCGCTGTCCAGACACAATTCATTAAAATATTTTAATTAAATGTCTACAAATTGTCAGCATCTTCAAAATTATATCGGTGACCCTCGCCAGTGTTGCAGATTCCGTGCACTGTCCCTGAGATCTTTATGTGCAAGAAAGAGAGCAGAGTACACATGGTTTTTAACCGAAGTGCAATGATGTTGGTAGTATCCATTAGTTATTCTATGTTAATCTATTTCTCAGATTATTGCAGGAGCATTGGTCAACCCCACAAAAGCAGCGGTGACATGGTTCTCTTTAAACAACCACATCGTCAACACTCCAACACCATCTGTGGTTTTGTGTTCAGAGGTAGTGGAGCGATCTCAGTCTATGAAATACCTGGGGTTGCGTTTTGATCGTAGTCTAGCTTTTACGGAACACATAGCTCATGTGATAATGAAGGCGAGGAAAGGTTTGCTGGCGATGAGGGTAATGGCTGCGGCGGATTGTGAACAGCGCCATCTTTGTATTTTATACCAGGGTCTGGTCCTTCTGTGCTTGAGTATGCGCTGGCGATCCTGACTCTCAGTCATAGTCAGATAGAACGACTGGAAAGAATACAGAACGAGGCGATGCGCATTATACTTGGTTGCACTAAAGACACGTCGTGCAGGGCGATGCGCTATCTCCTTGACTATCCTACTATGGAGTATAGAATACTGATGAGCCGTGCACGAGCATACCTTCGAGTCAATGTTGACACACAACATCCTCTGCACTTGGAAATAAAGAGACAAAAGGAAATAGGTTAAAAAGAGGAAAATCTTGGATGGGTCAGGCCGAGGACTGTATTGAACAGGTGTGTACACTTGAAGACATTGATCCCGGTGAAGAATGGATACCAGTGCAAGAGCATTCGCTACATCCTTTTCTGTATGCATCGAACTTGATAAAGAATGCAGGCAATACAACCCACTTGTTGTGGAGGCAGAGGTTCAGGCATTAATTTCTGAGAACGCATCTGAGCATGATGTAATCATTTATACGGATGGTTCGGTGATTCGACATGTGCGGAGCTCGTGGGCTTTCACTGCTCAGGTCGGAGGTGATGTTGTGAAGGAAGACAGTGGTGGTTTTGCCGTGACTACCAGCAGTCTCACTATGGAAATCATGGCGGTTACCAAAGCGATGATTTGGCTAGAATCACAGACTTTTATCCATGCATGTTTTCTCAGTGACTCAATGAGTATGCTCAGGAAGATTGAAACAGGATGGGCTAGGAGACATTGGATAGAATCGCTGGGGAGGTCTAAGCTGACAAAGATCAGTTTTATTTTTGTACCAGGGCATGCAGGTGTAAGGGGAATGAACGTGCGGATAGGCTTGCAGGTATGGCTGCTGTCCAAAGCGGACGAGCAATGGACCAGGCTGATATTATAAATTCCTTAAGGAGAGAGGGCGTGTACATGATTCACGTAATAGCGGTGCATCCACAACACTAACCAGACTGCAAGAACTCAAAGTTAAGTGTGGTGTAGCTCGACAAGAACGCTATGCTGGCAGACAAAGAAGAATTGTAAACCAACAAAGAACCGGTGTCGTTAGTCGCCACACGCTGATGGACATACTGAGGAGAGATCGGAGCACTTATGGACTAATTTGTTCGACGTGCAGTGATGGTGATCCGACGACTAAACTAAACTAATCTATTTCTCACAGTAATTATTATTATTTTTAAAATATTGCTGAGCTTTGCATTCATGCAGGAACATCCACACACACATAATAACATATACACCCAAATGGACTCTCCCCCTGATGCTGTCTTTCTGACTTTAGATCTAGCGGCTACTTTTTACCTGAAGTTGATACACTTCTACATTGGCACCTGAGATTTCTTGTCCAAAGCTGCGATGTCACTATCTGGTTCTACTTCTGTGTACGTGTGGATACACTATTCAATGGAAGTGCTATATAGAGCTGCACTGTTCATGGTGCAACATTTGTCCCATAATTGGGAAATCCCATTGTCTTTGTTGAAATATCAAAACACAAAGTAAAGTATTGTTCAATCAATCAAATCAAGTGTCATGCCTGCCGGCGTAGGCGATCATGTCTCTCCACAACTCTCTCTCTGCTTGGTGCACGTAATCAGTTCTGACGTCGATCTTGTGTCGAACAATGATGTCAGGCCATCCAACATCTTCTCCTCTATCTTCCACGATCTCGTTTCCCCTGAATTTTACCATGTTGTCACCAAATGTTCTAAACCTTCTCTTCGCATTATATGCCCGAATAACCTTGATTTCCGGAGTCTTATTCTTTTGATGAGTGCAGGATGTCATTGACGGTCTGAGAATGACTGCTGCTGACGTCGGTCAATTTGCACAGAACATAGAGTTTGTCTGGAATGGGAGCCAAGTTCCAGAAGGGACCAGCTACTTGATGATGATTCTTTTGATAGAGTACTGTTACAAAGAACAAGAGAGAAAAGTCAAAACTCAGAAGTTGTCACAGTAAAACACTTGCCAATTGACCATCTGTAAAGACAAAGAAGGCCATATATATACAAAGAACAAAAACAGGTTAAATCCGCGTTTCGGCAAAAGTTCCTTTGTCAAGCAAAGGTACATACTCTGAGAAGAAAAGATCAAAGAATAACAAAACAGGTATCGAAGTGAGTGGGTGAGGAGTGGCAAAGGGTTCGAGAAAGAAAGGACGCCCTATTGACACCTTGAAACGAACTTTATTAAGAGAAATGATAAATATTGGATTTATGTCCGTAGAAGAGACTTAATGAGTAGCCAAGGATAGATCGATATGGAGAAATTACTTGCAAGCCCTATATAACGTATAACGGTACTTTCTTCTTCTTCGAGCGCTCCATATAGACCACTTGTTAACCATTCTGTGTAATTTGTATGTGATCTGAGCCTAAGAGCGATTGTACGTTGTGCCAGTTATGCACCTACAAGTATAATCGGATTGCCAGCACATCCGATTTCTGCAATGTTTTTTATTTACTAGGGTAGCTTCCTAGGTCCTACATCAGTCACCTCTTACAACATGCCTTGTAGGTCGCAGTGGTACCATTCTTTGCTTCCCTTGCGGGCCCCAGCACCACATGGGCGGTATAACGGGACGAGAGGAAAATAATAAATAATAAATAAAAGCAAAGGATGCAAGACTCACTAATGGCTAAAGCGATGGTCCTAAGGGTAACATATTACATATATTGCGGGTACAGAAAGCTGGATTTTGTCGTGATTGATGTTCCTTCGACAAGAATTGCAATTCAAGTGATGAACAGTTTTGTGTTGCTACATTAGCGACGGACATATGCATTTTTTGCGGTGCAGGTTTCTTTTGTGGCGGTACGCGGCTGTTTCATTCTGGAATTAGTTCACACAGGAAAGATTTCACAGTTGTTAGCATTTCATGTGATTTTCATTGGCACAGGAACGGATCAATTATGGGGTGACCCGTTGCAGTGAAGTTGGAACCGTACTTATGAACTATGAACTATATTACATACACAACGGAGGACACAGCACGAATGGGAATGCCCAATGTGCCATGACGTCGATCGCATAACATAACATAACACAATGATAACGGAAAATATAAGGCGGAACATCTGGCCTATGAAAGAGAAAAATTTCGAGAGGACTGTTAGAGTGACAAAGTTCTGCTCAGGACAAGCTGTTGAGTGATGATGATGATGATGAAATATAACTTTAAAAAAGTGTATCTCCAAAACGACCACGGCATGTTCATGCCCAAATCGGGATTGTCAGTGATCTCCGTACCCAACAGTAACAACAACATTTTTTTAAAATGTTTCCTCGATATCGTAATGAAGATATGATGTACCTAATGGTCATCATCACTTATGACTGATAAACAAACAATCAGTTGACATGATACTTTCTCTGTTAACCTCAGTGACTAAACAATATCAAGTCACAAAATGCAAGCTGAATTCTCTTGATACTGTGTATGTACTGTTTATGTACCGAAGTATCGAGGTAGAGGTAAACCTCTATCAAAGGAGATGTAAGGCACCTACTTCCATCCGCTAGTCTACAGGACACCCTTGGGCAAAGTGGAGAACTCGTTTAGCCCCCTCCTCATCTCTCCCCATCCCCGGCAGGGTCTGTGGAAACCATGGGAGCAGGTGGTGGATGAGTGAGGAGCAGCCGACAGAGTGTCAATGGTTATGGTCACAAAACTCACGACGGTAGACAGAGGATTTCTGTAATAGAGACAATGGCTACGTTCATGGACCAGTATGGTCACTGCCAGGAAGGAAACTAATGGTAGACTACCTTCCAAGGACAAAACAATGCCTAGAAAACCCTAACAATAATTGTTGGGGTGGCAAACTTTTGTTTTATAAATAAGTTGCAAAATGTATGTAAAACTGCTAAAACACTTTCCAACTGACAATGTATATAATGAAGTGTTTAGTTGTTCAAGGGAAGATAACAGAAATAAACTTTTCACTTGGATGTCAGAATGAAAAATGTTCAAATTTGTTTGGTTTTTTTTATAGTTTCCGTTGGCCACGGTTTGGCTTTAAATCAAAATGTTCATCTGGCAACACTGTGCTTCATAACAAACCGGGGAATCTAAAATAGACAAATTGAACTACGACAAAATGGAGCAAGATAGTTCAGAAGTTGATGTTGGTCTTCAGTTAAAACTCCACGCTGTCAATCCTTGGGAACAAGACAGCAGAGCAATGGTTAACATCAGAAATAGTCTCATTTTAGCAGACCAGATGGGATTGAAAGCGTTAACACCAGTAAGACTTGACCTGATCAGAACTATAAGTCATGTATAATTATCATTATGTATTGTATTATTTAAATTAATGTTATATATATCCTATATTAATGTATGGCTCGGAAACATGGACAATGAACAAGCAGTTAGAAGACAGAATTGATGCATTTGAGATGTGGATATATAGGAGAATAAGCAGAGTTTCATGGACAGAAAAACAGACAAATAAACAAGTTTTAGGAAAACTAGGCATGAAGAAACAATTATTAAGAGAAATAAAATTCAGACAAGTAAAGTATTTTGGGCACATAAAAAGGCATGACACCATGATAAAACATTTACTAGAGGGAAAGTTGAGGGGGAAGAGCAAGAGGAAGACTGAGAGATAAGTGGGAGGGAAACTTTAAGAAATGGACAGGTTACAGTCTGGCAGTGTGCAACACCAAGGCGAAAGACAGAGGATGCTGAGATTCATTGCAGCCAACCTTCGATGTGGAGACGGCACATGATGATGATTATTTAAATTAAATTCTTCCTCTTTTAGTATATTAAATATTTACGGCGGCACCTAGGAAGATGCATTAATCACTAATGATAATGTAGCATCAAAATTAAATAAAGACGTATCTGCATTACATTTTAAAACTATCACGCACAAGTAATGTCATACGTGAATGTCTATTTCAATATTCAAATTGGTTATTTCCAAAGAACACTCGACAGTCACAGCAGAATGAATATAAATAATAAAACAACACCGGCTATATAATATTTACAATAATCACAGTCACTCTCAAGACTTGTGACATTAACGTCTGATCATGTCTCTCCACAGTACCCTGTCCTAATTATCAACATATATACAATCCAAAGACTGGCAATATTATTTGAGTATGCCCTTTCACGGTACCCTATCCTTATTATCATCAGGATAGACATTCCAAAGACTCGCAATATATCTGATCATCATGTTTTTCCACGTTACCATATCCTAATCATCATCAGGATATGCAGTGTAAATGACCTATAGCTGAACTGAAGGATTGACTAAGTTCATTGCTCCAGGCTTCCCCCATATGGCTTGGTCCTTCTGCATGTCACCTGTCAAAGAGTATTTCATCAGGAACTCAATAGCTCCGCAAAATTCCCAGGGTTCTGGAAAAATGCACTTGTGAATGGCATGGTTCGGATTTGGAACACAATGGATATTTTCTCTATTGTTTTAGTCATCATTGTTTCATGTCTTTCATTCTACCCAGTCCTAATCATTATAAGTTTTGACAGTGCTAAGATTAGTGTATGATCTGATGTCTCTTCATTCTACCCAGTCCTAATCTTTAAAGTTTTGACAGTGCAAAGATTAGTGTATGATCTGATGTCTCTCCACAGTATGTTGTTCTCAGCAGCTATCATTATATCAGCATAAATGTGATCCCTGATGTCTCTGCATAACTGCTACTATTAAAACTATTTGTATTACTAATGCTACTTGTTCTATCTTGTTCCTAGTAGAACATAGGGTTGTATGACTACTACTACTACACATACTATTATTACTACTGCTCGTACTACTATTACTACTACTTCAGCTAAACCATCTTGTTTCTAGTAGGATAGGGTTGCATGACTACTACTTGTAATATTATTACTACTTGTATTACTACTACAGCTAAACCATCTTGTTCCTAATAGAACATAGAGCTGCATGACTACCACTACTGCTAAACCATCTTGTTCCTAAACAATTTATACAAGCAATAGTATGATACATTATACTTATATTTTCAGGAGTCACATTCCAAGTGTACGCAAATGCTTTCACAGTTATCATCGTCAAAACTTATAGATATTCAAAAGGAAATTACAGAGAAGAATAAAGCTTTGAGCCAGGTAATACCAAATCAGATATTGATTTCTTCTTCTTTGCGATTGCTATTTTGATGATGATACCATTAGAGGCGTTCTTATGATGAAGTCGACTGTTGTCTGGGGCTAGCCTCTGATGCCATGTAGTATTGAGTTGTAGGGCCAGCATTCCTTTCTAGGGAGGACATACAGGGGACAGTCTCAGGACATGTGAAAGATATTGATGTTTGTAAACATATTTTAAAATCCATCAGATAACAAATCAGATTTTGGTGTTGCCGATAGTTAGTAACATTTTGTGCTAGTGACCATGTGCAGAGGGAGATTCTTCGGGTTACTGGTGATAAGGAAAGCAAACCTTCACTAAAAAATCAGCTATGGCAATACCTAAATTCATAGGCGAAATTTCTTGTGCGTTCTATGTAACTTATATCGGTGCATGGAGAATATAATTTTTTTTAAATTTAATATTTTGGACATCGAAAGAGATTGTTGCAAATAATACTAGAAGGGAGAGTTGTGTGTGTAGTGTGTAAGTGAGAGAGCGGCCCAACACAGCAGTTCAATGTTGATTACTCAATTTTTTTGCATATTTGGTATGTTCTTTTCGTGCTGTGCCAATATCAACACCCATCTCTTTCAAATCTGGTCAGCGACTGGGATTCACAATCCTGAAACTCCTCTGTTCAGAAAGACTCAATGTGTTAAGAATGTCATTGCGGTCCATTGCAGCTCCCTTTGATATCTTAGACATGACAGTCAATCTATCAGCTCATTCTTCTTCGAATGCTCCATATCGAGCAATTGTACGTTGTGCCAGTTATGTACCTACAAGTAGGCCAGCACATCCAGTTTCTCGGCACTTTTATTTACTAGGTAATTTCCTAGGCCCCTGGTTAAGTCGCCTAACGGCATGCTTTGTAGGTCGCAGTGTTACTATTCTTTGCTTCCCCTTAAAGGCCCATACAACACAGAGGCGATCAGCTCATTTAGTACCCCAGACTTCTGCATGCCCAGGGACAATAATGGTGATTTCCCTGACTCCTGTCTGTACCAGTACCTTCACCTAGTTTCAGTGTTTTGTTTGTTCAGTGTTGTTCTTGTCTCTCTATCTGCAGGTCAAGCTGAAGATAGCTTATCTTTCACAAGAAATGCCTGTTTCAGATTTCCTACAACATGATTTCGTTGGTAAGTCACATCTGTAACATTCACAAACTATAGATCATATTTGTATCCAAATTGTTGTATTCTTGTCTTACTCCATTGTATCTCAGTGAGGTGTTGTGGGGAAATGTAAGGATCTTCTCATCCGAGTGGTTACCGGGGTCAAATTTGGGGTGTAAAGAATAGAACCACTGTTACCTGCCACGCATGTCGTAAGAGGCGACTAAGGAGGTTTGGCTGAAATCGGATGCACGTGTCCTAAATGTTTAGAAGTCAACCTGCTGCCTTGCAGAGCGGCTGGAGACAGCCAAAGGCTAACGGAAACGGAGAGCGAACCCAGTAAACGCTGGCTGAATCCGGACACATCGCCGAAGGATAAGCACCAGAGCTCCAAATGGCGCTGAAGATGTGACGAAACCCACCCATGCTAAGGCTGATGAATCAGATTTCCACATTAATAAGTTTATGGAGAGATCTGGTACATCGGTCTGGGTGGTGATCGCGAGAGAGAGAGTATGGATCTTCTATGCACCTTGTCTAATGCACTTTGTAAGTTTCATTTCCATTTCTCTAAAGTTGTTCTTAATACCTTCATTCCATCTCATACTTAGTCTTCCTTTTGTTCTGTATTCATTATTTTTGTGTGTGTCTCTTTGTGCTAAACAATACCAGGATATTTTTGTCAGGTGATTAAACCATTTATTTCATTTGTAGTTCTATTCTATTTTTTTCATTCCTAATTGTATTACTCATTGTTACTTCTACAGCTCTTCTAAGACATTTTATCTCTGTTGTTATTATCTTCTGTTTATTAGCTGCTGTCAGCAGCCACTTTTCTCATTGATATTGTTGTAATTGTACGAAATGATTTTGTTGGATTTGTGCACAATCTTCTTCTACTTTCTGTTGTCGTCATATTGTTACCGGGTTGTTGCCCAATGTTGTGGTTTTCTATTTTTGTCTTGTGCACACCCGACAATGTTTAATACCAGATACAGTCAATCTTCCAGTTCTTCACCTTTCAACTCCCAACGGAGTGCAGGTCTTCAACAAACTTCTTCCAGTTCTTCCTCTCTCTTGCCATCCCTTCCAATTCTTTCCATGTTTTACCTATCCTTTAATATCAGCCTCCAGCTCTCTTCTCCAGGCCTTCCCCTACTCCTTTTTCCCTGCTGTTCCAAAACAGTGCCTGTCTTGCAATGCTTCCGGTCTGTCTTCTCAATGTATGTCCTATCCATCGCCAGCGTCTCTTCCGTAGCTCTTTCTTCACTGGTATCTGCTTAGTTCTTTCTCTGAAGTTATTGCTCAGTGTCGTGGTTTTCTGTTTTTGTCTTGCACACAACTGACAATGCTTAATACCAGATACAGTCAATCTTCCAGTTAACTTAGTTGATAATTAGGACCCAGTCTTTTTGAGTTGGGGAAAAATATTGAATCATTGTTTGTGCTAATCTTTCTCGGCTCTCTTCTCGATCACGCCCAGACTGATGTACCAGATCTCATAAATTCTATTCATGTGGAAATCTGATTCATGCAGCCTTAGCATTGGTGTGTTTTATGTCACATCTTCAGCACCATTTGGAGCTCTGGTGCTTATCCTTCGCGATGTGTCCGGTTTCAGCCAGCGTTTACTCGGTTCGCTCTCCGCTCTGTAGCTATCTAGTGTTTTTTACGGTGTGGGGTGGCTAGCACCACGCTCAACCTCCTTAGTCGCCTCTTACGACATGCATGGCAGGTAACAGTGGTTCTATTCTTTACACCCCAATTTGGGCCCCTAATCACTCGGGCACTTTTTCTCGATTCTGATATGTAAATGATTTTCTACAGACAGTTTCAGCTTGCTGAAATGAACTGAGCACCTTTTGGGATGTCCTCAGTTCATTGTTGTGATTCTATTCCTGTTTTACAGTATTTTTCATCCAGAAACGAGTCACCCCCTGAGCTTGTTACCGTGTAGTGGCGGAGAGGTGTGTGTACCTCAATGACCCGGAGAACTATGCCAGTAGGGGTACTGTTCCTGACAGGGTTACCCCCAAGTCTGACAGGTCAAAGGGGAGATGCCAGACTAAATATGCCCTTCAGGTTGGGGGTTGTACACTGGACTAACTACCCATCCATTTTAAAAGATGACGTAGTTACAGAAACTAAAAATAAGTTCTACACAAAGACCCGTCACACAAGATGGAAAAGAAATCAAATAAATAAACCTACCATGACTAGTACAAAATTATCTTGTTCTGGTATTGCTGTATGTGTGTGAAACCTGGACTTGATGATATCAACGAGATACAAAATTAAGTCATTTTCATACCCTGTTTTGCCCGTGTGTTGCTGGGACTCACAGGGGAAGCAAAGAATAGTAACACTGCAACCTACAAGGCATGTTGTAAGAGGCGACTGAGATTTTTTTTTTGGATCCAGAAGCACTTCAGCTCGGTCCCACGAACACCGTAAATCTGGGGAACCTGTAGCTTTTCTGCCAGTCCGCTGAGTTGAACCCGCACTACAGAGGACTAGTCCAACGCGATACGAACACGCTGTGCGGGCAGGCGACTGAGATAAGAGCCTAGGAAAGCTACCCTAGTAAATAAAAGCGTCGCAGAAATCAGATGTGCTGGCTTACTTGTAGGCGCATAACTTGCACAATCGCTCTTAGGCTTAGATCACATACAAATCACAAGGAGTAGTTAACAAGTGGTTGATATGGGGCATTCGAAGAAGAAACCCTGTTTACCCTGAAGCTTCAAACATCAAATAAAAAGACAAGATCCTTGATAACATGGTCCTTGAAAGAGCTGGCCTGCCTATCATCCACACCCCTCTGGTGCAGTTCCAGATCCATTGGACAAGTCATGAGGTCCTTATGCTTGACCACCGGCTACTCAAAAGACTCTTATATGGTGAGCTCAAGAAAAAGAAGCGCTCACAAGAGAGGCAAAAGAAACCTATAAAAGACAACCCCAAGAACTCACTAAAAACAAATCTTAACACCTGAGAAGCCACTGCTCACAACCTTTCATTGTGACACTCTGCTTCTCATAGAGAAACAGGGACATAAAATTCAGCCAGAACTGCCGCTGGAGAAAACCAAAATAATCCAGGAAGCACCTTGCATTAAACTCCCCAATTGGTGCTGCTGAATTGCTCACCTCTAGCACCTAAATAGATGAAGTGAGAGGTCATCATCACCCATGATGGACAAACATCACCCTTGATGGATGAACATCACACATGATGGATAAACATCACCCATGATTGATGAACATCACCACCCATGGTGGACGAACATCATATTTTGTTTTGAAAGGAAATTGAAATCTTTTATTTATGTTTTCTGTTACACTTTTGAGTCATCATTGTTGTTATTTATCTGATGTGTTAGTCTCTGCTATTATTGATGTTATGTTTGTCTGTTCTAGAGAAGCGTATGAACATGGTCAACCATCTGTGCACAGACTTGGATTTGGTACTAAAAAATATAAATGTGTTGGTTCATCGCTTGCAGAAGCCTATTATTGGCGATCACATCAAGATCGATGCTGCTTACCATAAGTAAGAATATGTTTGAAACTGTTTAAGTCAATCTGTAGAATATTTATCTAGCTTGTAATTAAATAGGCAATAAATATCGGTCTCAGTTCCATGGAGGAGATTGAGCGAGTTGATAGAGATAGAGCGGTATAGAGAAATTGCTTGCAGGCCTTATGTAACATAACGGTACGAGAGGATTTCTTCTTTTCCCTTCACCCAAGGAGGCATAGGTGCTCAACCATGGCCTTTCAAGCTCATATGCGCTTGTTTGTGGTTTTTGTAGCTGAGTATTCTTACAGGGTGGGGTGGCTAATCCCATGCCAAACCTCCGCTTTCACTGTATACAGCATATGGTAGGTAATAGTGGCTCTATGCCCGTCTGCCCATCGCATTGGACTACGGGTGACAAGCTCCCTGTGAGTGTGGGTTCAATTCCGCAGGCTGGCAGAAAAGCCACAGGTTCATCAGATTCACAGTGTTCATGGCACCGAGCCGAAGAGCTGAAAGCTCAAGTGCTTCTGGATCAGTTAAAACAAAAAGTGGTTCTATTCTTTACCCCGAATTCGGGCCCGGTAACCACACAGGCATCAAATTTGTATTGTCTGTCATCTTTGACTCTTTATCGGACAGGACAGACGTATTGACACATTCACTGAGATACTCACTGTCTATATTGCATTCAGATCTCATAGTTAGTTGCAAATTTACATAACTTTTTAAAAATGGGACCCTTACTTGTTAATGCCGAATCGGTGAACCCAGTTACAGTTGAACATGTGAAAAAAAACTGAACGTTGTCATTCTTTCAAATGACAGCTGCTAGGAATTTGTTTAGTTCCCTACTGGTTCTATGAAGGCTCCCACCCATTGGCCACGATTAAGTGGGTACTACACTTTGATCTTAGCCAAAAAGCAGAGAATCTTAACTTGTAATTACTGTTAGCTCTTCTTCTTCTAATGCTCCATATCGACCACTTGTTAACCACTCTGTGTGATTTTTATGTAATCTGAGCCTAAGAGTGATTGTACAGTGTGTCAGTTATGCACGCTACAGTAGGCAGCACATGCGATTTCTGCGATGCTTTTTATTTACTAGGGTAGCTTCTCTAGGTTCTACATCAGTCGCCTCTTATAACATGCCTTGTAGGTCACAGTGGTACTATTCTTTGCTTCCCTTGTGTGCCCTGGCACCACACGGGTGACTTAGCTCAATATTTATCTAACTTGTTATTTCATATTCTTCTTCTGCATTCTCACTAGATTGGGATTTTGGATTCTCTAATAAAAGCAGCCGTCTGCCTCAGATTATCAGCCACACAATACAGTTTGTCTTGGATGCTGGTGCAAGTGGGCCACCTCTTTCTTCTCTAGTCTGCATACTGGGGCAGTTCTGTAGGATATAATTCCTATGATTTCTGCTTTCCCGTTGTGCCGACCTCTTCCCGAAGTAAGTTTTGGCCACCCTCGTGATGGTAGGTCTGACATTCTTACTGCGTGGCTAAATCTTCGAGGCAGATTGGCGACCATAGAATCCCTTATCCCATTCCTCATTGTGAGGGGTCGTTGCACTATGCGCCTTACGGCCTGGTGCATCCGTTTTCAGCAAGCATTTGTTTCTGGTTAGCATTCCCTAGTGGACACATGCATCCGATTTCAGCCAAACCTCCTTAGTCGCCTCTTACGACATGCGTGGCAGGTAACAATGGTTTTATTCTTTACACCCCAAATTTGGGCCCCGGTAACCACTCAGGTGGTAATTTCATAGTATAACAATCATATCTCTTTACAGATTTGCCAAGGAGGCGTTGACACATCTGGTTCCAACTTTGAATGATTTAACTCTGCATTTAGACAACATAACATGGGCAAGCAATCATAATTTCTCATCGTCCCAGTTGGTGAGCAGATTTTCATTCATAAATTTATTTCATTCATATTTTAGTGGTTTCTCAAATAAACAAAGCATCATCAGAAACAATGGTGATATTCTGTTTTTCTCTAATCTTGTTTTGCCTCACAGCACCAGGATAAGAAGATTATAGGACAGGCTTTGGTGTTTATAGTTGATAAGTACGGTTCCAACTTCACTGCAACGGGTTACCCCATAATTGCTCCGTTCCTGTGCCAATGAAAATCACACGAAATGCTAACAACTGTGAAATGTTTCCTGTGTAAACCAATTCCAGAATGAAACAGCCGAATACCACCACAAAAAGCAACCTGCACCGCATAAAATGCATATGGCCGTTGCTAATGTAGCAACACAAAACTGTTCATCACTTGAATTGCAATTCTTGTCGAAGGAACATCAATCATGACAAAATCCAGCTTTCTGCACTCGCAATATAACTGCATATGGCAGATTGAGCGTGTTCGTCATAACCGCTGTCCGCCATTTTCTGAATACACACAACAAACGCACGGTTGACACAGCAAAAAGCATTCCATGTAACAGTAATAGCTCACAGTGTTGCTCAAGCACTAACTCAGTAGCTCGGCAGGCTTTTGTGTGTGTTTCATAAACAGTGCTTTTCGTCTCCTCTATCTCTGAGGTCCACTTTTTGAGTGGACTGCCTTTTGCTTCGTATCCACTTTATTGTAGTAACAGTGCTCTTTGATGCGCACAGTCTGTTGGTAATCTGCTTATTTGGCCAAACCATTTCTTCTGCTTCAAATACTCCATATTGACCACTTGTTAACCACTCTTTATGATGCATATGTGATCTGAGCCTAAGAGCGATTGTGTGTAGTGTCAGTTATGCGCCTACAAGTAGGCCAGCTCTGTTTTGACTACTTTTGTTTCTATAATTGAGATGTCAGCTTCCAAGTTTGGCAGATAGCATAATGTTGGGAGAAAGATTGTGCTGTATATGTACAATGCTCTTTTAGTGTTCATGCATGCATTTCAAAATTGATGCCATTTGTCCTATAATGTTTGGATCATTTGTTTTTAGGACTAGACTAATATTTGATTCTGAAGAGAGAGAAAGTCTGACAGCCAGAGTATATTTGTACGTCATTTATTCTCACAAATATATTTATGATATTTACAGGAGCCATTGTTGATGGAGGTCCAGGGTCTGACTGCCTCCATGCACACATCATACCATATGATGTCTCAGGTGAAGAATGGTCTTGAAATACTCAGTTCCCATCCACAACAACAGAGTCCAACAGAACTAGATGTTTCTGTGGAATCCAAGCACCCTCTAAGTAGCCCACCAGGCGGCAACAGTTCTGTCATACAGCAGAGAAGCAGTAAAGCAAATAATGGCAGAGTCCAATATTAAGTTGTTAGTTTAGGATGTGAATTTGAATTTATCCCAGGCAGCGCCTTTCCAGCCTGCTCTTCTTGATTTTGATCTGCCACAGGTTCTTTTACATGCTCAACTTGTATATTTTATCGTCTCTCTCCAATAAGGTTAGGAACTCGGTCTTATCTACACTGAGATCAGAGATGTCTGGAAAAAATATCCCGATAGCTCCACGAGGGAGCACACCGAGTTAAATTCATTTACAAAAATTAAATTCTTACTAAAAATTGTCACCGTCTACACAATCACATCGGGACCCGCCTGGTGCTACAGAGTTTGTGCACTGCCCCGAGATCTTCCTAGTAAGAAAGAGATCAGAGCATACATGGTTACTCACCAAAGTGCAGTGATGATGTTCTTATCAGTCATAGTTAGGATGTGATATTCAGCAGAGTTTATTCACAGAACAATTGTTATTGCTGACAAGTACCAAGAGAGCGAAGGCTTGTATGTATGTAAGATTTCACTTTCTTTACTGCATCACATTACTACATCACAAGTTCTTTGTCAAAGAGATTTTAATTGTGAATGTCCATAGAAGATATGTTCTAATTTTTGTTATTAAGAGAATAAGATTGAAGGAAGGAATGTTCTAATTTTTTGTTAGAGAATAAGATTGAAGAGAGGAATGTTCTAACTCTTGTTGGAGATTAATCCAGTTTGTCTTGGACGCTAGTGTAAGTGGGCCACCTCTTTCTTCTCAAGTCTGCATACTGGGGACAGTTCTGTAGGATATAATTCCTATGATTTCTGCTTCCCTATTTGTGCCGACCTCTTCCCGCAGTAAATTTTAGCCACCCTCGTGATGGTGGGTCTGACATTCTTACTGCGTGGCTAAATCTCCGAGGCAGATTGGCGACCGTAGAATCCGTTATCCCATTCCTCATTTGAGGGGTCGTTGCACCATGTTATGCGCCTTACGACCTGGTACATCCGTTTTCTGCAAGCATTTGTTTCGGTTAGCATTCCCTAGTGGACACATGCATCCGATTTCAGCCAAACCTCCTTACTCGCCTCTTACGACATGCATGGCAGGTAACAGTGGTTCTATTCTTTACACCCCAAATTTGGGACCCGGTAACCACTCGGGTGAGGTTGAATCATGGAATGCTCTAGCACACCGCCCTATTTATGGCACAGACTGTAGTAATCAAATAGCATAAGTTGATCGCAAGACATAGATCAAGCAGTAACTTCTTTTTAACAAAAGTTGACTACACCATTTATATTTGACTTCATTCTTCTACTAGTCAAGTAGTCAAATTTGTCTTCTCTAGACAATATTAGTGTCTTGTTCATACAGTGAAAAGAGAGCTGCTGTAGCGTAGTTGTTAGTGAACTCGCTTCGCAAGGCTGTGGTCTGGGTTCAGCTCCGCAACGCCGCGTGGAATTTTTCCCGACCGCGTGGCTCTCAGGTCGACCCAGTCTCAACTAGGTACCAGACATGCTCTGGGAAAGTAAAGGGGCCGGCGTGATGCTGACCACATCACCCATTGTGTGCCGACGGTCAACAAAAAATACAGGCCTAACACTGTATTGACCTATATACCACAAGGTATGAAAGGGTTCCTTTACTTTTTTTTTTTTCATACAGTGAATGCAAGAACATCTTGCTGCTGCATTGGAGGATGGAGCATGTATGAATTTGTTAGGAAAATTTAAGTCTTGTTTTAGTTGACTGTTCATGCCATGTTGAAAATAATAAAATTATGTGTACAATATTCAACGATGACTTTGACACGACCTTTACTTATTGATAACTTTTATTGATAGGACCATCATTTTTTTTTCTGATTCTTTTTCGCTCGGTGCCATGGACATCGTAACCTTCGGTTCGGTGCCACGAACACCTGGAATCTGTGGCTTTTTCTGCCATCCCACGGAATTGAACCCGCACACACAGAGGGATAGTCACCCGTAGTTCAACGCGTTACGAACACACTGGGCAGACGGGCAATAGGACCATCATCATTGCACTCCAGTGAGTAATCATGTGTGCTCCAATCTCTTTCTTACATAGGAAGATCTCAACTGCAGTGCAAATACTCCATAGCACCGGTGAGGGTCCCCGATGTAATTTAGAAGATGGTAAAATAGTTTCTGAAATTTTTCTAATTAAGTTTGCCCGGTAGCGACTTATCAGCCTGCTTTCAATTTTGAACTGACATAGTTTCTTTTATATGCTCAACTTGAACACAGGAACTACATTTTATCGTCTGTCTCCGATAGAACTAGGAACTCAATCTCACCTAGACAAGGATCTCTGGAAAAATATCCCATGCTCCACAAGGGAGGGAATCGAGTACCTTTGGAATGAGAGACGAGCACCTAACTTCTATTCCACACAGACCCCCTTATACTTGGGAGTCACCCGTGTTTGCTTGAGCCCACTAGGGCAGCAAAGAATAGTAACACTGTGACCTACAAAGCATGTCGTAAGAGGCGACTGAGGTAGGGGCCTATGGAAGCTACACTAGTTAATACAAAGCATCGCAGAATTGCTGGCCTACTTGTAGGTGCATAAGTGGCACAACATAAAATCTCTCTTAGGCTCAGATCACATACAAATCACAAAGAGTGGTTAACATGTGGTCGATGCGGAGCGTTCGAAGAATACTTTATGGCCTTATAATTTATAACTGTATGTCTATACAGTTACTTCACTTATCTAAATCATTCTATATCATGTTTTAAGAAATGAGATTGATTGGTTATTTATCAAGCAGAATGTGGGCCTTTGAACTCGGGACAACTGCTAGTATGTTGTCTGGGGGTCTACAAGGTGTAATCTGTGCCTGGTTCTGCATCCAGCAGAGTTGGAGTCGGCTAGTCTTTCTTAGTAGCCTGCTTAAAACACATCAGCTAACCCCCGCCTCCCAGTTGCGTAGACTATGAGGTCAAAGGCTAACAGGGGTCTGACTGGCATATGGGGGATGGACTCTCCTAGATCAGATTTGTTATGCTATAAGGTAGGTGAACCCTTTCCCCTTCAAAACAAGTCATAACATCTTAACTGCTTTGCGATTGAGACCCCCAAAAAAACATGTTTGCTTGCTGTAAGATCAAAGATAACAGTCACAGACTGTTTGCTGTAAATAGATGAAGCCACCACAAACTTTATAGCAATTAAACATTGATCAGATAACAAACAGAAACTGATAACAGGGACGTATAAACAAACATCTTTATAAAAAATAGAACTCAAAGTAACGTAAGATGGAAACCATTTATTAATATTTATAACATAAATGACCACTCTCATTACTAATCAATAATCTCACTATCATATCACTAATAATTATTCTCACTGCCATATCACCACTAATAATTATTCTCACTGCCATATCACTAATCAAAATTCTCCCTAACAAAATACAATAAAATTGGAGATAAACATCTATAAATGTTAATCGTCACAAAATGTGAACTCTTAGAACCAGGATCCCGATATTTCAGGATTGAATGTAAACATTGCATATCCTGAGTTCCCGGTCCGAGACAATTTTATCATTATTTTTCACTATTCGATAATAAATTATATACAAATGTGAAGTCAAACACAACCCATGTGTTCTGCATGGTTTAGCAAGATGGCAGGCGCTGTTGTGGGATTTTCTTTTGGTGCTGATAAGGTTAATTAGTTAAGTATTTTCATGTTGAAAAGATGTTCTGAAAATTTCAGAAATGGTCACTCTAAAAGTATAACAACAGAGCAAGCTGTTGAACTTGTTTTGAATGAATCTGAAGATAAATTAGACTTAGAATGTTATTATTCTGATACGGATATTTAAAGTGAGTTAGATGATCATTTAGACAATGAAAAATAGTTTTAATCGATTGATATTCAAGCTATATATGTTCAATCTGGAGAACAATCTACATATACGAGTATTCGCGTCCGTACCACATATTATATCAAGTAAATTTTAAAAAGTTTAGTATTCTGCAAATAGATGGGATAAGTCACTAACACATTATAGAACACTTAAGCGGGCTAAATTATCATGTTTTGATAATTCAACTCTGATATAGGCTGTTTTTTTGCTCAGGGAGTGGGTTTTTAATGTACATGTGGCCATGGTTCAAAGGGTTAAATCTATAAAATTACAAAAGAGAAGGCTGGTTGAGTCGGTGGATATTTGGTGATCGGTAATAAGTCAAACTGGGACAAAGAGATGAATCTTCAAATAATTTTATTATAAACCTGGTCAAGAATCCAGTCTCTGCAGGTTATTTATATCTTTTATTAGAATCCTCAAAGTGTGGTTCCGTCAATATCCAATTAGGTACAAGTTCGAACCTGCTGGATGTTTCAGGATACTTGTCCAGTATGTGCATCATCTATCATCAATAACATAGAAGATAGATGTGCAGCTTCTCTGTTGATGGCCTATCTGGCTGCCATGTCATCACTCATATTCCAAGACCTGCTTGTGGTAGAAGAGTAGATATCTGAAAAGTTCACAAGAAAGCCAAATACATTAACAATAATAACTACATATCTCTCTCTCTGCCTTTTTAACCCAAATTGGGGCATATGCCCTCAACCAACTCATGCCAAGTCTTCCTATCTCTAGCTATCTCCTGCAGCTCCCCAGCTCTTCTTTATATTGTGGATCTCTGCCTTCAAATCTTGTCTTCGTGTATTTCTTGGCCTCCCCTTCTTTCGTTGTCCCTGCGGGTTCCAGAAAAAAGACCCTTGTTATATTCCCCTCAGGTTTTCGCAAAGTGTATCCTAGCCAGCGTCTTTTTTTAACCTCTTGGTTCACTGGAACTGTCTTGTTCTCTCCATAAGTTTCTCATTTGTGACGCTATCATACCATCTTATTCCCTCTATTTTGCACAGACACCAGTTGATGAATGTTTGCAATTTATACGTTATTATTTTAGTTGTTCTCCATGTTTCTGACCCATACAGCAGAACTGCTTTAATATTGGAGTTAAATATCTGAATTTTTGTTCTAAGTTTATTTCTTTAGAACTTCCATATGTTTCCCAGTGCGACGAAAGCTCCTCTTGCCTTATGTATTCTTATTTTTACATCTCTATCTGTTCCACCCTCTTTGTCTACATTCTTGCCCAAGTATGTTTATGATTCTACCACTTGAACTGAATGTAGAGCTAGGAAATTGATTAATCGTCATCGTTGTACGTTGGTAAAATAACCAGATGCGCTCTAATCTCCTTCTTACACAAGAAGACTTATCAGTGACAGAACACAAACTCTAACACTGGCAAAGGCACCAGTTGTAATTTTGAAGAATTTTAAATATCTTTTTAATGAGTTTTGCCTGAGCAGTGGCCATGCAGTCTACTCTTATTGATTTTCAACTGCCAACGGTACTTTTACTCTTGTTGATTTTCAACTGCCAACGGTACTTTTACATGCTCAACTTGGAACACATGACCTACATTTTATCATCCATCTAGGATAGGACTAGGCACTTGATCTCACTGAGATCATGGATCTCTAGAAAAATATCCTGATTGCTCCACACCGGGAAATGAACCGTGTACTTTTGGAGAGGCGAGCACATTACCTCCACGGCACAGAACCCCTGATATTCTGAACTCTCTTCTTCTTCTTCAATGATCCAGCGGCACTTGAGCTTTGGCCCAATGCTATGTAGTAGTATCTGCATGTGTTTGTAAGTTGTTCTTTTGTTCCGTATAATGTGTTCTGGCCTTGGAGGAAGGAGGGTCTTTCTGATGTCTTCTAGTGCTTGGCACCTGGAGAGATGGTGGTGAACGGTTTCATGATGATGTGCACACAGCTGGCACTCTGGAGTGTGTTGTGGTTGAATTCTGTTCAAGTGATTATTAAGTGTTATGTGTTGGGTTTGGAATCTAAAAATGGTACTCTGATCTCTTCTTGTAAGGTGGTTGATGTTGTCTTAAGGTTAGGGTTGGCCATATGGCTGTACACCTCTCTTCCCGTGTCTCCCATGGCCCATCTGTTCAGCCACATTTCTTTATTTGTTGTCATTAGGATTTGCTTTGCTGTATGGAGAGTTGTTGCTGTGATTCGTCTGAATTCTCTAAGGGAGAGAGGTTGTGTAAGTTCTTCAGCGATCTCTGGTCATGCGTTTAATTTACTGTGGACCACAAATTGGACCGTCAGCTTCAAGTCTGTCAGGTTTCCTCAAAGCTTAGTTTTCAGGTTGACTGGATGTGGCCACATATTGCTTCTCAGCTCACCCAGATGACAAGTCTTGGGTTGTGTGATTCAAGTAATAGTGGTGAATCTACAACTCTAACCACACTGCAAGAATACAAAGTCAAATGTGGTATAGCTAAACACGTAATTACAAAGTACTGTAGTTTTACAAATTACAAAAACAATGACAAAATACAGCAACATTTCGACCAACAAGGCCTTTATCAAGCAAACGAACAAACAGGAGTGACAAATTAAAATGAAACACAAATGGACGACCAAATACAAACGTATCTAAGGAAAATCTGGAATAAAACGAATAACGAAATAAATGTAACACAAAAACACACATAAAAACTAGAAATAGAAAGGAAAAGAAACAATGAAACATCTAGTAAATATATAACTTGAATACATGCAACATATACCCATATAGATTACAAAGCATGGGAAGAGAAAGTACTAAGAAGCATAAGAATGGAACTAACGAAACACAAATGGACGACCAAATACAAACGTATAATGAAACACAAATGGACGACCAAATACAAATACTGCAGTTCCATATATATATACTGAATAGTACTGCAGTTCCATATATATATACTGAATAATACTGCAGTTCCATATATATATACTGAATAATACTGCAGTTCCATATATATACTGAATAATACTGCAGTTCCATATATATATACTGAATAATACTGCGGTTCCATATATATATATATCATGAATAATACTGCAGTTCCATATATATATACTGAATAATACTGATGTTCCATATATATATATATATATATACTGAATAAATACTGCAGTTCCATATATATATACTGAATATATAGCTAAACAACACTATACTGCAAATAAAAGAGAAGAATAGCATACCAACATAGAACTGGTGCTGTTAGTTGCCAAACGCAGAGAGACATACTGAGGAGATAGGAGCACTTATGTACTAATTGGTTCGATGTGCAATGATGATGATCCGATGACTAAACTTTGCAATTTGATGCTTAAAACTACTAATACAGCTGATGAGAATTTGTTCACTTGAGTCTACCGATAAGTACAAACATGTACAATGTAGAGCATCAGACATCGATGACTGATAAGTTCAGCAACGCATTGACTGATAAGTTCAGCAACGTACGCCTGATATGGCTAAGCATGTATAACAGACATGTCTGAGAATACAACTCACCCTTCACTGTTAAGAACTTCTCCTGCAGTAGCTCGTTTGATCAGATGGTCCTCACATCGAAACCACTGTTCCTTAAGTGATCGGATGTAGCATGTGTAATGTCCAGATTCAATTGTACCGTAGTGGTTGACCACAGCAAACAATGAGTACCTACTATTGAGAGAAAAGATTTGAGTCAATATTTGGTCCTGGTCAAGACTTTACTGCATTCAAACCAAATGTGAACACAATATTTAAAATGTCTAGCTGTAGTTGATCTTGTGTGTTATCAAAAATGTAAAATATCCAATCTGGCATGGCATGTATCAAACAGGTTGCGTCTCCCATAACAAGCGACTATATTTTACACTTTACTAAATGCGAAGGATTGACTTCATTGCACCAGGCTTCCCCATATGGTTTTGTCCCTGTTGGCAGAAATGGTACGCCATTTGTTGAGTGTCATACAAATCCAAACTGCGCAAATCTTCGAACGCTCAATAACGAAAACCTGTTAAACCATTCTTTGTGATCTGAGCATAAGAGCGATTGTTATAGGAGTTAGCCAGTTATGCGCCTACAAGTAGGCCAGTACATCCGATTTCTGCGACACTTTTTATTTACTAGGGTAGCTTCACTAGGCCCTACATTAGTCGCCTCCTACAACATGCCTTGTAGGTCACATTGTTACTATTCTTTGCTCCTCAGAGGGCTCAGGCAGGCACAAATCAAACATACAAATATATGACAATAATAAAGCAATACTATCAATGATTATGCTACCAGTGCCAAACCTGGACGCTGACAACAAATGATAGAAGAAAACTAGTCACGACAGAGATGAAGTGTCTACGCAGAATGCTGGGGGTAACAAGAAGAGACCATTTGAGAAATGAAGACATCAGGAAAAAGTGGGTACAACATCAGTACTAAACTTCATCAAGAAACAACAAATTAAATGGTTTGGCCACATAAGCAGATTACCTCAAAGAGTGACGTTGCTTCGATACAATAGATACAAAGCAAAAGGCCAGCCATGCAAAAGATGGATCACAGAGGCGATGAAAGACACTATTTATGAAGCGCACACAAGGGATCATTCTAGAAATTTCTTATCCCGACAATGTGAGGCAAAACAGGATTGAAGAAAAGAGAGCACTGATCAAATAATAAAGAGTATTTACTTGTTATCACAGCATATATTTGGGGATGTGTGCATCATGTGACTGCTGTAGCCATTGGTGGTGCTTCTAGATGATGACATGAATGGTGTCATGTCTAACTGCTGAGGGAAAGACACAAAGGTGGAGATCTTCTTGTGGTAGCCAGTGGAATGCTCAAAACGCTGGGGAATACACAGGATAAAATTAAGTGGGCTTAGTGTGAACTGGGTTTCAGTATTTTGTTTTTATAAATACAAAATATTTCAACTAAGCAAACTGTAATAAATTATGTCAACAAGCTTACAATTGTAATAAATTATATCAACTAATCTTACAATTGTAATAAATTATATAAACTAATCTTACAATTGTAATCAATTATATCAACTAATCTTACAATTGTAATCAATTATATCAACTCGTTAAATCTCATCTATGACTTTCAGTCGATATTTTCGACTCTCTCAGTAAAGTTTGTTTCAGGGTTTCCCTAAAGTACTCTTTCTTTCGTGAACCATTTGCCTCCCACTTCAATGCCTGTTTTGTGATTATTTAATCGTATCTACTCAGAGTATACCCCAACATATCTCCATCTTCTCTTTCCTAAATTGACAGAAAATACTGATATATTTATATATATAATGTTACAATTCTATAGCTTTACTGACATAATCTGAATTTATAGTTAAAAGAAAATGGAGACTATTACCAACCTTTAGATGAAAGCATGCAACTATAGGTAGCTTTTTCATCGTCAGTTGTTTTGTGGATTCTTGGTAACTGTGACATTTACTGCACTTAATTTTGGCAGAGTTTCCTAGATGTTCAGTTTTTGTAAACCTGTGGGTAGAAACAGAAAATTGTTTAGTTTAGTCGTCAGATCATCACAGCACATCGAACCAATTAGTCCATAAGTGCTCTGATCTCTTCAGTATGTCTCTCAGCATGTGGCAACTAACGACACCAGTTTTTTTATTGGTTTACTATACTTCTTTGGCTTTCAGTACAGTGATTTTGTCTAGCTACGTCACATTTGATTTGGTTTTCTTGCAGTCTGGTTAGGGTTGCAGATTCCTTGAATTGTATACACGCCTTATCTCTCTTAGATAATTCAGAATATCAGCCTGGTCCATTGCTCGCCAGCGTCTTACAGCAGCCATACCTGCAAGCCTATCAGTGTGTTCATTCTCCTTCCAGCTCTTCTGTATATCATTAATCTCTGGCCCCAATCTCTTCTCTGTGTATTTCTAGACTTCCAGCTCTTCCGTATATCATCTCTGCCTCCCTCTTCTCCATGTATTTCTAGACTTCCAGCTCTTCCGTATATCATCTCTGCCTCCCTCTTCTCCATGTATTTCTAGACTTCCAGCTCTTCCGTATATCATCTCTGCCTCCTCTTCCCATGTATTTCTAGACTTCACTAGCTTTTCCTGCAGATTCCAGGAATGGGCTCTTTTGTTGTATCCCCTGGGATTTCTTCAAGGTGTGTCCCATTCGGCACTAGCATCTTTTCTTCATCTCTTGATCTATCTGTCTATTCTCTAATCCTGTTTTGCCTTTCAGTACCAGGTCGAAAAAGGAGACACCTGGAGCGAGCCTTTCTATGCACATTGTCTTTCTTTCTTTTCTCCAATCCTGATTTGCGTCACAGCTTCAGGGTAAGAAGAGTTTTATTGAACCGGCTTTTGTGTGCGCTACATAAACAGTGTCATCACCTCTGTTATCTCTGTGGTCTGCCTTTTGCTTTGTACCCAATGTAACGGAGTAACATTGCTCTTTGTGGTACACTGTCTGTTGGTAATCTGCTGATGTGGCCGAAACATTTAATTTGTTGTTTCTTGATAAAGTTCAGTTGACTATTCTCTTGGTTCCCTCTGGAATGTCAATGGAAGGGTTTACCATTCTACATAGTTTTACTGCAGTCTCCATCTATATCTGGAAAGTTACTACCTAGGCAAAAATAATTAATCCCAAGTTAAGAAAAGAACAAATTTTCACAATCCTAAATAATTACGTTGGGGGATCCTAGCAGATGCTATGAAGTTCGTGCATTGCAATTGATATTTTCCCGTGTAATAAATTAATGAGAATATACATGGTAGTTTATTCACCAAAGTGATGGTGTCAATCAATCAATCAATAAAATAAAGGCTGTCATATTCGCCCGAGTGGTTACCGGGGCTCAAATTTGGGGTGTAAGGTGTAAGAATAGAACCACTGTTACCTGCCACGCATCTCGTAATAGCACTAAGGAGGTTTGGATGAAATCGGATGCATATGTCCTAAACGTGTAGAAGTCTATGCATTTAGGGGCCTACCAAACCAATATGCAACGTATACACGTTCTTGGCAAAGATCAAACATATCACAAAGATGATTAAAACTGGTCGTAAGAATGAACGCAAAGAAGAAGGAGGAGGGCTGTCATACTATTGTTTACTGAACTGATGTCACAGCACTCTGGGCAGACCCATATGTGCTCAGTCTCCTAACAGATGTAGCTATCATATAGACACTGAAAGGCTATGAGAGATGATGACAAACTTACCTTTTCAGACATTCCACCAATGAGGTAGGTTCATAGTTTCCTGGACTGTTTGTAAAACCTAAAATTTGAAGGAAAAGATATGAAACAATATCAGTAAGCATAGAAGACGTCTAATGACAACAAATAAAGAAATGTGGCTGAACAGATGGGAGACACGGGAAGAGAGGTGTACAGCTATATGGCCAGCCCTAACCTTAATGACAACATCAACCACCTTACAAGAAGCGATCAGAGCACTATTTTTAGACTCCGAACCCAACACATAACACTTAATAATCACTTGAACAGAATTCAACCACAACACACTCCAGAGTGCCAACTGTGTGCACATCATCATGAAACCGTTCACCACCACCTCTTCAAGTGTCAAGCACTAGATGACATCAGAAAGACCATCCTTCCTCCAAGGCCAGATAAATGGAACACATTATACGGACAAAAGAATAACTTACAAACACATGCAGATACCACTACATAGCATTGAGCCGAAGGGAAAGAGCTCAAGTGCCGCTGGATCATTGAAGAAGAAGAAGGCGTCAATGAACTCGCACTATTTTTGTGTGAATCCTAGCAACTAACAACACCACGGTTTTTTTTTATATTTGTTATTCTTCTTTGGCTACCAGAATAGTGCTCTTGTCTAGCTACACCACATTTGACTTGGTATTCTTGTAGTCTGGTTAAGGTTGTAGATTCATCACTATTACTTGAATCATTTGCAAGTCAACGTTTCCTTAGGGGATTTAGAATATAAGTTGGGTCCATCGTTCGCCAACACTTTTTACAACAGCCATATCTGCACGCCAATCTGTGCATTCATTTCCTCTTACACCTGCATGCATGGGCACAAAAGTAAAACTGTCTCATGTGAACTTGTGAAAGAGACTGAAGTCCTGAAACAAACCAGCAGCTTACGTATTAAATGCATAAAGCAGCCACCAGCGTGCAAACACCAATCGTCCATAAATTTGCAATTCATATAGAAGAAAATAGCAGTCATGATAAAAAGAAAATAGCGATCCGCATAAGTATTACTGCATTAGGCAACAGCTTGAACACCGGCAACTCAGTCACCAGGCAACGAATCCAGGTCTTCAAGTACAAATTTCAGAAAAAATTATCTAGAAAACGAGTGCAAAAAGTAGCTAGCAACCGCCTAAAAATTAGCTAGCAACCAAGTGGAAAAAATGAGCCAAGTGAAAAAATTAGCTAGCAGCAGCGTGGAAAAATTAGCTAGCAATCGAGTGGGGAAAATGAGCTAACAGCGCCGTAGAAGCAAACAACACACCAATATCTTAACGGCTTGCATGTCTTTCTGCCATGTTGACCGAATTAAGGTAGAATGCTTAAGATAATACTCTATGATACTTTTCTCCTTCTCTCTTTAGCCTGTTACGCCCTTGGCGTTTAGGGCAGCAACAAACGTACACCATTCTTCCCTGTTCATGGCCTTCCTCTGTATTGTGTTCCAGCTATGATTCATTTCCTTCAGCTCTTGCTCTATCGTTCTCCTCCAGGTCGTCTTGGGTCTTCCACGCTTTGCCTACCCTCTGGAGTCCATCTCAGTGCAGTTTCGTGTCGGAGCCAGTCTCCATGCGCATCACATGTCCAATCCATCTCCAGCTTCGGATGATAGTGCCCATATTCTCTTGTTGGCATTGTGCAAGCAATTCTTGATTCGAGATAGTAGTCGGCCAGTACACGCGTAAGATTTTTCGCAGACAAGTTGTATGAAAGGCGGAGAGTATGATACTTTTAGCGAGTGTTTAAAACCAGAGCATACATTTTTTACGGTGTAAATGTGGATTGTGTCCATGTAAGGCAGGGAATGCATGGTAAGTCTTCCCTTTCTTGTGTTTGCCTGCTACGAATTCAGGCATAATCACAGGTGTCTGGTATGACGTCTGACTGATTTTTGCATGAAGGCTTGCTTACCTGTTTTATCAGTGTCCCCCGCCATACACAGAAACCTTCTCTGACTTCAGATGTAACACAGTAGTGACCTCAATAAATAAAGGGTATGATCAACGTACCTGGAGTTGGTGAGTGGGACAACTCTGTGGAAGAAGTTGACTGTGAGGTAGATGATGGTACAGTGTTACGGTTCTGTGCAGCTGTTGCTGTAGTAGGAAGAACAGGTAAAGAATGGATGTAGCCAGGTCCAAGATCCAGAGAGATGTCCCAGATGGGGTCGATCGTTGTAGAAACATTACTGGAAAATATAAAAGAAAATCTACATTAACTTGCCATGAAAGGCACACACATTTTAATCTCATCTTTACAAACACAAAATAATAACTGTAAGATGTACGCCAGTGATAATAGTTGCAAGATATCTCTCTCGCGATCACCTAAAAGACCGATGTACCAGATCTCTCCATAAATTTATCCATGTGGAAATTTGATTCACTCAGCCTTAGCATGGGTGGGTTTCATCACATCTTCAGCGCCATTTGGAACTCTGGTGCGTATCCTTTGGCGATGTGTCCGGATTCAGCCAGTGTTTACTGGGTTTGCCCTCCGTTAGCCTTTGGCTGTCCCCAGCCGTCCTACAAGGCAGTAGGTTTTTTATTTTTTTTCCGTCCGCTTCAACTCAGACGAAGTTTCATCTCTGAAACTGATTTTTGCGTGAAAATCCGTTTTTCCAATTTCTTTACACTGGCAGACGTGTGCTCAATGTACTCGTAATTAGTATTCCCTCGCCATACAGGCAGATTTTCTCCGACTTCAGAGGTACTCACGTTATCGTCCTGAGTAAGACCAGGGACTCGAACAAATGCCGGACAGTAGGTTCGAACCCGAGCTATGAGGCGTCTCACAGCTAGCAGGACGAGCTACTATCAATTACTCTAGGCAGTCCCCCTGGCAGTAGGTTGACTTTTACACATTTAGGACATGTGCATCCAATTTCAGCCAAACCTCCTTAGACGCCTCTTACGACATGCGTGGCAGGTAACAGTAGTTCTATTCTTTACACCCTAAATTTGGGCCCGGTAACCACTCGGTGGTTGCAAGATATATATATATGCTAGATATAATAATTGTAAGATGTGGTGAAAGATGTAAAACAAAGCTCAAAATAATATACAGTGACGTCTCCACCAAAAGGCCTTTATCAAGCAAAGGATACAAAAGAGAAGAAATTCAGACTTCCTATATGTCAGACATAACATATAGTCAGACAATAAATCCCTAATAGCCCTCTGAAATGTTGGTAGAGCGTCACTGTATATTGTTTTTGTAAAACTACAGTACTTTGTTTTGATGCGTTTTACCAATGCTACATAACTTTCCTGCAGTCTTCTCTTATATCGATAATTGTAAGCTGCATGAATTAAATTTGGGGCATATCGTTTACAGGACGCAGTCATCAACAACAGTAAATAAGTTGTAGATTTTCTAGGCACCGCGTATTCGCTCAGTAGTTTGTCATTGCTTTCTGAACAGTAAGGTCTATTTTTACAGTTCGCAAAAAATTCAAGGAAACTAATTGGCTTCCAAACTTTCCGACCGTGGTGTTTGAACCGGGTACGCTTAGGCTGTGATCGAGCTCACTACCACTTAAGCTACAGATGTTCACTTCATTAGGATACAAGATACATGCCAGTGATAATAACTGTATGATACACACCAGATGTGACCTGAGACCACCAGTCAATATTTGTTCTATAATACACTTACACTTACTTGCACATACACTTACACTTACTTGCACTGCTTACATGTGACATCAGACTGTAGTCTGCCTGTAAATATTTTGTCTATGATACATGTGCACTGATGTGGATTACTGTCACTGACACCGTTCATTTCTGTTAAGCAAAGGTAGAAAAGAGACACAACAAACATGATTAAAATCATAATGAAATTGTGACAATGAAACTAAAAATATATATAAAGTCAGAAATAATATAGTTATTGCCTGAATGAAATGTTAAATTCAAACAGAATAGTTAGGTGTTTTTTTATTTGGTCACAATAACAGCATATCTGGCAAGTTTTAAATTGTATCCTATCTGGCATATATTCTGCCCTTGATCTAAGTGAATATAAATTTATTTTTTTAATGTCTGTAGTCTTTTCAGACCTTAGGGTATGAATTCACTTTTCTAGACCCTATTGTGTAGGAAAGCCAATTCCTTTCCTCACATGTGGAGCATAGAGTGTGAGGTTCTTCAGATGCTCTATATCAACCACTTGTTAACCACTCTTTGTTATTTGCATTGATTAAAGCCTAAGAGTGATTTCGTTTTGTGCCAGTTATGCGCCCACAAGTAGACCAGCACATCTGATTTCTGTGATGCTTTTTGTTTACTAGGGTAGCTTCCCTAGGCCCCTACCTCAGTTGCATCTTACAACATGCTTTGTAGGTCGTAGTGTTACTATTCTTTGCTCCCTTGCATACCCGGCAACACACCGGCAAAGCTTAATCTATTTAAAGTACAACATCGGCTAATCTATTTTAGGTACAACATCAACTAATCTATCTAAAGTATAACATCGGCTAATCTATTTTAGGTACAACATCAACCAATCTATCTAAAGTATAACATCGGCTATAAAACAACTTGTACATGTTCTACCTTTGCAATGCCGATGCAACACATCAAGGGCAGCTATCAGGAACTCATGAGCATCTTGCTGCTCATAGCCTGCCAGGTGTCTGGCGTTAGTCCACACCAGGTGCAACAGCTTGTATGGGATGTATGGAGTTCGGGATCCAGAATAGAACTGGTAATGAGAATACATGAATAGAAATGAATGGGGTCTCTCTTCCACTTGTTCATTGCAACATACTGACAGTAGATTAGTGTCTATGATTAAAAGCTGTTGTGGAAATACAAGATTCTGGAAGACTGCATGTAGTTATCAATGAGTCTCTCCATCATTTAAAACAAAAATGTAACTTTAAGAACAACTGAAATTGATATTATGAATAGAACAATATGACCATCTTGCTGTTACTACTACCATCAAGTAGCTCTCAGGGACACTGTGGCCGTTGTTGTAGCTGACTCTCAGTCAATGCATCAGAAGATCCAAAATGGCAGGTTGCGGTATGGGCGGATGTCATCTATAGAAATTTCTAACCTCCAGAGGCTGACGTAAATGTACTGTCCTGGGCATGCAGGTGTTTGTGGCAATGAGAGAGCAGACAGGCTTGTATCAACAGCATTGATTGTTAGGGAGCTGAAGGGGATGTTCTTTTGTCTCTTCATGACTGTTGGATGATGACGCTAAAATATATGTTGACTTAATCCAGCGAGTCAATAGTTAGAGTTACCCGTTGTACAAGTACAACTGGATGCCTGAGGGGCAGAGTGAGGAGTGTGTTTAACCAGCGAGCCACAGGAAACATCAGTATGCATACCCTTCTACATCTGCTGGGGTAAACTTAGCACCTATGGGTCAGCTCAGAGCGCAATGATGCTGGATCAGTAACCAATAACAATCTGATAAGATTTTTTTTTCCCTGATCCAGAAACACTTGAGCTTTTAGCTCTTCGGCTCGGTGCCATGAACATTATAACCCTTCGGTTCGGTGCCACGAACACCGTAAATCTGGGGAACCTGTGGTTTTTCTGCCAGCCCACGGAGTTGAACCCACACTCACAGAGGGCTAGTCACCCATAGTCCACGCGCTACGAACACGCTGGGCAGGCGAGCATCTGAGAAGATTAAGTGCCATCTCCACCTAAAAGGTAGGCTTTATTCTTTATTTTCATAATTGGCTAACTTCTGACAGAATCATACATTGTGACAGACTTATTTGTTTCATCATCATTATCCAGTAACTTGTCCTGTGCCATCATAACATTTCTTTTGAACTTCTATCATATGTCAGATATCCCGTCTCTGTAGCTATCCTGTTTAAGTTATCTATCACATCCTTTATTCATCTTGGTCTTCCTCCTCTCCATTTTCCCCAAAGGCATCCCTCCATCAGTTTGAAACCTTCAAGTCTCTTTATATGTTCTCGTGATATAAACAGATCGTGAAGTTTATAATACTCTACGGGACAATCAAAGGTAAGCGGGGCAAACCGTACACAAAACTGAACGGCAGGCAAACCAAGTAGTCAAAAAAAAGACTGGTAACCTGGGCAGATGACAACAACAAAGGGAAGGCTGTCTAAGGGTATTCACCCTAAAAGAAAATAGCAACCTGACGCCTTGCAGGTTGGCTGGGGACAGCCAAGGCTGATGGAGAGCGAACCCAGTAACGCTGGCTAAAACCGGACACATCGCCGAAGGATAAGCACCAGAGCTCCAAATGGCGCTAAAGATGTGACGAAGCACACCCGTGCTAAGGCTGCATGAATCAGGTTTCCACATGTGTAAGACAAAAAATTTATTTATGGGGGAATTTGGTACATCAGTCTAAGCAGTGATCACGTGAGAGAAATAACTCTACCGCTTGGGACTGTGTCATTAAAATTCTATGGTTCAAGACCAGCTTGGCCACACGGTACGGGTTGAACTACAAAAAACATTGGTCCTTTACTTGGGGATCAAAGTTACAAGTACCTCTGAAGTCAGGTAAGGCTTGTCTAGTATGGCGAGGGTCACTATTGTCACGGAAACAAGCTTTCACGCAAAAATCTGTCTGAAGTGCCACATTAAGTGCCATGACTACGCCTGAATTCATAGCAGGTGAACCAGATAAAATAATAAGTTTAAAAATAAAACTGGAATGTATACAACAACTAGGAAAATTGCAACAACAAAGAAGAAAAATGATGTACCTCTTGATATAGTCGTGCCATTTCACAGACCAGGCACTGCTGAGATCCATCTGTTTTTGGACAGGCATGTTTGTCTGCCATGAAGTAATCTCGCAGGATGGGAGTGTGTGCCAGGGACTGTAAAATGCAGTTCATGAAGCAAGTGTTGCCAAGATTGATTAAACCTCTCAGTCCTATATGGCAAAAAATACAAAGTCAATTGCCAGGCTGTACACAATATTATTTGCTCATAGTTAAACAAAACTAACTTCATTAGAACTGGGATTTCTTCTTTGAACGCTCCACATCAACCACTTGTTATCCACTCTGTGTGATTTGTATGTGATCTGAGTCTAAGAGCGATTGTACGTTGTGCCAGTTATGCGCCTACAAGTAGGCCAGCACATCTGATTTCTCCAATGCTTTTTATTTATTAGGTAGCTTCCTAGGTCCTACATCAGCCGCCTCTTACTACATGCCGTGTAGGTTGCAGTGGTACTATTCTTTGCTTCCTTGCGGGCCCCATCACCACACGGGCGGAACTGGCATTTTAAGATTATATATCAAATCAGACTTACCTATATGAGATGACTCTGTTACACGTCGACGTTTAGGGTGGCACCTTAGAAGAATCATTTCCTCTTCTGTTGGCTCCCAAGGAAAGAATCGTTGCCGGAGACCTGAAAACAAAGTAGCTCATATTAGAAAAAACTGTCAGTTACACGTCATTGAAAACTAATAATCATATTGTGCTGGTAATTGTGGGGTAGGGAGGGGGTTGATTTATATATATATATATAACACACACACCAATAGGCAGGACTAGATTAAGACCTTTAAAGGGTTTTAAAGCCGAAGACTTGACTTCATTGCACCTGGTTTTACCCCATATGGCTCGGTCGCTTCCCGCAGAAATGGCACGCCACCTGCCGAGAGTATTGCACAAAGCACGAACTCTGTAGCTCCAGCAACACTCCTAGGGGTCTCTGGAAAAAACTACACTCGTGAAAAGAATGGCGCGGTCCGGACTCGAACCCACAACCTTCGGCTCACAAGGCAAAGGGCTTAACACTTAGCCCCCAGATTAAGACTTTTTGAGGTCCTAAGCCCTTATTAGATTTTGGTGACTCCATAAATGAAAACAAATGTGAAGAAGCATAGACTTTTACATAATTGGGAATAAACGGTCTAAAGACGAGGATTGACTTCAATGCACACAGATTTTCCCTCTATAGCTCTGTCCCTCTAAGCAAAATAGCACACCATGTGCAGAGAGTGTTGCAAAAAGTATGAACTCCAGCCACAACCCTGGGGATGTCTTAGAAAAATGCACATGTGAATTGAGCGAAACGAGTGGGATCAGTTATCAGTTATATGAGGACTATCATCATAGCACTCGGACATGTCCATAGGTGCTCCGATCTCCGCTTCAGCAAATCCAGCAGCGTCCAGCGACCCAACACGCCCCATATCCATTGGTAACGCTGAACACTGCGTCTTTGCTATGACGGGTTCAGGCGCTAGTGCACGATACTCCGTAGCACGGCCAGATTCAAACCTACAACCTACAGAATGCACTGTAAATGTCTTAACAACTTTCCCACAAAGATCCCCCTCTGAGTCACAAAACATGAGCATCTCTGGGTCACACACAACATACCAGACCAGATATATGTGATGACTTGTTACTGTTGTAAAACAAAAAGGTGTGAAATGAATAATGTGAATGACGTACAAATATTTCAACATAAAAATAAAAGTATCCAACTGACATATGGTGAAAGAACATAGTTACCTAATGATTGTGATGCCATCTGACTCTGAACTTTGGCAAGATCCTCCAACTGTGAGTCGTAGACATAATCTCCACAAACAAAGCAGAACACAGTGCCATAGGATATGTCAACTGCTATTGTAAGAAACATACAAGGAACAATAAGTAATGGTTGTTGAGACTGCATTATATTGTGGAATGACGATGTACATTATTGTGTAAAAGGTTTATATTATATATAAATGCTTTCCTTTTCTTCTTCTTCTTGCATTCGCCCACTATGAATTCAGACGTAGTCAGGGAGCCTAGTATGGCATTTTTGACTGTATTTTGCGTGAATGCCTATTTACCATTTTTCGGTGTCCCGTGCCACATAGACGGGGGCTTCTCCAACTTCAGAAGTACTTGAAGTTTAGATCCTCAAGTGTGATGTGTGGTCAGGAAATCTGTAGTCCAAACCACTTTCCGCGAGCTTAGAGGAAATTCCTGGTCCACGTCTCGTACCCTCAGAACTTCTACGACAAGTGACAACTAGTGAAGGTTTGACTTGTCTATTGGATTTCCCACAGCTTTCTGCCTGTGGTGATGTCATTTCAGATAAGGTTCCAGATAAGGAACATTTTAAACCATTCTGTAACAAGTGGATTTGTTTAATATAAATGCTAAAACTGCTCCTTCGTAGTTGCTAGTTACAATTTACATTTACTGACATAAAAGATGTACCAGTGTACAAAATACACAATATAACATTGATTTTTAAAGAGAGCAGTAGAAACTTTTTAAACGGTGACAAATGACATGTGTGAAATGAAATGCTTGAGGAAGGTAGTGGGGGCCACCAAGAACGATAGACTACTAAATGAGGACATCAGAAGCAGAGTGGGCATAACTTCATGCACCGAATATTTTGAAAGACAACAAATGCAGTGGTTTGGACATTTAATGAGAATGAAATACAACCAACCACCAATAACAGCATACAATAAAATGAAATCAAGGGAAGACCAAGAAAAACATTGATAGACAATATCAAGACCTCACTAAATAAACATAAATGTAATACAAGGGTGACTCATCTGACCCTGAAATGCAAATTAAAGCTCCAACCCCTACGTTTAACGGCAAGAGTGGACAACCAATTCCATCATCCACCAGGGGAAAGAGAATAGACAGAAATGAAACTTTTATATACTGTATCAATGACTCATCTTGGTTTCTTACTCTATATAGGATTTGTAGATTATGAGAAAGCTTTTGACAGCATCAATAGGGAAACTTTAAGATGGCCATGGCCATTTGAGTTGTTCGTATGTGTCGATTCCTCCCGCCAATAATGGCTGACACATTCCGTTTCTGAGGACATCTTTTTTTGAGGTTGTTCTCTAGACAGTTGCAGTCCCCTGCTGACGGGATCTGTCTTCCCGGGTTTGTCTGGAGTCGTCCTACTCTAGATGACTTCAGCCTTCTGTTGCCGGGCTCACCAACCCAGGCTTTTTGCAGGGTGTGCTCCCTGGACACTGTAGTTTAATCCCTTATGCTTAAGGGAAAGTGTCATAGAAGTAGAAGACAAGACAAGAAAAGGATGTCCTCCTCAAGAGAGAGAGGACAAGTGCTATTTGTCCCATAGCTGGGGATGGGTTGGTTGCAGCCAGAGCATTTACCACTCGCGGTGGGTTCTGCACTGTCACCTTATGAGGCTCCACCTGCTCCCCGCCTTTTGGTCTGGCCTTTCACCTTCAGTCTGTTCGGCTTGGTTAAACCTGCCAGGAGTTAGACTCCCGCCGACATAGCCTGAAGGATCCTAAAGCACACAAACCCTCCAACCACGATAAGGTAGGCTAATATGGAGGAAACTTTAAGATAATTGATGAGACAGTATGGTATCCTACAGAAAGCTAATCTAGTAACGGCAACATATATGGATATGAAATATAGAGTTCTTCATGAGGGAAAACTAACTAACACTTTTGGAATAGGAACAGGAGTGTGATTAAAGCATGTTATGATCTAACAAGTCAGAAGAGATAAAGTAAAACTCAAATGGTCCAGGGAAGACAGCTAGGAAGACTGGCTAATGATGATTTAATGGTGACAGAACAGTGGCATTGAGGCACCATCAGAAGGGATGGGGAAGTTTATGGGAGGGGAACAGTGAAGGGATAGAGTAACTGAAATGGGAATAATACATCAATAAGCATGTACAAGGAGAACAGTGGGAAAATAAACAGGGATAAAGGAAGTAAAAGAGGAAGACAGTGATGAAGCATATGGAAATCAGACGGGGGAGAAAGAGAAGAAAATAGATAAAAGAAACATGTACCGCTACGTAAGCAGAGTATATGTGCACAGGCAAGGGATGGAGAGATCATTGGACATTAGATACTCAATGATAAGAGGACTGATGGGAATAAGGAAAGGTAGAGTAATCATAACTGAGAGAAATGGGTGAAGATGGATATGTCAAGATCACTAGTGGAAAGATGAAAAGAGAAAACAAGAAGGCATGCCACATACTTAATAAATGTGTACAAATGGATAAGAGGATAGAAATGGATGAAACCAGCAAGCTATATGAACTAATGTTAGACAATGATCCCTTTAGGAGCCAGATACTCGAGCCTGTCTTCTTCATTTGCTCTACATGAGCCACTTGCTAAACCACTCTTTATGGTTGGTTGTGCCTTGGAGCATGTGTTTGTTGTGCCAGTTAGATGCCTACAGACCAGTACATCTGGTTTCTGCATGCTTTTTAAATCAGGTTTACCTCCCTACATCATCATCATCAAGTAGCTTATCCCCTCCGGAACCTGACTCTCATCAGTCCTGAAAAACTATGTTCTGTGCAAGTTGACCAGCGCCAGCAGCAGTCATTCTCAGATTGTCAATGACATCTTGCAACCATCGACTTCTAGATCTTCCTCTCATTCTTCTTCCAGGCACCATTCCCTCCAAAATTATCTTCTCTAGGCACTCATGTCATTTGATGTGTCCAAAATATTTAATTTTTTCCTTGATTTTATGATCAATAGTCGTCAACTCTCTTTAATATCAGCTGTTTGCAGAGCCTCCCCACATAGGTTCAACTAAATTTTTAATCTGTAACAAAGAATCTGACCTAGGCATCACTCTAGGCAAGTCAGAGGATGTTGTACAAGAGGCTTCATGTTATGCAAAAGAAACAGAAGAACTTAATAATTAATATATGTAATACCTATATGGTGTTTCCTGTCTTCAGAATGCTGATGAATGTGCTTTTTGCCGTAACATCCAAAAAATATGCATGACAGACACGCATGAAGGCGTGGCTTAATTTCATCACACACAATACACTTGCAGATCTGGGCCTGTGAAAGACAAATGGTTACAAGTTGGAGAATTTGTGTCAAGGTTGTGTGACAAGTTGGAGAATTTGTGTCAAGACTGTGTGACAAGTTGGACAATGTGTATTTAGGTTTGTGTGACAAGTTGGCGAGTTTGTGTCCAGGTTGTGTGAAAAATTGGAATGTTTGTGTTACGGTTGTATGACAACTTTAAGAGCTTGTATGACAAGCTGTTTAAAGAGAATATAGAACCACTAGTGTCAAATGATTTCTTGCTGGAAAAGCTCTGGTTTCTGCAGAAGGGTTTTGTTTTACTGTCCCACCAAATGTTACTGTCATTGAGAGCAGTATCAAGTTTCATAAAAACAGCAGGCCCACCCAAGACGATGCTTTCGATCAAAGACACACAAAAATACACTGTCCCAGCATACAAAACCTCACGATTAAAACAAAACCTCACGATTAAAACAAAACTTGCAAGCACGGCCAACAGTCAGAAACTGTTAAAACAGGCTGACAGAAAAAATTTCTAATATATAAATATGAAAATATATGTAGAAGTAGTTTTTCTTCATACTAGAAAATTGAGAAATTCTGCTCAGATAAGACTTTTTTTTTAAAGTCCACTAAATGCTTTCAAAACATATACATCCTGGTTCATGAATATATATATCCTAGCTCAGGTAAAAATACCCCACAATCATTTATATTATGTTATGCGATCGACGTCATGGCACATTGGGCATTCCCATTCATGATGCTCTGTCCTCCGCTGCAGCAGCCATCCCAAAGTCCATTTGCTCACCGTACCCATGAGAAGTTGATTAGTATACCATCTCTCTCTACCATGAAGACGACACTGTCTGGCATGTCCAAACTTAATGCCTAATTCTCGAACTCGTTCCAGTGTCTGAGACTTGCCCATATCACGTAATTGAGAGCGTACTGCATTTATATTATACCAGACATCTAAAAACTGAAGTCCTATTATAGAGGCAACAAAAACCATATTCATAAAACATACCTAAAAGTTATATGGACATATATGTACACAGATGGATTGCAAAAGAGGTGGTATTAGATGAAGAAGAGATCTATATTTAACACCAGGTGTTGAAGACATGGAGAATACCATACCCACAGACAAACTGCAAATTTTAATGCTGAAGCCCTAACAAAGGCAAAAAAAATTCTCATAAGCACAGCAAAACAGCCAACAGCTGTGTAATCCTCGTCAGTGATGAAAAATTAGAGCGCTAATGTGAGCTTAAAAAACAAAATAGTCTCCTTAGAACAGGACACAATCGACTACACAGTCTTCTTCTTCTTTGCGTTCGTTCTTTACAACCAATTTTAATCACTCTTTGTGATATGTTTGATCTTTGCCAATAACGTGTATACGTTGCACATTGGTTTGGTAGGCCCCTCAACGCATAGATTTCTACACATTTAGGACATGTGCATCCGATTTCAGCCAAACCTCCTTAGTCACCTCTTACGACATGCATGGCAGTTAACAGTGGTTCTATTCTTTACACCCCAAATTTGGGCCCGGTAACCACTCGGCATATGTATACAAAAATTCAAGGTTGGCAATTCAGCCATGTGTACAGGCACATCAGACTGCAGAGCACATACTTCAAGACTGCCCCGAATATGATATACTGAGGCAAACTCACTGGCCTAACAAAACAACACTCTACAGACAACAACACAGACCTCTGTGTGAGCTACAAGACAGTGAAGTTTATACAAGTGACAACATTGAATATATAGACAATATTTCAAGTGAATGAAAGGAAGGATAAAATAGTCTCATGAATATGCTTGCATCCTCTTTACTGCAGTTAAGCTTCATCAGCATAAAAAGGGGTTTCAATAGTTCTCAGAATACTTTAGCATAACAGGAAATGAAAAAGTTGATCTCTTCGCAAAGGATGGCAGATCACTTGAAAATTACCTATCATATAATGATTTGAAAACTATGATATGCATAATTTAAAAAACAGTGTCAACAAGATGCACTAAACCGTAAATACTATAGCCCTCTACCACCAAATATTAAACAAACCATTATCCTCAGACTCCAAACAGGACACAACTGACTTGAGGTCATAAGATTATGTTCCGAAAGTATACATACTTTAGGACTGAGGTCAGAAACTGCGGAACACATCCCTCACCAAGCAAGGTCAGCTTTACAGGGAAGTCAGTGAGAAAATATGCTCCAACAAAAACAATGAATCTGAAAGACACTATGGATGACCTGAAACAAATTATAGTTCATTCAAGCTACTTACTACTTGTGATGTGACCTGATTCATCAGATTGAATGACAGAAGAATGGTTTAGAACTATGAAGAAGAAAAAGAAGCAACCTGAATTAGAACCACTGGTCTGTCCTAACGACGGTAACACCTTGCCATGATCATTTAGTGGGATTTGAAAGAAACCTCTTGCATCCTATGCCATTAGAAAGAGTAGTCAGTCATGAGAAACTTGGGTATGAAGTTGAACGTACAAATTCCACTGCCTTCTTTTCCCAACGTTTTCAGACATCGAGTGATCGACTTGCATACTTCCAAAGTAGTTCTAGTTAGTGGGGAACTGGAGTAAGTACATCAAATAGTTTGTCTTGGAATGGCATGGGGGTTGGTCATGACATATGTGTTCTTTGTTCGTCGTATGTTGGTTCCGCTGGCTGAAACAAACGAACAAAAGAAAGTGGAGAAACTAGTACTCCCACGGGAACGAACTTCGAAACCAATATTTCAGTCGAGTATTATGATTATTTCTCGTCACTTTTTTCATATTTCCACTCACATAACATTAACTAACAAAATATACGATGCAATTCTGAATTCGAGCGAAATGTCTAAACTGCGTAAATATGAATACCCTGGTATCAGTATGTTGAGCACATCTCATCAGATGCTTAGTTTTATGTTCGTCTACTCTAGTTCCAACTTGTCTTAATTCAGTTTAGCTCACCTTCTTTCTGCGCGCATCGACTGTCGAGCACGCCACAAAATAAGAGTAGATAATTCTAAACGTTTCAATTCCTGTTGCTGCCTTGTAAGCCTGCAAATGTTGACATACATTAAAACTCATTTCTGTCTGTCAGGGATGTACAACAAAGAAATATTTCCATTGTTCTTTGGATACATCAACAGAGGTGTCGTCTGTGAACTCCCAATTGACCTCCCAATATGTGTGCCAGGTACATGTTACGTCTTTCAGTTTAAGTTTGTCCATCATGTGGTGTCAATGAATATCTGGATGAGAGAGAGGAAAGCTTGATTTCATACTTTGAATGGCTACAGAAATTAATAAATAACAGTTTTACTATGTGATATACAAAAACAATCATTGAGTAAATGTAACATTTAATAGTCCTTCACCAGAATATTAAAATGCACACACAAGCACGACAAGTATAAATATAAGAGAGAGAGAAAACGTCATTACATACGGATACTCATCAGGACAGATTAAAACTGTCTTCTTCTCTTCCACCATTTACTTCTTTATAGAAGTGTTAGGGTGCAATCTAGAATATAAACAAATTCGCATACAACAGCAAGCGGGCTTCAGACAAAATGGATCCGCAGAAAGAGGGTTGTCATATTTTGATCCTCCGAAATGAGGACAATTCAACTATATTGTGTTCCATGTATATTTTTCTGATGACCTATTTTTTTTACGATATCTTTCTTTTGCATCAAATGTCCATAAAATTGCCTGCATGGGAAATGTTTGAAATTAAATTTTACACGTGAAATTGATTTGACTGATTCCAAACTAAGATAATTCCTCTCATTTGTTCATTGAGCATGGGTTAAAAGAAGTCTTTCTACTAAAGCAGTATGTGCTGCAATAGCAGCGAAGAACGGTGCTGTCTTCACGATTTCAGAGTAAGCTACATTTCACTACTCCAACAGCTATATAAATATAGTGACACCACTTTGTTGCGATTGTTACCATATGTCGCTGACAGAGTTAATTTTTGGCTTGCTGACAAATCTCTACGAATTTCCAAAATTGTTAGAGGACGCACAATCTTACTCGTGAAATGAGGACCTGTCCGCAAAAATTAGGATGTACAGCAACCCTACACAGAAGACCAGGTCACCCATTATGCTAAAAAATTGTAGATGAAGCTTTCCAGGACGGAAAAAGTACACTGACTGTGTGGGTAGACAAGTACAAAACATTTGACAAAGTCTGGAAAATAGACTTTGAACAGAAATGTCAAGGTATAAAGTCCATGGTAGGTATGGCCCTTTTCATCTTTACAGACGGTCAATAGGCAAGTGTTTTACTGTGACAACTTCTGAGTTTTCGCTTTTCTCTCTTGTTGTTCAGCTCGTACATAAGTCTCTTCTCAAAGACTCTGCGCCCTTCCGTAATTTGGCTTTCCACACAACTCTGTCATCAGCTAGTCCCTCCCATGTGCTGGGATCTATAGAAAAGTTTTTCATTGAGGTTTTGCAGACATCTTTATATCTGAGCAGTGGTCTGCCCTGGTGCCTCTTCCTCCGAAAGTTCACAGAACAACATTTGTTTTGGTATGCGATAAGTTTCCATTCTTCTCACATGTCCCAACCATCTTAGTCGTCTACTGCTGAGCATGCCCATGATGGAAGGCAGATTTGCACGTTGTAGTACTTCAGAGTTGGTTATCTTGTCGTACCACCTGATGTTCATAATCTTGCGGAGACATCGAAGGTGAAAGATGTTAAGTCTCCTCTCGTGTCTTGAGTAGGCTGTCCATGTTTCTGAGCCATATAGTAAAGAACTAATTACACAGGCTCGATATATTTGAGTCTTCGTCTGCAATGTCAATTTTTGTTGTCCCACGCTCGCTTTGATAGTTTGCCGAATGTAGTAGCGGCACTCCTTATACGAGCGTTGATTTCCTCGTCAAGAGAAAGGCTGGCACTGGGTACGCCACTATCTCAAATACAGAAAGGTGCGAGTCCCAAATGCAAGGAAAATCAACGGAAAGAAAACAATTGTTAAAGATGACGCATCAAAGATCAATGCCACTCCGATACAGTGCAAAAGGTCGTCCACGCAAAAGATGGACGACATAAATAACAGAGGCAGTGAATGACACTATTTATGAAGCGCACAAAAAGCCTGTTTTAGAAATTTCGTATTCTGACACTGTGAGGCAAAACACGATTAAAGAAAAGACGAAGTTGACATAATTCTATAGTTCCGGTTTTTTTTGGTGTATCTAGCTTAGAGATGCTGTGGATGCTATTTTTTATAGCTGGAAACAAGAAGGTAGTAGTTGTAGTAATAGCGGAAGTAGTAATAATAATCTTCTTTGCGTTCGTTCTTTACGACCAATTTTAATCACTCTTTGTGATATGTTTGATTTTGCCAAGAACGTGTATACGTTGCATATTGGTTTGGTAGGCCCCTATAATGCATAGACTTCTACACGTTTAGGACACATGCATCCGATTTCAGCCAAACCTCTTTAGTCGCCTCTTACGACATGCTGGGCAGGTAACAGTGGTTTTATTCTTTACACCCCAAATTTGGGCCCCGGTAACCACTCAGGCGGTAATATTGGTTATTGGTTACTAAACTGACGTCATTGCACTCCGGGCAGACCCATAGGTGCTCAGTCTCCCCAACAGATATCGAAGAGTGTGCATACTGATGGTTCCCGTGGCTCGCTGATTAAACACATCTCTCACTCTGCCTCTCAGGCATCCAATTCGACTTGAACAACGGGTTACTCCAAACTGTCTAAATCGCTTGATCAATTCAACATCGATTTGGGTGTCCTCATCCAACAGACAGTCGCGAAGAGACCGAAGAACATCCTCCTTATCCATCTTCAACTCCCCAACAATCGATGCTGTTGATGCAGGCCTGTCCGCTCTCTCATTACCGCAAACCCCCGCATGCCCAGGACAGTATATCCACGTAAGCCTCTGGAGGTTGGAAACTTCTATAGACGACATCCATTCATACCGAAACATGCCCTTCTGGATCTTGTGAAGCATTGACTGAGAGTCAGATACAACAACTGCCCCAGTAAATGAAGTCCCAGAGATCCAATGAAGGGGAGCAGTAACGGCCTCAACCTCCATCCTCATACTAGAATAATAATAATAATTTAGTAATAGTAGTAATAAAATGTTTGCGATGCACGAAATACACCAATCCGATCATCATTTGGATAAAAATAAATATAATTTCCTCTTCCGGGTCAACAGTGCAGACTAAAATCAATATTCTTCAATATATTTTGCCGTTTCTAATTTCTAATTTAGCTGAACATCATCGCAACTACAAGAAAAGTGTTCGATTTGGAGATCATTTTTAACTGGGCATGGAGCTGCAGGATGAATTCTATAACAGCGCACAGTACATCGAAACGGTATGATTTGTTTGGTTAGGACATGAATTATGAGTAATTTGTGCTGTAGTTTGAAACTTTGTGTGTAGTTATAACAAACTGATGACAGTCGACATACAGTTGAGTTATTGTTATCAACTTATCAGTTATGTTGTATTGAAATTGTAAATATGTGTCTCTAAATGTCTCAAAGCAGATCGAATGATATATACTGGCCATAACAAACCTAGTTATATACTTGACTTTATTACATTTTATTTATAAAGACTACTTCAACAGTAGGACAGTGAGTGACTACAGTTCGAGTTCTCAGCAGAGCAAGTCACTCACTTACTTACTTAACTAGTAACTTAAGTACAATAAAATAATTCATACATGTGTTCATGTGTCTGTGTATCATTGTATGATGCCTTATGATGATTTTTATGTGTACACTACACTACTCAGGCTACCGTGACACTCACTATAATCTATAGTATTCATTATACAGTAGTATACAGTATTATATACAGTGAGTTACTGAGTAACCGACGGACCGGTTGATTATTGATTTGATATAATCATATAATGTTGTTTTCGTGCTGTGGGTGGGTGGTCGTGGTATTCCAGCGTGATATCTGCATTGCTTGTCATAGGACGTACTTATGTTATGGTCTCTGTTGATAGATTGATATTTATAAATATATCTAGATGATATATTATGCCCTTGGCCCCCTGTGAGCATATGCTATCAACCATAGTTCTCCAGCTTTTCCTGTTCAAGGCAGCAAGCTCATACCTTCCCAACTTAGACCCATTTGTTTGATGTCTTTATCAAGTTCTCTCGTCCATGTGTTCCTTTGTCTGCCTCTCATCCATTGACTCTGTGGATTTCCATTTAGTGCATGTCTCACAATGTTATTGGGTGGTTTCCTCAATGTGTGTCCTATCCATCTCCATCGTTCCCTGCGAATTTCTTCATCAACAGTTCATTGCTTGGTTCCTTACCATAACTTTTCATTATTAATTACCTTTGGCCAAATATCTAGATGAACTTGGTCCATATTATTAGTTGCACAAAAGATGTGTTAAAATGACTCAACCGCAATATTATTTTGTTGAGTGCCAAGTTAGTATCAAATATTAATATATACCTCTCTTGCAGCATGCGACTAATGACATTCGGACAGACCAGTGATTAGATTCCTAGTTATTCCTTCTTATTTATATTCTCTGATGTCTGTTTCCAGAGAGCTTCACAAACTTGTTTAATATTTGTTTCACCATTTATAATTATTTTTCCAAGCTTTGGAACTTCCCCATAGTTCTTGTATTTCCCATTCCCTTCATTTTAATAATCATTGTTGGTGGTAGACGATAGCAATGTAGATAACACACTGCGATAGTAACAACATGCTGTGGAAATTTTGGGGTTCAAGGCAAGCTTGGACCAACAATTTTTGGTTTATATTGTTCTTATGTTCTTAAAAAGATCTTTTTATCTTCAAGGCATCAGGAAATAAAGTTAGTCGGCAATCAGTTCTATGTGGAAGTCAGAACATCGTCATAAATGGCAAGGTATGTCAGTTTTAGTCTTCAACGTTAGAGTATCATGTTTCAGTTTTAATCTTCAACATTTGAGTGTTATGTTTAAACTCCCAACATTGCTATGAGATTGACACATTGTGGTTGTGGTGCTGGTAGTAGTGGGGTAGTTGTGCTAATAACGTTGCTGATGATAGTAGTGTTAGCTGTGTCTGTAGTGAGGCTGATGGTAGGGATGCTAGGGGTAGCGATGCTAATGGTAGTGATGCTTGGGGTTATGATGCTGGGGACAATGATGCTAATGGCAGTGGTGCTGGGGGTAATGATGCTGATGGCAGTGATGCTGGTGACAATGATGATAATGTTGCTAATGGTAGTGATACTAATGGTAGTGAGATTGCTCAGGGTAGTGATGACAGTGATATAGATGTAGACATGATCTCAACACTTATCTTTCTTTATTGTATATTTGTTCACAATAGACAATAGTCATGACTGGATGTGTCATTAGAGGAGATCTGGCCAATGTTCGCATTGGTAGACATTGCATCATCAGCACAAACGCAGTTATCCGTCCAGCTTTCAAGAAGTTTTCTAAAGGGTAAGTTTGTCTTATCTTATCTTAATCACATTTGCCGTGAAGTGTCGTGGGGAGATTTCGTTTTCTATCTTGTGCCAGGTGTGTTACGCTTGACGTTGCCAGTCCATACTTTCGCAGAGACTAGATGTTATCTATCCATCGTGTTCTTGGCCTGCCTCGTGTTCTGCGCCCTGAGTGTTGATTATTGTAGGCACAAAAGGTAGTAAATGTGGTTCCATTCTCATTAGATGGCCGAACCACTTGATTCTTTGCTTCTCGATGTACTGTATGCATGGTATAGTACCAACGATGCTTCTGATATTCTCGTTTCTCTTTCTATCTCTCCTTGTGACATTGACAGCCTTTTGTAGACAACTCATTTCACATGTTGTAATCTTTCTCTCTTGTGTCTTAGTCAGGGGCCATGTTTGGCACTGATAGCAGAGAGTTGGAATAAATATGCAGTTTATCAGTTGTCGTTTGACTTCCATGTTAATGCTTGGATGTTTTAATAGTGGTGACAGTAATAGTGGTAAATTTGTATTAAAGCATTTTATTCAGGTAATTATTTGATGAGCTCTCCTAGTTACCATTCTGTTTTTGTATTCTTTATTTTTTTTGTGAACACTTTCAGAAGTCAGCTTGAATATTTTCAAAGAAAGCAGCGGTCAGTCTAAGACTATCTATGTAGACTATCATACAGACCATCAATTTTCTTCTTCCAATGTTTTCAAACATTGATTTGTATATTTTTAAAGTAGTTAGTGGTTAACCGGAGCCCGTGTACATTTCCATATAGTTTGTCTTGGGCTGATATGAGGATCGGTCATGTGTTTTCTCTCTGCCTATTTTGTACTTGCTAAACAGATGGTACCTCAGCCTATTGTGCCCTGTTCGTAGATGAAAAATGACAACCTGTTCTTCTCTACTTAGTTGGTGCATCATCCTTTAAATGACCTTGGTGATCTCACACCCATTTGTTCTGACCATCAATCAAAAGTCTTGTTCTTGTACCTAGTAAAACTGCCCTCCTTGTTTTCTCGTATTCAGTCTTAATTCATCTTTTCTACAGATTCAGTGCCCAAAAAAAAGGAAAATGTAAGAGGCCAACAATTCCAACCATTGATATTTCTCTAATGTGCCTGTCTTACATGCGTAGGAGCCTATGAACCGAGGGGCAACATATTTCCGTTCACTGTGCAAATCAAATATATCACAAAGAGTGATTAGCTTGGTTGATAAGAACAAACGTAAACAAATGAACAACAACGAATAGATCATGAACATGAATGTGTTTTAAGTCATTAGTAATATTGGCTACCGTGTCCTAGATTATGAAAAAACAGAAAGTGTGTGATAAGTAATACCCCATGTGAAATAGGTGAGCCCGTCAACTGTATAGTGCAGATTTAGACTGGTCTGTGCTACATAGAACCAATACTGACATACGGATGCGAGTCATGGACAATGAACACACAGATCAAAAATTCCTGAGGGCCACAGAAATGTGGTTTTATAGAAGAATGATGAGAATCCCATGAACTGCTAAAATGGGTAATGTTGAGGTGTTGAATGAGATCAAGACACAGAGAAAGCTTATCAATATAAGAAAGAGGCAGTCATCATTTTTCGGGCATGTGATGAGGAGGTGAGGTTTAGAACACATCGTGACAACCGGTAAAATTGAGGGTAGACGAGACAGGGGAAGACAGAGAGAGAAAATGTTGGATGGCCTGACTTCATGGCACAGTAGAGCGTCAACATCTGAGTTGATAGCAAACACCAACGACAGAGATTTGTGAAGATCCATGATCGCCTACGCCAGCTGGCACGGCACCTGATGATGATGATGTATTCTAGTACGGTAGGCCTTATTTTGGGACTTTCGTGATGGCTTCTCCTTAGAAGCTTAGTATAACAAGATTACTTGAGATATGCATGAAATATCCTCTTTATTTCAGTGTTGCATTTTTTCCACTTCATATTGGTGACCACGTACTCATAGAGGAAGATTCCATTGTCAATGCTGCCCAGGTGGGATCATTTGTCCACATCGGCAAGAATTGTGTGATTGTAAGTTGCATTGTCATACTGACCATTTACCTTGACTAGAGTATTTTCTTTTTTACAGATCAGTTATTTGTCGCCCGAGTGGTTACCGGGGCCCAAATTTGGGGTGTACAGAATAGAACCACTGTTACCTGCCACACATGTCTTAAGAGGCGACTAAGGAGGTTTGGCTGAAATCGGATGCATGTGTCCTAAACGTGTAGAAGTCTTATGTGTTTAGGGGCCTACCAAACCAATGTGCAACGTATACACGTTCTTGGCAAAGATCAAACATATCACAAAGAGTGATTAAAATTGGTCGAAAAAAACGAACGCAAAGAAGAAGGAGTTATTTGTATTTTAAAAAAACAATAATAATAATTTCAGCCATATACTTTTCAAAAGTTAAAAAATCAGGAATAGACTATATATAGAAATTGGTATAACATATATCTCATATGATTTCAGAAACTGATATTAGAGCTGTATGGGAGGGATAGACATTGGTATCACATATATACGTAATAATAACAAAGTACTGTAGTTTTATAAAAACAGTGACAATACATAGCAACGTTTCGACCAAACAATTGGTCGAAACATTCTACATGGTTTCACTGCAGTCTCCATCTATATTGATATAACATATATATGGGATTTAAAAAATATATTTAGTTGGCTATTGGCTCTATGAAGGCTCCCACTTTTTGACTGCGACCAAGTGGACACTACACCATTTGATCGTATTAATTCTTTTTTTAATAGGGCCCGCCCCAGAAGGGCCACACCGGTGAACCCAGTACTAGTGAATGAGAAACGTTTTAAACTACAAGCATCATCAATCCTTCGATCAATAGCGCGTGGAGTTTTGTAAGGGGTAGTATTTTGCCATTTGGCGTTTAAGGGAAGACGCCCACCCTTTGGTATTGATCAAGTGGGCACTAGCACTGTAAGAACAGATACTACACTTTGTCCTAGATCAAGTGGGCACTAGCACTGTAAGAACAGATACTACACTTTGGCCTCGATCAAGTGGTCACTAGTACTGTAAGAACAGATACTACACTTTGTCCTAGATCAAGTGAGCACTAGCACTGTAAGAACAGATACTACACTTTGTCCTAGATCAAGTGGTCACTAGCACTGTAAGAACAGATACTACACTTTGGCCTCGATCAGGTGGGCACTAGTACTGTAAGAACAGATAGTACACTTTGGCCTCGATCAAGTGGTCACTAGTACTGTAAGAACAGATACTACACTTTGTCCTAGATCAAGTGAGCACTAGCACTGTAAGAACAGATACTACACTTTGGCCTCGATCAGGTGGGCACTAGTACTGTAAGAACAGATAGTACACTTTGGCCTCGATCAAGTGGTCACTAGTACTGTAAGAACAGATAGTACACTTTGGCCTCGATCAAGTGGTCACTAGTACTGTAAGAACAGATAGTACACTTTGGCCTCGATCAAGTGGTCACTAGTACTGTAAGAACAGATACTACACTTTGTCCTAGATCAAGTGAGCACTAGCACTGTAAGAACAGATACTACACTTTGGCCTCGATCAGGTGGGCACTAGTACTGTAAGAACAGATAGTACACTTTGGCCTCGATCAAGTGGTCACTAGTACTGTAAGAACAGATAGTACACTTTGATCTTAGCCAAAAGTCTTAGTTTTTCTTTCTGTTGTACTGTTTTTGATAGCTCCTGTCCTTGATAAAGACATTTTGTTAGAAATGTCAACTTTATTTCATATTTTACTTTTATAAAACAGAATTGAAATAAATGATTGTTTGTGATGTTCAATATGATATTTTTTTGGTTTCAATGCTTATTGCAATATTGTTCATTGTATATTTAGGGGCGAAGGTCAGTACTGAAAGATTGCTGTGCAATAGCAGATAACACAATTCTGCCCCCTGAGACAGTTGTCCCCCCTTTTACATTGTATGGAGGATCACCTGGTTAGTGTACGTGTGTGTATTTGTTTTATTGCAAATTTTATTTATGTACTTCTACAATAGTAGATTTTATGTGCATACTTCTACAATGCTTGAGGAAGGCAGTGGGGTCATCTGGACAGTTAGACTACATAATGAGCACATCAGAAGCACAGTGGGCATAACTTCATGCACTGAAAACATCGAAAGACAACAAATGCAGGGGTTTGGACATTTAATGAGAATGGAATACAACCAACCACCAATAACAGCATACAATAAAAAGAGATCAGGTTCTAGAGCTAAAGGAAGACCAAGAAAAAGATGGTTAGACAATATCAAGACCACACTACATAAGCACGGATATAACACAACAAGGCGACTCATCTGGCCCTAGAACGCAAATTAAAGCTCCCATCCCTATGCTTAACGGCAAGAGTGGACAGCCAACTACATCTTCCACCTGGGAATAGACAATAGACCTACAATAGTAGATTTTATGTGTGTACTTACGAATAGTAGATTTTATTTGTAATTTTCTACAATAGTAAATTTTATGTACACACTTTTACAATAGTAGATTTTATTTGCAAAAGTTTAAAAATAAAATTCCTACAAAATATTTTCACCACCTCCAAATTACATCGGGGACCTTCGCCAGCGCTACGAAGTTCGTGCACTGCAGCCAAGACCTTACTGTGTAAGAAAGAGATCGGAGCACACATGGTTACTCACCGAAGTGCAATGATGATGGTCCTATCAACCAATTAATTTGTATACTTCTACAATAGAAGATTTTATATGTAATCTGCTATAAAAGTAGATTTTGTTGACTTTCACCATCTAATTTTCTGTGTCTGAGACCCCAGCTTGGTTATATTGGTAAATGTATCATTCTAATAATGTCTTTGTATTAACTCTCCATATCAATATAAGGTAAAGACTGCAGTAAAACTATGTAGCACAGACAAAACATGTTTAAACAAAGTAATGTAGTTTTACAAAGTGCAAAAACAAGATACAGCGACGCTTAGACCTAAAGGCCTTTATCAAGCAAAGTATGAACTCAAGCGGGCAGAAGTATGGGCAGAGTGTCATCAATGCGGTACACTCTCATTTATTTGATATGTGCGAGTCTCAGACACTGGAACAAGTCTGAGAACTAGGAGATAAGTTTGGACATGCCAGACAGTGTCATCTTCATGGTAGAGGGAGAAGGTATACTAATCAACTCATGGGTGAGCAAATGGACTCTAGGATTTGCTGCTGTAGCGGATGATAGAGCACGCGTTGGAATGGCCAATGTGCCGTGATGTCAATCACATAACATATCATCAAGCAAAGAATACAAAAGATGTGAAGAAATTCAGACTTCCTATACACCAGACATCACATATACTGTCAGATGTTAAATCACTAAAGGCTCTAAAATGAAAATATGTGACTAAAAACGTCACCATGTCACACCTGTTGTTCATTTTCAGGTAAAGTGGTGGGTGAACTGCCAGACTGTACCCAGGATCTGATGACTGACGTCACAGTCAGCTACTACCAGCACTTCAAGTCACAAAGTACAGGGAAATAAGTCAGATTACAAATTGAACTAAACCTATAGCTTTTACAAATGTTTGTATTTAGTTGGGGACTTATTGTATGGTACAGCCTTATTATTTACCTGTGAAAACATGTCTTTTTCTCTGAAAGCTTGAACATAGTGCAATATCACATATGTCTGTTACTGTATGTTTGTGTGTGTGTGTGATGCCCCGTCTGTGAACAACATGTGGGCCCACCTGCCCAGCATGTTCGTAGCGTGTTGGGCGACTGGTGACAAGCTCCATTGAGTGCGGTTCAATTCCGCGGGCTGGCAGAAAAGCCACAGGTTTTCCAGATTTACGGTATCCACTGCATCGAACCAAAGGGTTACGATGTCCATGGAACCGAGCTGAAGAGGTGAAAGCTTGAGTGCTTTTGGATCGAAAGAAAAAAAGAACAGCATGTGGTATATAGAAAGTAAGTTGCCTGCTCAGACTGCACAGTGTGCTTGTCAGACAGAAACACAGACGCCAGAGCACAACCTGCAGTCATGTCCATCATACTTACACCAACGAAACAAAACATGGCCTCACGAACGAAGCTTACAGAGCAAGCTATGGGAAACTCCAACTGACATGCAGCTTCATAGAGGCAACCCATCTCATGGTTTAGAGAGTGTGCAAACCGCACGCAAAAAGAAGAATGCATTTGAAAATAGATGTCTGCGAAAAATAATGAACATAAAATGGGATGAATTCAGAAGAGGTGATGAAATCAGAGAAATGTCTGGTCAACCACTAGTAACAACTGTTATAAGAAGAAGAAGATGAAGATATGTTGGGTATACTCTGAAAAGAAATAATCAAAGAATCACAACGCTGTCTTTGATGTTGAAGCCAAATGGTTCAAGAAAGAAAGAATGCTCTAAGGAAACCGAAATGAGCTTTTCTTAGAGAGGCAAGAAATATCAAACTTATTTACTTAGAAAAGATTAAATGAGTTTCCCAGGATATGGAGAAACTTCTTGCAGAGAAAAAATTAAATGAGCTTCCCAGGATAGAGCGATATGGAGAAATTTCTTGCTGGCACTATGTAACGTATAAATGTATGAGAGGAATACAATGCGACTGTATACAGCTAGGGAGGAAGTTGTTCAGAAAAGTGTAAACTATATATTTTAGTTGAAATCTGGACTCTAATTTGCTTTTATGCATTTCTGAAATCGACTCATTTTTTTTTTCATTTCTGTCTTTCACCTCTTCCCTTAATCCCATCTGAGTTAAATATTATTATCCCCGTGTGTTGCCAGTGCCCTCAAGGGTGGCAAAGAATAGTAACACTGCGACCTACAACACATGTTGTAAGAGGCGACTGAGGTAGGGGCCTAGGAAGCTACCCTAGTAAATAAAAGGCACCGCAGAAATTGGGTGGACTGACCTACTTGTAGGGGCACAACATACAATTGCTCTTAGGCTTGGATCACATACAGATCACACACAAAGAGTGGTTAACAAGTGGTCGGTATGGAGCGTTCAGAGAAGAAGAAAAGTTATTATTTGTGACTACAGTAGAACCCACTTATCTCGACCTCGGTTAACTCGCCAACCCTATTAAGTCGACTGATTTTGAAGTGGAACCGCCAAATTCTCTCTTTGTCTTAGCATTTTCTCATCGGATATCTCGATTCTTTTATGTCGCGAACCCTAATATCTCGAGCACAAAAGAGGGCCAAATTTGCCACTTAACGTTGGTTATCTCGATCCCCATGACCAGGGGTGTTAACTTATGCTACAGTAATATATACAGTCCAATATTGGCAGGTGTTGACTCATGTAAGTTTCTTTCGTGGGAATGGAGATCCCATTTTGCAAGAACACGGTATTTTAATTTTTTTATTTACCGTACTTGGTTCACTGCGCATGTGCTGAGTTCACGTGAGTTCAAGAAACCATAGTAACCACATGTACGATACTTTTCAGAGCTGTGTCAGTTTGTATAAATAAAGGTTTGTATCGAGAATCGACGGTGGTTTTTATTTTATATTGGTAAATTTCTGTTGTTAGTTGGTGCACATATGCCTTTTGTTGTTAGCAAACATGTATGTACATTTTTATAGCATGCCGATCGCTTCATCAAACAAATAACACGTGCATGTACATTCTCATTTATTGACGCACATCATGTACATAAAGAAATTTCAAGCACATGTTAATATTTTGCCGCCATATTGGTTTTCGTTTATCTCGATCATCGGTTATCCCGCGCTTTTGGCAAACCCCTAGGCCGGCGACATAACCGGGTTCTACTGTACTTTGCTGTGTTATATGTGTAGGACTGGGTGAGATTGTGGCTAGACGCTGTGCCATATGTGTAGACCTGGGTGAGATTGTGGCTAGATGCTGTATCATATGTGTAGGCCTGGGTCGTTTGTGGCTAGATGCGGTGTCATATGTGTAGGCCTTGGTGAGATTGTGGCTAGACGCTGTGTCATATGTGTAGGACTTTGTGAGATTGTGGCTAGACGCTGTGTGTGTTATCTAATTCTAGTTGGGAAAAGTCTAACTATTCAGGTGTGACTTTTTAAAATTTTCCCAATCCACGATGGGTTAAAACTTTCAACTCTAATCTTTCTGTGAAACAGTAAAGTCTAAACTTTCAGCCCTCTGTAGAGGGGGACTGCCTAGAGTAGTTGATAGTAGCTCGGCCTGCTAGCTGTGAGACGCCTCATAGCTCGGGTTCGAACCTACTGTCCGGCATTTGTTCGAGTCCCCTGGTCTTACTCAGGACGATAACGTGAGTACCTCTGAAGTCGGAGAAAATCTGCCTGTATGGCGAGGGAATACTAATTACGAGTACATTGAGCACACGGCTGCCAGTGTAAGTAATTTACAATGTGCACGCTGCTGCCATTGTAAGAAATTGGAAAACGGATTTTCACGCAAAAATCAGTTTCAGAGATGAAACTCGTCTGAGTTGAAAGCGGACGAAAGAAAAAAAAAAGCCCTCTGTAGAGTATCACCTGACCACTTATTTGGACTGGGTGAGTTTCCAAAACTTTTTATTTCAAGAGATCTGCCTGATTCAATGCCAAGTTGAGATTCATTTTGTTGTGATCTCTATAGTAGCCCAATTCTGTGTAAGATATATAATGATGATGATGACCTTGTGGTGCCGGGGCCTGCAAAGGAAGCAAAGATTAGTACCACTGCAGCCTACAACGTATGTCGTAAGAAGCGACTATGGTAGGGGTCTAGGAAGCTACCTAGTAAATAAAAAAACTTCGCAGAAATTGGATGTGCTGGCCTACTTGTAGGTGCATAATTGGCAAAATGTACAATCGTTCTTAGGCTCAGATCACATACAAATCACACGGAGTGGTTAACAAGTAGTAGATGTGGAGCGTTCGAAGAAGACAATGGATGTAATGCCTATGGTGGGTTTTTCTTCAGAACACTAATTAGGCATTAATATAGAGGACCTCTGTTACCCACACAGCCGCTCCAACCTCTCCATGCAGCTGACAAATCCAAGGGAGTGACAAGGTCGATACAGCAGTTCCAACCTCTTCATGCAGCTGACAAATCCAAGAGAGTGACAAGGTCGGTGCAGCAGTTCCAACCTCTCCGTGCAGCTGACAAATCCAAGGGAGTTACAAGGTCGATGCAGCTTAGCACCAACATCACAGGAGTTGCCAGAATACTGAAGAATACATTGACATACTGCTTTTGGGACTCTTACTCTGGAGTGATCTCGGGGTTTACTCTTCAAGCCTATCCCATGAATGGGTATAACCCCAAGGTAGCGGAGACTTGAAATCAGAGGTAACCTAGATGAATTACCTACCAAAGTTAATGAACTCTATGACATGAGTCAGTTCTGCCGGCCTCCTTATGACCAATCAGATCTGATACCATGCTACAGTATAACTCCAGATGTGGTACTTTAAAGTGGGTTTTATTTTTGTACCTCCAAAAATTGGCTTTATAAATAAATGTATTTTTCTCTCCATAAAAAAAAATAAGTGTTCAACATTTTTCATTTGATTCATCATTAAGTTTAATTGTTTTATTAAATGCAGGGACAGAAATGGCATAAATGCACAACAAGGTGTTACAATTTCTCTCTCTCTCCATGCAGAATTTATAGTTAATATTTGCATTCTCCATCTAGAAAAGTTCCGCATGGCGGGGGACACCAGTCAAATGGTAGAAGCAAGGCTTCAAACAAAAATCAGTCGGAAGCACCATATGGCTAACGCCTAAATTTACAGTGGGCGAATGCAGAAGAAGAAGAATATAGAAGTTTCAAGAGTAGTGAAATCAATAGGAAATAGGGAGGACTGGTGTTGTAAAGTTCTCTGAAAGTACTTGCATATCTCTACTAGCATCTCCTTAAAATCGGACCCAGATTGGTACTTGCGACAGTCACATTGGTGGGGAGAGGATCTCTGTGGCAAAGCGGTTACATGTTTGTCCTTCGTTCTGGAGGTTTAGGGTTTGAATCCATACCGCTGCATGTCATTTCTTCAGTGTTATTGGGCCATATAGGGAAACCCGGTTAAATCAAGTCAATGCTTTAGCTACATTGAGAAACGTATATTTCATTGTTTAAAGGTAAAGGATTGACTTCATTGCACTGGTTTCCCATATGGGTGCTCAGCCCCTCTCAGCAGAAATGGTATGCCATCTGCCAAGAGTATTGCACAAAACTCAAACTCTGTAGCTCCAGTAACAATCTTAGTGTATTTAATATAATGCACTCTTTCACAGAACGGTCTAACTTCGATGTACTACTGTGGCCTACATCTCATAATAATGGATCGCTAACATACATTCTCTCTCTCTCGCAATCACCCTTAGACCAATGTACCAGATTTCCCCATAAATCTCATCCATGTGGAAACCTGATTCATGCAGCCTTAGCATGGGTGGGCTTCGTCACATCTTCAACGCTATTTGGAGCTCTGTTGCTTATCCTTCGGTGATGTGTCCGGTGTCAGCCAACATTTACTGGGTTCGCACTCCATCAGCCTTTGGCTGTCCCCAGCCAACCTGCAAGGCAGCAGGTTTAACATACATTCAAAATAAAATCAGAAATTATTCAATCAAGTCTATAGAGGGTGTAAAAGCAGCAATAGAATTCATTTAAGGTAACATGTCAAATAGTATTGTCATAAAACATGATTGTCTGCAAATAGTATTTCACAACAGGCAATGGTATAGAGTAAACAGGGAGAGAGGATCGTCATGCAAGTGCTGGACTGATGGAATAGTAGTAGCTCTCTGTATACCTCGATATATGACGCACATGACAGAACCTCTCCTAGACCCTATACTTCACCTCAACACTACAAGGGCACAAGAGAAACAATATACGATACAATAGAAATTTATGTCGCCCGAGTGATTACCGAGGCCCAAATTTGGGGTGTAAAGAATAGAATCACTGTTACCTGCCATGCATGTCGTAAGAGGCGACTAAGCAGGTTTGGCTGAAATCGGATGCATATGTCCTAAACATGTAGAAGTCTATGCGTTAAGGGGCCTACCAAACAATGTGCAACGTATACACGTTCTTGGCAAAGATCAAACTTATCACAAAGAGTGATTAAAATTGGTTGTAAAGAACGAACGCAAAGAAGAAGAAGAAGAAATTTATGACAGATGTGGAGACAAAATATGTTTGGTAACATACAGTACAAATTTGTTGAGAGACATACAGTTAACAAAAAATAATATGTTGTCCAACATATATTGCAAATTTGTAACATGTAAAAATTACGTTCTGCAACATGCATTACAGGTTTTTTACTGTAAATTATATGTTCATCAACATACATTGCAAATTTGTGTCCATTATCTAATACTCCCATTACTAGGCTTCATTGACACCTGCAAGCATGATCTGACTTCATGCAGCATAGACAAATAAAATTGGGAGTGGATGGTCAAAGACAGGCAGGCATGGCGAGCGGCAGTGATAGATGGCTCAAAAAGAAAAGAAAAATGCCATCATATATGAAGGCAAAACAAAGGGCAGAGAGACCATCCTATGCATCAGCTCTAGTGTCATCTGCAGCAACTATGGCAAGGAGTACCATTTCAGAATAGACTATTACTGATGTTGTGATTCAGCACAGAACAAACTACATGATGCAAAACCTATTGTCACCTGAGACAAAGAGATCAATCAGATCTAACAATCTATCTATCTGTATGTCTATCAATCCATCTATCTATTGTCTGTTCCTGTTGTGTCTTTCAGGGAGTATTAGATATTACAGTATTACCTCCCAAAGAGTACATTGGCTGAACAAAAGATACCATCTGAAGATCTTTCTCTTTTTTCTTCTTCCAACATTTTCAAACATTGACTTGTATATTTCTAAAATAGTTAGTGGTCACCCAGAGTCTGTGTACATCTCCATAAAGCTTGTCTTGAACTGACATTGACTTGTATACTTCTAAAGTAGTTAGTTGTCACCCAGAGTCTGTGTACATCTCCATAAAGCTTGTCTTGGACTGACATCGACTTGTATACTTCTAAAGTAGTTAGTTGTCACCCAGAGTCTGTGTACATCTCCATAAAGCTTGTCTTGGACTGACATCGACTTGTATACTTCTAAAGTAGTTAGTTGTCACCCAGAGTCTGTGTACATCTCCATAAAGCTTGTCTTGAACTGACATTGACTTGTATACTTCTAAAGTAGTTAGTGGTCACCCAGAGTCTGTGTACATCTCCATAAAGCTTGTCTTGGACTGACATCGACTTGTATACTTCTAAAGTAGTTAGTTGTCACCCAGAGTCTGTGTACATCTCCATAAAGCTTGTCTTGGACTGACATCGACTTGTATACTTCTAAAGTAGTTAGTTGTCACCCAGAGTCTGTGTACATCTCCATAAAGCTTGTCTTGGACTGACATCGACTTGTATACTTCTAAAGTAGTTAGTTGTCACCCAGAGTCTGTGTACATCTCCATAAAGCTTGTCTTGGACTGACATCGACTTGTATACTTCTAAAGTGGTTAGTTGTCACCCAGAGTCTGTGTACATCTCCATAAAGCTTGTCTTGGACTGACATCGGCTTGTATACTTCTAAAGTAGTTAATTCTCAACCGGAATCTGTGTACATCTCCATAAAGCTTATCTTGGACTGACATGGAGGTTGGCCATGTGTGTTTTCTCTGTTTATTGTAGGTTGGACACTCTTATGGAATGTGCATCTCTTGTCATCTTGCTGGTGCCATATATCCATAGAGCCTATCTTGTACTTATTAATCAGATGGTACATCGCCTGAAGATGAACTATTCCTGTTCCTATGCCTGCTAGAATAGTTCATTCTTTATTTGTTGTCACACTGGTACTGGGTTGTTGCCCATTGCCATGATTTTCTGTTTTTGCCTTCTTTGCGTGCATTCTTTCCGACCAATTTTAATCACTCTTTGTGATATTTCTTATCTTTGCAAAGAACGTGTATACGTTGCACATTGGTTTGGTAGGCCCTAAACGCATAGACTTCTACACGTTTAGGACATTGCATCCGATTTCAGCCAAACCTCCTTAGTTGCCTCTTACGACATGCGTGGCAGGTAACTGTAGTTCTATTCTTTACACCTCAAATTTGGTCCCGGGAACCACTTGGGCGTGTTTTTGTCTTGCGCTGCTCTAGTGGCTTGAGTGATAATTATTTTTGCTTTTTGACAGCACTCTGCTGTTATACCATCTATCCATCTTTTTTATGGTTCTCTTCTCATCTTCTTTCCTATACAGATATAATACAAGTATATCTAATGTTATCTTGGACGTATCAAATATTTGCATTCTGAGTGACTCATTGAGTATGATCCGAAAGGTGGAGGCTGGTTCGGCGCGCAGGCAATGGACTGAATCACTGCAGGTGTCGCCGAGTGGTTACCGGGCCCAAATTTGGGGTGTAAAGAATAGAACCACTGTTACCTGCCACGCATGTCGTAAGAGGCGACTAAGGAGGTTTGGCTGAAATCGGATGCATGTGTCCTAAGCGTGTAGAAGTCTATGCGTTAGGGGCCTATCAAACCAATATGCAACGTATACACGTTTTTGGCAAAGATCAAACATATCACAAAGAGTGATTAAAATTGGTCATAAAGAACGAACGCAGAAGAAGAAGACCATGTATCAACAATTTGCAGAATTACATTTGTCTTTGTTCCGGGGCACATGGGTGTCATTGGCAATGAGAGAGCAGACAGACTGGCTGGCTCTGCCACTATATCAGAGGGCCAGCCAATGGACAGAGCTGACATCGTGAACGCCTCATAGAGCGTGGCCGCAGAGAAGACCTTCATCTAAACCAATCCACGTCAACTACTAGATTCAGGAACTGGGTTTGAAGATTGGTGTGGCAAGAAAAGAACGGTACAACAGGTATACGAGTAAGCTCATCAATCAAAATAGAACTGGTACGGTCAGTCGCTGGACGCTGTTGGAGATATTGCGAAGGAGATCGGAGCACCTATGGACATGTCCGAGTGCAATGAAGATATTCCAAACTGAAACTATCAAATATTGGAATGGCTTGATATTTCTGGAATATTGTTTATGATCCAAAGTTATCAATAGAAGAAAAAAATCAATGCTGGACAGGTCTGAGAAACAAACACCAAACAACACAAAATTAAAAACTAGCAACCTGGGTATGTATCGCAGGTATGTCCAAATGGCAGGAATAACTTGTCGTCGTGAGAAAAAGACGTGCTAGCATTATGAATTTTTACAAATTTTGGTTTCTTTGTGAATTGTTACTTTCACTTTTGATTGATTACCATTGTTGATGTGTGTGATTGTGAGTGGTTTGTATTTGTCATTTTTGTGATGTGTGTCGTTGTGGGTGGTTTGTGTTATTGTAGTTTGTGTATGTTGTTAAGGACATCCACTATTGTGGGTTGTGTCGGTTGTTATTGATGTCTGCTATTGTTGGTTGTCTCGTTATTGATGTCTGCTATTGTGGTTTTTGTCTCGTTAATGATGTCTGCTATTATGGGTTGTGTCTCGTTAATGATGTCTGCTATTGTGGGTTGTGTCTCGTTAATGATGTCTGCTATTGTGGGTTGTGTCTCGTTGATGATGTCTGCTATTGTGGGTTGTGTCTCGTTAATGATGTCTGCTATTGTGGGTTGTGTCTCGTTGATGATGTCTGCTATTATGGGTTGTGTCTCGTTAATGATGTCTGCTATTGTGATTTTTGTCTCGTTAATGATGTCTGCTATTGTTGGTTGTCTCGTTAATGATGTCTGCTATTGTGGGTTGTGTCTCGTTAATGATGTCTGCTATTGTGGGTTGTGTCTCGTTGATGATGATTTGCTATTGTAATTTGTGTATGTTGCTAAGGACATCTATCATTGTGTGTTTTGTCTGTCGTTGTTGTTGGCATATATCTACTATTGTAGATTGTGTCTGTTGTTGGTGATGTCTGCTATTGTGAGCTGTGTCTGTCATTGTTGTTGTTGACATATGTCTGCTGTTGTATATTGTGTCTGTTGTTGCTGATGACATCTGTTTACAAAGAAGTTGATACACTGCAGGTTTTGTGAGAATGAAAATGGCAGTAGCAGATATTGACTGTCATATTTAAAGCTGGATGCCAGTCTTGCTGGTACCTTGAACACAACAAGGTTCTCATCTTTTTCCTGACGTCTGAGTGCCCAAATGTATACAGAATTGGGTTCGAAACTGTGGACACCTTAGCTAGAATGTTGGGAACCATTGATGTCAGTGGTGTAATTTTGTTTTTGGGACCAAACAGGCTGAAGAAGGATATGATGACGTATGGTGTCCAAGCGGTGCAGAAGATGACAATGATGACTATCGATGTAATTGCTAATTTTATTTCTGTGTTTGTTTCCATCATATGCAGTGTAGTTGTATCCCTGCATGGTCTCTGGAGACACTTGAGTTCTTGTTTGACTTTTCTCACTGCCATATATATTCTCAGATAAGAATAGATAATCACCATTAATGGAAGGAAGAAGTTAAATGTCACCAAACATATGAAGAACCACATCTGGGAAAGACTATGATCAACATAGTTGAACGTACAAGATGTCCCCATACCCTCCAGACGATATGAGCCGAATCCCATGAGAGGTAGTATCGACCATATGATGCTCAGCAGCCATATGACAGCAATAAGACACCCTAAAAATATAGAAAATACAGTTGATCATAAGTTTATAGAAAACTTAGATGATCATAAATTTATAGCAAACTCATAAAAGACTCAATCATAAATTTATTTAAAAAACCAAGTTTATCATAAATCTATAGGAAACTCACAACTATAGAGAGAAAACTTAGTTGACCATAAATTTGTAGAAAACTCAGTTGATCAATAATTCAAAGAAAACTAATAAATTCATAGAAAATTAATAACTTAAAAAAACTCGATGAATTTATAGAAAACCGTTGTTAATAAATTTATAAAAAACGCATACATTTATAGAAAGTTCATAAATACATAAACAATTCATTAACAAAACTCAGTCATAAATTTGTAGAAAAAATAAGTTTATCATAAATTTATTTTAAAAATCTCAGTGGGTCATAAATTTATAGAAAATCTCAGTTGATGATAAATTTATAGAAAACTCATAAATTTATAGAATATTTATAGAAATCACAGTTGATTATCAATTTAAAGCAAACTGTTGATCATAAGTTTATATGACAATGTACCCAACAATTAGTCTCATGAAAAATTGGACACAATAAATGTCTTACAACAGATTCCACAACATTCAAACAAGCACACACTTACTTTTGTACAATTGTATTGATTCTGATAGAACTAATACATCTAACTGTGAGGTCATCATCATCAAATAGCTTGTCCTGAGCAGAACTTTGCCACCCCAACAGTCCTCCGGAATTTCTCTCATAGGCCAGATGTCCTGCCTCTGCAGCCGTCATGTTCAAACTATCAGTTACATCCTGAATCCATCTTCTCTGTGGTCTTCCTCTTCTTCTCTTTGCCGGTATGCCTTCTTTCATGATGGCCTTCTCCAGCCCTTCTTGTCTTTTTATATGTCCAAAATATCTCAATTTTCTCTTTCTTATTTGTAGCATCAGCAGTTTTCTTTGATTTTGAGTTCTTTCTGGATAGATCTATTTGTTCTCTTCTCTGTCCAAGATATATAAGCTGTGAGGTAATACTTGGAAATAAAGCAAACGCTTTATTAAATAGCTGAAATAAATATAATTCGTTTGTTTTCATCACCGAGGATGCAGAAGAAGTTTGCACTCTTGTACTTTGTGGCAGACTAAAGGACAGTAAACTTTAACTGCTAACTTACCAATTGTTGATTTGGCCATTCTATGCATTCTGGCAAGTCTGTGTGCAATACATATGTATCTATCAAAGGAGATGGCTGCGAAAGTATTAATTGTGACCAAACTGAAAATGGATGATGTTGATCCATAAATCTGGCATCCTGCAGATGAGAATAAAATGAGACACAATTGAGAGGCAAAGTCAAAGAACTTGATATTTGAAAGTATATATAGCTTCAAGAAACATAGTGAAGACCAACATCTATATTTGAATATATAAAAAATACACAAAAATATTATCAACTGACAAAGCAAAAGGTTCACATAACATCCAAATAAACAATGAACTTCAAAGTGTAAAGAGCTACGAATCCCTGGGCTCAATCAGAGCCAACTACAGGGTGTTCAAGATAAAAGCAGCCCCAACAAGGGAGACAATCTGGCATATGTTTGGTTCAATTATGATGTAGTTTAGGTCAAGTGAGTGATTAATTTTGTGATGGTGTGTAATTATGGTGCAGGAGGAGGCGATGAACAAATGTGACGGAAGGATGAGCTAGTCAGAACCGGTTTAAATAGTAAAAAAAAAAAAGCAATATGTGCCTGACAACTTTTGATTTATCAATGGGGCTGCTTTTATCTTGAACACCCTGTATAAACTTATCTAGAATTGGCTGTGGCTCAATAGTCAACAATAACGGTGACTGCTCCAAAGAGATCTCAAGAAGATTAGCAATCAGGAAGTTAAATACTATGAAGAACGTGACAATGCACTAGCAAAATATTAAAATACTGAGAACATGCATTTTTCCAGTGGCTACTTATGGTTGTGAATCATGGACCATTACACAAACAACAAGAAAAAAAATCCAGTCCTTCAAAACGAAATGCCACAGAAAGATCCTGCGAACACCATGGACAGAAAAAAGGAAGAACACTGATGCCCTGAAAGAACTGAATGTTAAAGAGAATTGGCTGATAAACAACATTCTATACAGAAAAATTACATACTTTGGCCACATCAAGCCTGGAGAGAACAATATTGGAGGGCAGGGTCCCAGGACAAAGAGGCAAACCAAGAAGAAGATGGCTATAAGATATTAAAGAAACCATGAATATGACCATCGCAAGTAGGTGAACTGCCTAGAGACAGTGAATTTCAGATGTGCTGCAAAGATATCAATGTCCTATAAAGTATAAGCACCTTGATGATGAGATATAGCTTACCTAGAGCCCTTAGATAGAACAGGGTGCAAGTTCTTTATTTCCTTTACTCCAGTTATGTCAGTCAGTGTTAGCGAGGAATTCTGCTAAGTAAATTTGAGTTCACCTAGTAGGCTATGCGATGGTTCCTATTACTTCTGATATTTCTGCGGATCATCGTTTGCGCAGCGGTCTTTGGACTGGAAACTGTTGTATCTCAATAGTAGTGCTTGTTGTAATGTAGTTTTTGGTAATACTTGTGTTATGTAACTAAACCAAGGGATAGAGCTGATATTGTGAACGTCCTTGTAGAGTGTGATCGCAAAGAGGACTTTCATCTAAACCATGTAAACATCTAGACTACAAGAGCTTGGATTGAAGATGGGTATTACATATCACATGTTCAAATTCACTGAATGTGATGTTGCATGGAAAAAAGGAACAATAAGGGAGAAACTTGTAGAAAAGAGGATATTTTGAAACAAATCTGTGATGAAATTTGAGAAATAAATTGAAAACATGTTAAACACGTTTGTAAGGAGATTTAAGATAAGAGCAAATTTGTGAAACTAATGTAAGAGGGCGGAAGAGAAAATATGTGAAACAACATTGTGAGAAGATTAAATAAAGAAAGGGAAAATATGTGAAACAACATTGTGAGAAGATTAAATAAAGAAAGGGAAAATGGTTGAAACAACATTGTGAGGAGTTTGAACAGAGAAAGATAAAATATTTCAAACAATTTTGTCGCCCGTGTGGTGCCGGGGCCCGCAAAGGAAGCAAAGAATAGTACCACTGCAACCTATAATGCATGTCGTAAGAGGCGACTGATGTAGGCCCTAGGATGCTACCCTAGTAAATAAAAAGCAGCGCAGAAATCAGATATGCTGGCCTACTTGTGGGCGCATAACTGGCACAACATACAATCGCTCTTAGGCTCAGATCACATACAAATCACAGAGAGTGGTTGACAAGTGGTCGATGTGGAGCGTTTGAAGAAACAATTTTGTGAGAAGACTGAAGAAAGAGAAAATGTTGGAAACTACTGTATGGACATTAAATAAAGGAAGAGAAATAGTTTAAACAACAACATTGTGAGAAGATTGTAGAAAGGTCGAGAAATTTAATCAACTTTAAGTAATAATTACATAGAGAGAGCAGAACTGCCCCGTTACATTCTCCCGGGCCCCTAATGCCCTTATAATGCTGACCTACGTATCCCAGCATCCAACAGCCATTGAGACTTGATGCTGCAAACACTGGGAAGTTGATGGACGACATAAGAAAATCTGCTACTGTCAAATTGATGATTAGCAAATTGGAGGATGTCCGGAGTGAAGCATGTCTGAAACGATAATGATTAGAAGTTTATATGTAGGTCAGGTAATGAATCATATAATTATTAACACAATTGGACACAAGTTAAATTTCTATCTCTAAAAACTAAAATATATTTCTTGTGCCTTTTAACCTAATTATGGCATATGGTTTTGAAGTGCTGCATCAACCAGCCCCTGGCAACGTCTACAAGGAACCTATGATTATGATAAATGGTACCAAACTGAAAGCTGCACATAGGTTCACATACCTGGGCAGCACACTTTCACAAAATGTAAACATAGATGATGAGGTGAACTCCAGAATATCCATGGCTAGCAGTTCGTTTGGTAGATTGTACGCCAATGTCTGGCACAGGGGGTGGTATCAATCTTCAGACCAAGCTAAATGTATACAGAGCTGCAGTGCTCCCAGTACTGCTTATGCCAGTGAGACATGGACTGTTTACACCCGTCATGCTAAGAAGCTGAACCATTTTCACACAAATTGTCTAAGAAAGCTGCTGAAAATCAAGTGACAAGATCACAGATACCACTGTTCTTGACAGAGCTGGTATTCCCAATATTAACACCATACTTATGAAACACCAACTTCGCTGGCGGACATCTCGTCCGCATGCCTCCTGATCACAGGATGCCAAAGATATTATTCTACAGTGAAATGTCGAGTGGCAAACGCTCCGAGGGGCCAAAGAAGAGATTCAAAGACACGCTCAAGTCCTCTCTAAAATCCTTGGAAATCAAGATTGATACCTGGGAAAAGTTGCACGGGACCGAACATCCTGGCGTTCACTCCTACGAAAGGGTGCAAAATCCTGTGAGGCAGCACGTCAAGCAGCATCAGTACTGCGTAGACAAGAGAGAAAGGCCAGTGCACACGAGTCCCAGACTGTAGCAGCAAGCTCATGTCCACACTGTCCACGACTCTTCAAGGCACGCATCGGACTGACAAGTCACCTACGTGTCCATTGACTGGTACTACATTTTGTTTGTTGGATGAAGTAGCTATGTGGTTATAATCATATTTGATTGACGAACATTATTATGGCATATGTCCTCAGCTAAATCATGCCTTGCAACTTCTTGCATGTCATCCGTATATTGCTAATCTCTGCCTCCAAATCTCTTCTTGTATTTTTAGACCTCTCTCCCTGTTGCTTTTCCTGTGAGTTTCAGGACAGGTTTCATGTTATATTATTCTCGTGTTTTCTCATAACGTTTTCTACAAATAGAAAATTGAGGTATTTTGGACATATAAAAGGCACGAAGGGCTGGAGACCATCATGGAAGGAGGTATACCGGCAAAGAGGAGAAGTGGAAGACCACGGAGAAGATGGATTCAGGGTGTAACTGACGGGTGCAGAGGCGGAACATCTAACCTATGAGAGAGAGAGAGAGCACTTCGAAGGACTGTTGGAGTAGCAAAATTCTGCTCAGGACAAGCTATTTGATGATGATGATTTCTCATAGTGTGTCCTTTCAAGCGCGGCATCTTATTATTTCACTGAGATCTGTCTCGTTCTCTTCATAAGCTTCGAATTTGTGACACTATCATACCATCTCAGCCCCTCTGTTCTGTGTAGACACCAGTTGATGACTGCTTGCAATTTATTAGTTATTGTTTTAAAAGTTCTCCATGTTTCTGAGCCATACAGCAAAACTGCTTTAACACTTGAGTTAAATATTCTAATTTTGGTTTCATATTTGATTTTCTTTAGACCTCCACAAATTACCTACCGCGATCAAAGCTCCTCTTCTGTATTTTTATTCCGGCATCTCTAACCATTCCTCCATGTTTGTCTTCATTGCTGCTCAAATATGTGTATGATTCTACCACTTAAAGTCGGTTTTACTCAAGGAGATTGGATTATTTTTGAAAGCAAACTATATTAATAATACAAATATCATGATTTGAATGACCAATGTTAACACCACATGGTTAGACGAACCAGGTAACACCTCATGGTTAGACGAACCAGGTAATACCTTATGGTTAGACGAACCAGTTAACACCTCATGGTTAGACGAACCAGTTAACACCTCATGGTTAGACGAACCAGTTAACACCACATGGTTAGGTAGACCAGTTAACACCACATGGTTAGATGAACCAGTTAACACCACATGGTTAGATGAACCAGCTAACACCACATAGTTAGATGAACCAGTTAACACCACATGGTTAGATGAACCAGTTAACACCTCATGGTTAGACGAACCAGCTAACACCACATGGTTAGACGAACCAGTTAACACCTCATGGTTAGGTGGACCAGTGAGCACCACATGGTTAGACGAACCAGTTAACACCACATGGTTAGGCGAACCAGCTAACACCCCATGGTTAGACCGTGGCCTCCGATAACATAAGGCCAGCGAGCTTAGATAAAAATTATAGGAAATACTACCACAACAGTCACTAGACCTCACATTCCAGTCAGTATTGTTGTTTAAAGACTAATTCATTTTAAAAACAATATGCTAAATCAAGATTATATTATGTTACAAATTAAGTTTAACAATAAGGAATATCAGTATTATTAACAGTTTTCATCAATAAATAATATGGACCCATAGAATTGTGTAAAATTGCGAAAACTCTTACAGTGTTTATCAAACATATACAAAAACCAGCCCCCATTAAACAGTTATTTTCAATTTCCCGTCTGAGCTAGTCGGTCTTATGTTGAAGAGGGCCACGATTAGACGAAAGAATGTTAACAGTTCATTGTTAGACGAACCAGTTAATATTTAGACAACAATATAATAAAAATATCATTTAACTGCTACGAAGCTAAATCGAATAGTTAAAAATATGGAATGTTGTAATATTTGGAGAACAAAACATCAAACTGTCAGCAGATGAACTAGGAAGCCCTGAGTTTTTATGTTTGTACTCAGATATTTATTACAACCGTTGAATATATGCCATAAAACTATCAGACAACATACATTAGACAGTGGCGAATATGGATCCACATATCATCAGATTTGTCAGGCGATATTTCTATCCACAAATAATTAACAGCTACAGAAACTTGCAAGAAAGGACGCCATATCTGTAAACAGAACAGTCAAGTGTGTAGTGCATCGCATCGCTGACAGTTGCTGATGAAAACCGCTTTGTGAAGTCAGCAACCTGACTGTATATTATTACTTCAAAGATATCCTAAAATTGGATTCAGGAATGTCAGAACAATAGCAACAGCGACAAAATAATCACAGTTGCTAGGAAATAAGCGATACGAGCTAGACATATTATCGGGTTAAGTGAGGTGATGGGGCATGGTAACAGATAAGAGATATGCTATCTGATTAACATTACTTTACTGGGAGAGAGGATGGAAAGCATATGGAAGGCGTATCATAATGGTGACAGTTAGGGTAAAAGCATATTAGAATGGAACTTATCTCTGGTTTTATAATTATATTTAGATTAATAACCAAGCATTAAATAGGCATGACAATTATCAGAGAAAAATCCAGTGGGCGGCTCGATCATTAAAGGGAAAGTGGGGAGAACCAGCAAATAAGAAACGTGAGTTTATTAGTTGATAAATTTAAGAAACACAAACACTCAGTGATGTTTTTCCCCGGGAAAATGTGCTGAGACCTCTACCAATGATCAAAAAATATCACGAGCCGCCACCTAGAATTAGTAGATATAATGAGTAGAATAGCAGGTGATAAGAAAAGAGGCAAGCTGATAGAACAGCTGAAATTTAATTGATTGATAGATCATCATTGCATTTCGTGAGTAACCATGTGTGCTCCGATCTCTTTCTTACATAGGAAGATCACAACTGCAGTGCAAGAACTTCGTAGCACGGCGAGGTTCCGATGCAATTTTGAAGAAAAGAAAATATTTTGTAGAAATTTTTTTAAAATATTTTTTTAATTTTGTCCGTGCAGCAGCTTTAGCCTGCTGTCTCGATTTTGAACTGTCACAGGTTCTTTAACGTGCTCAATTTTAACACGAGACCTAGTTTTATCGTATCGTCTCCGATAGAACTAGATCTGCTACATGAGATCAGGGATCTTTGGATAAATATCTGGATCTCCACGAGGAGAGAACAAGTATCTTTAGAACGAGAGGCTAGCACCTAACCTCTACGCCACAGAGACCACCAATGAACAGCGAAACTCGCCGAGTGGTTACCTGGGCCCACATTTGGGGTGTAAAGAATAGAACCACTGTTACCTGCCACGCATGTTGTAAGAAGCGACTAAGGAGGTTTGGCTTGAAATCGATGCATGTGTCCTAAATTGTAGAAGTCTATGCGTTTAGGTGCCTACCAAACCAATGTGCAACTATACACGTTCTTGGCAAAGATCAAACATATCACAAAGAGTGATTAAATTGGTCGTAAAGAACGAACGCAAAGAAGAAGAAGAAGAACAGCGAAACTAACAGGACCCAAAACATGACATATTAATAGTAATAGCAGACTTTAATGCGAAGATTGATAGTGACAATGTAGGAGTAGAGAGAGAGAGAGAGAGTTATAGGAAAACAAGGAATAAACTCAATGAATAAAAGATGTATGACGTAGGACTTTGTAACTGAAGGTACCATCTTTGTCCCCAAGAAGATTCACAAACTTAATGGGCACTCACTTGACTTGCTGGATGTCCGTGCATACAGGGACTGATTAAGAAGCGATCATAAGTTGTGCATAAATTTTATAATATTAAAAAAAGAATGACTACAAATCGACAGTTAAGGCTCCAAATCCAGAGACCCCTAGGATTGTTGCTTGAGCTACGCAGTTCGTGCTTTGTGCAATTCTCTCTGCAGGTGGCGCACCATTTCTGCGGAGTGACCGAGCCATATGCGCCATGCGGTATATTTTTTCAGTATGATGCAAGTCTTCGAAATGCCGCGCCTTAAATGTTTTTTTATTTTAAATAACCTTCAGTTTTGATTTCGCTGCTTATGCCGCCCCTATTACGGTGCCGCCCCTATTACGGTACCGCCTGATGCGGCCACCTCTCTGTATCATAGCATGGCACGGCTCTGGATTATATGTCGATCGACTAGCTGAAGAAAAGTAAAAGGCAGGATTGGAAACAGTAAAGTGTTCTACAATACACTAAAACAACAAATACATTTTTATTTCAAAGGGTGACCCAATCCAGTATAAAGATGGTAAAGTACACGCGTCCTATACTAAACAGAAGAGAAGATGGAAGAGCATTTTAAATATATCCTGAACAGACCTAACCAGTTAGAACTACTAAAGTTTGATGTAGAGACAAGAAACAAAACTCTTATCAATTTACGGAGAATTGATAAATGTCACTGAAATAAATGCAACAATTCATTCCCTGATAAACAATAAGCTGACCTGCGATGACAATATCACTGCAGAAATGCTTTAAGTTACAGCAGACGATAAAGTAACTAGCAAGGTTATCTCATCATCAGGTGCAGTGCCGGCTGGCGTAGGCTATCATGGATCTCCACAAATCTCTGTCGTTGGTGTTTGCTATCAACAAAGATGTTGACGCTCTACCGTGCCAGGAAGTCAGGCTATCCACAATTTTCTCTCTCTGTCTTCCCTGTCTCGTCTACCCTCGATTTTACCGGTTGTCACAATGTGTTCTAAACCTCCCTTCTCATCACATGCCCGAAAAATGATAACTGTCTCTTCCTTATATTGATGATAAGCTTTCTCTTGTCTTGATCTCATTCAGCACCTCAACATTAGTCATGTTAGCAGTCCATGGGATTCTCATCATTCGTCTATAAAATCACATTTCTGTGGCCCTCAGAGATTTTTCGATCTGTGATTGATAAAGGTTACTATAGATCTATGTAATAAAATATGGGAAGAAGAAACAGTCCAAGAACAATGGAACGTATTCTAAATTGTATGAATTTCATTCAAATCTTTGATAACCCACACATAATCTCCATGTGGAATATTCAATGCTAGGAAATACCAGCCAAAATAATCAATATTATCGAAAACTTATATGATGGTTCACCGTGTGCAGTCGACAGTGTGGATGGTCAAAGCGATTTGTTAATGGTTAACACCGGAGTAGATCGCGGTAACAGTTGTATTTTATCTCCGCCATTGTTCGAAGTGGCAATTGGGTGGAAGATGAGAAAACATTACAGGAGCGAAACTGGCATCGATTGAATAGGAAACAGACAACTGGAAGATTATGGTTTTGTAGATATAAATATTGTATTGTTGAGTAGAAACAACTAAATATGCAAAGTAAAACAGGCACATTGTTATAATAGTTGGACTGCAGATAAACTACAATAAAACCAATATTATGAACACACATATGACAAATAATGCATATATCATGCTGGAAACAATAATGATACACACAACAGTACAAATCACCTATATGGGTAGCAATTTTGACTGCACGGGAGATACACACAAAAATTAATTATGCTACGAACTGTAAAAGCAAAATCAGCCTTTAAGAGCCTAAATAAAATATGTGTTCGAAGAACAGCTACAACAACACATCAACAGACTCCAGTTACATGCTAACGAATACAACATGAGAATTAACATCGACAAAACAGAAGTAATGACATTCGCCAGAGAGGAAAGCACTACCAATATCTCCATCGACAATCACCTACTAAAACAAGTAAAAGATTTCACATACCTGGGGAGCATTTTTTCACCAAACGGAAGAATAACTAATGAAATTCAACACAGATGCAACAAAGCAAATCAAATGATAGGACAAATGGCGCAAATTTTAAGATGCAAACACGTCACCATGAACACAAAAAGAGCAATGTTCAACACAATCTTTCTCCCACATTACGTTACCAGTGCCAAACCTGGACCTGACAACAAACGATAGAAGAAAACTAGTCACGACAGAGATGAAGTGACTACGCAGAATGCTGGATGTAACAAGAAGAGACCGGTTGAGAAATGAAGACATCAGGAAAAATGTGGATACAACATCAGTACTAGACTTCATCAAGAAACAACAAAATTAAATGGTTCAGAAAGCAATTGCAAACTACTGAACGTAATAATGCCTAAAAAAATCACAAACAGCGTCAAAAAGCTGGGGTTGATTGGCAAAGTCCTGTAAAGGATATGCAATTAACTTTAATCCAAGCTATATAGTTTTAAAACTAAATTTGTTGTTCCAATGTTGTATCAATCCCAACTTATACCAATGAGAATTTGAAAATAACTAAATATATAGGAAATAAGTAGGCCTACCAGCAAAGAGAAGAAGAGGAAGACCACGGAGAAGGTGGATTCAAGTTGTGACTGATGGTTTGAACATGACGGCAGCAGAGGGGGGACATCTGGCCTATGAGAGAGAGAGAAATTCCGGAGGACTGTTGGGGTGGCAACGCTCTGCTCAGGACAAGCTGTTTGATGATGATGATATGAAATAAGTTGAACGCATTTGGAGATTGAAGTGGGAGACAATTAGTTATAGAAATTACATCATAGGGAAACATTGTAACGAACTTAACTGAGAAGTTACATCATATGAAAACATTGTAACCAACTTAACTGAGAAAAGCGAAAAATGTCGGACTATAGTTCATAGAAGAGATTAAACGAGCTGCCACGGATAGAGCGGAATTGAAAAATTGCTTGCAGGTTGTATGTAACGTAGAGAATTCAATACATTTCTATATATCAAAGATGGGTGTACATCTTCCCATAATTGATTTAAAATTCACATCAACATATTCAATTTTTTAAAAATCATTTCAGCTACATAAGTATAGCCTGCATGTGCAAAATAATGTCAATTTGAGCATATCTCATATTATTTATATTATATCCGCCTACGTTATTCCATCCATCTCATTTATTGATATTAATGTTTTTGCTGTACAGAGATAACAGATCGGGCGATAATACACATCCTTGTTTGGCTCTTTTTTTTAATATGCAGGCAAGTTCTTATCTGTTGGTTTACTATTATGACTGCTGCTTGTTGCTATAACATAGATTTTTGCTGTTGATATTTATGTCTAATAGTTTGGAGAGATTCTGTTTATTTACTTTATAGAACGTCTTGGTGTAGTCCATGGGTTCCTAAAGTGGCGTACCGCCCCAGTGGACGCTGAAACCTTCCAGGGGGCTATAGTGGGTTCAGAAAGCATTAGGGAGAGTTTTATTTCGTGATTTTGCGATTGAATAATCATTACAAATGTGAATTCTGCATTTTAATTCATTTTATGCCCATCTTGCACGATCCATTTTTAATCAATTTTCTATTTTATGTATGTAATCATTTGAAAATTGACCATATATGTGGGGGAGGGGGGCGTTGGCAAACTGTTATAATGGGGAGGGGGGTTAGAAGGTTTATGTCCTGCAAAGTGGGCGGTAGTCCGGAAAAGTTTGGGAATCTATTGTGTAGTCTATGAAGGACAATCTTATCTCTGTTTTGATGTGTAGTGCACTTTCTATTGGTATGATATCAGTGACGGCTTGTCATTAGGGGCAAGTGGGGCCAGGCCCCCAAAAAATAATGTGTAACATGTATTTATTATTTTATATATTGAAATATAACCTAACCCAAAACCATGATTTTTTCGAAAATATGTGTCTGGCCCCACCAACAAAAATGATCACGAGCCGACACTGTATGATATTGTGATATATATATCATTGTATTATGTTATGTTGTGTTATGCGATCGACGTCATTGAGGATTGAGCATTTCCCTGCGTGATCTGTCCTCCGCTGCAGCAGCCATCCCAAAGTTCATTTGCTCATGTCTTCATTTCTAAATCTGTTTCAGTTTCAGTTTGAAATATTTTCATTGCACTCCGGACATGTCCATAGGTGCTCCGATCTCCTTCGCAATATCCCCAACAGCGTCCAGCAACTGACCGTACCAGTTCGATTTTGATTGATGAGCCTACTCACGTACCTGTTATGCTGTTCTTTTCTTGCTCCTCCAATCTTCAAACCCAGTTCTCGCAATCTAGTAGTTGACGTGGATTGGTTTAAATGAAAATCTTCTTTGCGACCACACTCTATGAGGGCGTTCAAAATATCAGCTCTATCCATTGGCTGGTCCTCTGATATGGTGGCAGAGCCAGCCAGCCTGCCTGCTCTCTCATTGCCAACGACACCCATGTGCCCCGGAACGAAGATAAGTGTGATTCTAAATCTGCCTCTTCTTGATACCCCCAGCATTTTGCGTAGAGACTTCATCTCTGTCGTGACTAGTTTTCTTCTATCGTTTGATATCAGTGTCAAGGTTTGGCATTTATAGCATAATGTTGGGAGAAAGTTTGTGTTGAACAATGCTCTTTTAGTGTTCATGTGTGCATTTCAAAATTGACACCATTTGTTCTATGATTTGCTTTATTGCATCTATGTTGGAATAAGTAGTTATTCTTCCATTTGCTGAACAAAATGCTTCCCATGTATATAAAGTCTTTGACTTGTTTTAATGAATGTTTGTCGATGGTTTTATTGGTAGTGTTTTCTTCTCTAGCAAATGTCATTACTTCGGTTTTGTCGATGTTTATTCTGATATTAACCTGAATAGTTTCACGGCGATTGTACTAGCAATGAGGCCATTAAATTCCCCAGGCTCTCATCTCGCCAGTCCTACACTGCTTAAAAACGTACTACAACAGTAACGACAATTTTAAAAAAACAATTATTCTGATATTGTATTCATTGCATGTAAACTGGAATTTGTTAATGTGTTGCTGTAGCTGTTCCTCTGTTGTTGATACGATTGCTTGATCGTTGGCAAAACGAGTTTCGTTAAAGAGATAATAATACTGACAGTGAATAAGTCTGAGTTGTGATTTGAATAACAAGAAGCAATATACAAGGAAATGTAAAGCACAATTGTTCGTCTTGAAGTATGAGCGGGGAAAAATATACTTCAACTTCTTCTTCGAATGCTCCATATCGACCACTTGTTAACCACTCTTTATGATTTGTATGCGATTCGAGCCTAAGAGCGATTGTACGTTGTGCCAGTTATGCGCATACACATCCGATTTCTGCGACGCTTTTTTTTTATTTACTAGGAAGTTTCCTTTGGTCCCTACCCCAGCCGCCTCTAACAACAAGCCTTGTAAGTCATAGTGTTACTATTCTTTGCTCCCCTTGCAAGCCCCAGAAACATGCGGGCGATATACTCTAACAAAATACAGGGATCCTGACAGTTAGAAAAAAAACCCATCTCAAAGATGGTTTTTACACTTATTTTTCTAGTAACACATCCATTAAGTGCTGAAGATGGGAAAAAGCCCATGTTAGTGATTCGTTAATGACGCTATCAACAAAATAAAATACTTGTCGATAGAGGGGAAGTAATTAAATGCACAAATGAGACTGGGAAAAGTGAAGTATTTTGGATATATAAAAAGTCATGATGACTGGGGGAAATAATTATAGAGGGAGACATCCAGACAAAAAGGAGAAGAGGAAAACAGGGTGATGATGAATTGAAAATGTGATAGACGATTTGAACATGAGAGCAAAGGAGGCGGGACAAGAGAGAAAAAGAGAGAGAGAGAGAGAAAGAGAGAGAGAAAGAACAAGAGCGAATGAGTGAGAGAACGAGAACGAATGGGAGAGAGAGCTAGTGGATGAACGAGAGAAAGTGGGAGAGAGAGCGTGCCATAGAGCGAGTGGGAGAGCGAGTGGAGTAGAGAGTGATTGGGAGAGAGAGCGGGAGAACGAGAGCGAGTGGAAGAGCCAGAGCAAGTGGGAGAGAGAGCGTGTCAGAGAGTGAGTGGAGGAGCGAGAGCAAGTGGGAGAGAGAGCGAGCCAGAAAACGAATGGGAGAGCGAGTGGGGGAGAGAGAGATTAGGAGAGAACAAGAGCGAGTGGAAGAGCGAGTGAGAGGAGAACGCGCGAGAGAGAGAGAGCGAATGTGAAGATTCAGAGATTCCAAAAGCCTGTTAGAATTGCAAGGCTCTGCTCACGATCGACAAGGTCTAGGATGACGCCTGGCTTATTCAACGATCTCGTCTTATATCAGTCCATAGTTGAGTTATTGATGTATCGTACTATTCTAGTCACTAGCTGATGTAGGGAACGTTGATAGGAAGGTTGATAACACGCTGCACTGGTGGCCACGAGCTGTAGAAACTTCGGAGTTAGAGACCAGCTTAGTCACAAATTCTCGGTCTGCACAGGCTACACGGTTATACTACAGAAACACTGATCATTAAACTTGAGGATCTAAATCACAGGTACCTCTGAAGTCGCAGTAACGCTCGCCTTAATGGCAAGGGACTATGGTGCTACGAAAAGAAAGCATACACGTAAAAATATGTCAGAGGCGCCACATCGCCCGAGTGGTTACCGGGGCCCAAATTTGGGGTGTATAGAATAGAACTACTGTTACCTGCCACGCATGTCGTAAGAGCCGACTAAGGAGGTTCGGTTGAAATCGGATGCACGTGTCCTAAATGTGTAGAAGACAACCTGCTGCCTTGCAGGTCGGCTGGGGACAGCCAAAGGCTAATGGAGAACGAACCCAGTAAACGCTGGCTTAATTCGAACACATCGCCGAAGGATAAGCACCAGAGCTCCAAATGGCGCTGAAGATGTGCCGAAACCCACCCATGTTAAGGCTGCATGAATCAGATTTCCATATGAATTTTAAATTTGTGGAGAGATCCGGTACATCGGTCTTTTAGGTGATCGCGAGAGAGACAGAGAGAGGCGCCACATAAGGCGCCATAACTACACCTAAGTTCAAAGCAAGCGAGTGAGAGAAAAAAACCATAAAGAGCTAGATACGATATTGATGTATTGTATTATTCTAATGACTAGTTGAGATAGAAATCAGAATACTAAGAGCGTTCATATTCCGAGTAGCAACGTAATGAGGTGAGAAACATGGATATTTAACAAGGAAGTGGAATAAAATATATGTATATTTGAATATACGTGTCACAGGTGGGTTGCCTGGACTCGCAAGGGGAGCACAGAATAGTAACACTGGAGCCTACAATGCATGTAGTAAGAGGCGACTGAGGTAGGGGCCTAGGAAAACTACCCTAGTAAATAAAAAGAGTCGAATAAATCGGATGTGCTGGCCTACATGTAGGTGCATAACGGAAACAATGTACAATCGCTCTTAGGCTTAGATCACATACTAATCACAAAGAGTGGTTAACAAGTGGTCGATATGGAGCGTTCGATAAAGAAGAAGAAGATATGTGTTACAGAAGAGCCCTCTTTATACAGGGTGTTCAAGATAATTGCAGCCCCATTGACAAATCAAAAGTTGCCAGATAACCTAACGCGTTGTGTTTATTTACTATTTAAACCGGTTCTGACTAGCTCGTCCTACGTCATATTTGTTCATCGCCCCTTCCCGCACTATAATTACACACCATCACACAACCTTGACCTATACTACGTCATAACTTAACCTTCTCATTTCCATACATATATGCCAGATTAGCTCCATTCATAGTCTGCTTTTGTTGAACACCTTTACACAGAGAAGAGAACAAATATATATATATATATATATATATATATCCAGAAGGAACTCAAAATCAAAGAAAACTGGCTGGTGCTACAAATAAGAAAGAGAGAATTGAAGTATTTTGGAATTGTCAAGAGATATGAAGGATTGGAGAAGATCATTATGGAAGGAGGCGTCCTAACAAATAGGAAGAGGAAGACCACAGAGAAGATAGATTCATGATGTCATTGATGGTTTGAGCATGACGGCTGCAGAGGCGAGACTTCGGATGTATGAGAGAAAGAAATTGTAAAGGATTGTTAATGGGGCAAAGTCCACCCAACAAAAGGCTTTACAGAAGCAAAGACTCTCCTAAAATAATTCAGAAAAATGATGTGGAGAAAAACAAACGGAGGATACAACCCAGAGCACGACAGTATAAATACATTAAACAGAAAAGTGCAGACCACAGTCTTCAGACTTAGAACGGGGCGCAGTGGTCTCAGAGCACACCTCCACAGAATGGGTCTCAGGGACTCGGATGCCTGCACCTGTGGAGCACCAAAGCAGTCCCCATAGCACACCTGCAAGACTTTCCCAGTCTGTACAGTGTGAGAATGGAAATCTGGCCAACAGAAACAACCCTACAAAACAAACTATGGGGACCGGTGAAAACCTCAAGGCCCTGTTTATGACATAAACCGAAGTAGTCGCATAGCAAAGGTCGCAGAAGAAGAAGAAGTGTGACAAAGTTCTGCTGAAGACAGACTATTTGATGAGGATGATGATGAGCTGACACATTAACCCCTTTCGCACTTCTGAACCGATATACCCGCTCGCTATTTTTGTTTAAAAAATGATATGACGCAAAGCCCGTATAATGACTAATCTATTCATTATTAATAGCAAAATAAATTCGTCTAGTTGTAAAACAAATTACGTTGTAAAAGGGTTAATACATCATACTTATCTATACAGAAATATCGATTAGTTTGCAACCCAAGCACACACTCTTCGGTAGAGAGACTGTTTTGTTTAATCAATGCCCAGTGAGATAAATCGTCTTAGTTTGGATTAAGTCAATTTCACTTGTAAAATTTAATTTCACCAATTTCACATGCAGACAGTTTTATGGACATTTGATGCAAAAGAAAGACATTCTAAAAAAAAAAGATCTGGTTATCAGAAAAATATACATGGAACACAATTTAAATGGAATTTAATGTTAGAAGTGTCCCATTTCGAAGATCAAAATATGGCAACACTACACATGATAGACAGACAACTATGAGAATGGTTGCAAGTATCACATGGCAGACAGATAACTATGAGAATGATTGCAAGTATCACATGACACAGACAGCTATGAGATCGTTGCAAGTATCACATGACAGACCGACAACTATGAGAATGGTTACAAGTATCACATGACAAACAGACAGCTATGAGAATGGTTACACATATCACATGACAGACATACAACTATGAGAATGGTTGCAAATATCACATGACAGATATAAGAACGGTTGCAACTATCAGCAACATCTCACCGAAGATATGTAGAGTACAAAGTTTCCTACAATTGCAAAGATTGACAGCGACAGGAATACTCCAACAGCCACGTGAACGTAATACGATACCGCGTGACAGTCTGCTGATGAGTCCCACGTGACACCTGTGGACTCATGTGTTGCAAAGTCGTGATGCCATCGGCCATCACGGGCTACTATAAGAGCCAGTCGATGAGACCATTGTCAATATGACAATATGTAGCCTTTATGTTAGAGGAGCAGCAGCTACAGATCCTCTCCACCAGATCTGATGTTTAGTTATGGTGAGATTATGTTATGATCTCTGTCCGATCAGATCTGATGTTTAGTTACGTGAGATTAGTATGATCTCTGTCCGATCAGATCTGATGTTTAGTTGTGGTAAGATTATGTGACGATCTCTCTCCGATCAGATCTGATGTTTAGGTGGTAAGATAGTGATGATCTCTTCCGATCAGATCGATGCTTAGTTGTGGTAAGATTATGATCTCTTCCGACCAGATCGATGTTTAGTTGTGGTAAGATTATGTGATCTCTGTCCGATCAGATCTGATGTTTAGTGTGTAAGATTATGTATCTCTGTCCGATCAGATCGATGTTTAGTGTGGAAAGATTATGATGATCCTCCGACCAGATCGGATGTTTAGTTTGGTGAGATAGTTATGGATCTCTGTCCGATCAGATCTGATGTTTAGTTGTGGTAAGATTATGTGATCTCTGTCCGACCAGATCGGATGTTTAGTTGTGGTAAGATTATGTGATCTCTGTCGATCAGATCGGGATGTTTAGTTGTGGTAAGATTATGTGATCCTGTCCGACCAGATCGGATGTTTAGTTGTGGTAAGATTATGTGATCTCTGTCCGATCAGATCTGATGTTTAGTTGTGGTAAGATTATGTGACGATCTCTCTCCGATCAGATCTGATGTTTAGTTGTGGTAAGATTATGGATGATCTCTTCCGATCAGATCTGATGTTTAGTTGTGGTAAGATTATGTGATGATCTCTCTCCGATCAGATCGGATGTTTAGTTGTGGTAAGATTATGTGATGATCTCTCTCCGATCAGATCGGATGTTTAGTTGTGGTAAGATTATGATGATCTCTTCCGATCAGATCTGGATGTTTAGTTGTGGTAAGATTATGTGATCTCTGTCCGACCAGATCTGATGTTTAGTTGTGGTAAGATTATGTGATCTCTGTCCGATCGAGATCTGGATGTTTAGTTGTGGTAAGATTATGTGATCTCTGTCCGACCAGATCTGATGTTTAGTTGTGGTAAGATTATGTGATCTCTGTCCGATCAGATCTGATGTTTAGTTGTGGTAAGATTATGTGATTCTCGTCCGATCAGATCGGATGTTTAGTTGTGGTAAGATTATGTGATGACCTCGCTCCGACCAGATCGATGTTTAGTGAGATTATGGACTTGTCCGATCAGATCTGATTAGTTGTGGTAAGATTATGTGATCTCTGTCCGACCAGATCGGATGTTTAGTTGTGGTAAGATTATGTGATCTCTGTCCGATCAGATCGGATGTTTAGTTGTGGTAAGATTATGTGATGACCTCTGTCCGATCAGATCTGATGTTTAGTTGTGGTAAGATTATGTGATTCTCTTCCGATCAGATCTGATGTTTAGTTGTGGTAAGATTATGTGACGATCTCTCTCCGATCAGATCTGATGTTTAGTTGTGGTAAGATTATGTGATCTCTCTCCGATCAGATCTGATGTTTAGTTGTGGTAAGATTATGTGATGATCTCTCTCCGATCAGATCGGATGTTTAGTTGTGGTAAGATTATGTGATGACCTCTCTCCGATCAGATCTGATGTTTAGTTGTGGTAAGATTATGTGATGATCTCTCTCCGACCAGATCTGATGTTTAGTTGTGGTAAGATTATGTGATGATCTCTCTCCGATCAGATCTGATGTTTAGTTGTGGTAAGATTATGTGACGATCTCTCTCCGACCAGATCTGATGTTTAGTTGTGGTAAGATTATGTAATGATCTCTCTCCGACCAGATCTGATGTTTAGTTGTGGTAAGATTATGTGATGATCTTTCTCCGATCAGATCTGATGTTTAGTTGTGGTAAGATTATGTGATCTCTGTCCGATCAGATCTGATGTTTAGTTGTGGTAAGATTATGTGATCTCTGTCCGATCAGATCGATGTTTGTGGTAAGATTATGTGATGATCTTCCGACAGATCTGATGTTGTTGAAGATTATGTGATGATCTCTCCGATCAGATCTGATGTTTAGTTGTGGTAAGATTATGTAATGATCTCTCTCCGATCAGATCTGATGTTTAGTTGTGGTAAGATTATGTGATCTCTGTCCGATCAGATCTGATGTTTAGTTGTGGTAAGATTATGTGATATCTCTTCCGATCAGATCTGATGTTTAGTTGTGGTAAGATTATGTGATGATCTCTCTCCGATCAGATCTGATGTTTAGTTGTGGTAAGATTATGTGATGATCTCTCTCCGATCAGATCTGATGTTTAGTTGTGGTAAGATTATGTGATCTCTGTCCGACCAGATCGGATGTTTAGTTGTGGTAAGATTATGTGATCTCTGTCCGATCAGATCTGATGTTTAGTTGTGGTAAGATTATGTGATCTCTGTCCGACCAGATCGGATGTTTAGTTGTGGTAAGATTATGTGATCTCTGTCCGATCAGATCTGATGTTTAGTTGTGGTAAGATTATGTGATCTCTGTCCGATCAGATCTGATGTTTAGTTGTGGTAAGATTATGTGATCTCTGTCCGACCAGATCGGATGTTTAGTTGTGGTAAGATTATGTGATCTCTCTCCGATAAGATCTGATGTTTAGTTGTGGTAAGATTATGTGATGATCTTCCGACAGATCTGATGTTTAGTTGTGGTAAGATTATGTGATTCTCTCCGATCAGATCTGATGTTTAGTTGTGGTAAGATTATGTGATGATCTCTCTCCGATCAGATCTGATGTTTAGTTGTGGTAAGATTATGTGATGATCTCTCTCCGATCAGATCTAATGTTTAGTTGTGGTAAGATTATGTGATGATCTCTCTCCGATCAGATCTGAAATATACAGTTTAAACTCAGAATGATATAAACACAAGCAAGGTCAACCAAAACAAACACGTATCGAACAATGTCTTCTTCAGAGTACAGTAGAATATATGTATGTCTCTGTGCAGTTTAGATTTAACTAGATTGTGTTCTGGCTTTTGGTTGACCAGGTCTGATGTCCAGTTTTAATGAGAATTACATTATGCACTGATCTCTTGCCCAACAGGTCAGTAAGATTGCTTGTGTTCTATTGCTGCAGTTAGTGACATGTTATATCGTAGCATCCAGCATGTTATCATTTATGGGACAAATTGAGTCAAAATATTAATCTTCATTTAAACAAGAGCCACCTAATGCCTACAACACAGACAACACATCTAATCCAGAATCACCTACTGCCTACAACACAGACGACACATCTAATCAAGAATCATCTACTGCCTACAACACAGACAACACATCTAATCAAGAATCACCTACTGCATACAACACAGACGACACATCTAATTTTAGTTACAAAAATATCGCACACAAAGGTTTGCTAAACTAAAATAACAAATCTAAAAATAATTTAACGGATGATTTATTCCATGTCAAATTAATAACAAATGGGTGTACTTTCACAGAATATTTACTACACTAGCAAATATAATATGAATGAGAAATATAAGCATGAATGAAACATAAAAATTGAAATTAGGAAAACAAAAATCCAACTTACCAAGGACTTTGAACAATAAGTTGATTAAATCAGTCCCACTGCTCTGTTAGTGTTGATAACACACTGATTAATACATAAGATTTAAGAAAATTGGGATCGGATGCAAGCTTTGTTAACTGTTCACAAACTAGCTATATAATTATCTGTGAAGAAATTTCCATTGAAAGTCAAATTCAAGTAAACATTAATTAAATTAAAGACTTTACATTTCTAATGAGCATTTTTTCATGCAAACTGGATAATAACTAATGAAATCCAACATAAATGCAATAAAACAAATAAAATCATAGGACAAATTACGCCAATTCTGAAATTCAAGCATGTCACCATGAACACAAAAAGAGCACTGTACAACACAATCTTTCTCCCTACATTACGCTATCAGTGTCAAACCTGACGCCAATATCAAACGATAGAAGACAACTAATCGCGACAGAGATGAAGTATACCCATAATGCTACTCCGATACGGTGGATACAAAGCAAAAGGCGGGCAACGTAACATGTGGGCTTCAGAAATAACAGAAACGGTGAAAACCCCTATACATGAAGCGTTTGTTTTTGGTCGTCCATTTGTTTTTTTAATTTGTCACTCCTGTTGTTCGTTTGCTTGATAAATGCCTTGTTGGTCGAAACGTTGCTGTATTTTGTCATTGTTTTTGTAATTTGTAAAACTACAGTACTTTGTGATTACGTGTTTATACATGAAGCGAACACAAAAGATCGTTCTAAATCTCTTCTGATCCTCCTGACGCTGTGCATGCGAGGCAAAACAGGATTAAAGTAGAGAGACTTGGCACATAATCACAGGCAGAAAGAAATTGAAGAAATGTTTCAAGAAATAAATAACAGAACAATCTGAACATTGTCTCTAACATTGGGTAGGGGGGTCTGACTCCATCCTTCCCCGTTTTATAGCAGTCCCCATGCCCCCTTCCTCCTCAACACCTGATGGTGAAACGCTGAAATTTGTAACAGATTTCAATCGCAATTATCTATTCTTAGTTTCGTATCTTCAGAATGACAATCCCCGCTGTTTTCACTATTCATAATTAATTAACTGCAACTGACCTCGTGCCTGTGTAGTTGTTAAGACATGCAAGCAGAGTTGACAGCAAACTTACTCTAATCTCTGAATTGTTAGTTAAGCCAGAGCCAACTATAAACTTATGGGCCTTCGGACTCAGGTAAGAATTATGGGAAATCAGACCACAACTACACCACGTGACCTCGCATTCCAGTATTGCTGTATATAGACGAATTCATTTTAAAATCAACACAAAATGCTAAACCGAAGTTATATTATGCAACAAGTTAAATTTAACAATAAGGAATATCAATATTATGAATATTTTTCACCAATAAATAACCACAGACTCACAGAATTGAGTAAAATTACAAAAAAGCTTGCAGTGTTCTATCAAACATCTATATTTTCCAGACCACTTTTCTGATCTAGGTCAGGGAACCCCAGTCAGTTGTCTGGCCTAGTTATCTAGAGCCGGCTGTGGTTAAGCACAATTATCCTTGTTTAACAAAGTATATTAAACAGATTGATAAGCTCGGTCTCTAGTAAATACCAAGAAGATATGTGTTAGCTATAGTTAATTTTACTGGGGAGTTATCGGGATATTTTTCCAGAGATCCCTGATCTCAGTGTAGGTGAGATCGAGTTCTTAGTCCTATCGGAGACGGACGATTTTTTTTTCCTGATCCAGAAACACTTGAGCTTTTCAGCTCTTCGACTCGGTGCCAAGGACATCGTAACCCTTCCGTTCGGTGCCACGAACACCGTAAATCTGGGGAATCTGTGGCTTTATCTGCCATCCCGCGGAATTGAACCCGCACACACAGAGGGATAGAAACCCGTAGTCCAACGCGCTACGAACACGCTGGGCAGACGGGCGAGACGGACGATAAAACGTAGGTCCTGCGTTCAATTTTATCCCGTAAAAAACCCCATGGCAGTTCAAAATCAAGAACAGCAGGCTGGAAAGCAGCTGCCCAGGCAAAAATTCATTAGAAAAAGAGTTAAAATAAAATGTCTACAAAATATCTTCACCATCTTTAAAATTACACCGGTGACCCTCGCCGGTGTACAGGAATTCATACACTGCGGCTGAGAGCTTCCAGTGTAAGAAAGAGATTGGAGCACACATGGTTACTCACCGAAGTGCAATGATGATGCTCCTATCAATCAATCAATCATTTTAGCTGGTATTCTATAGCATTTCAGAATATTCCACAGGGAGATGCTATGTAAACTATCAAAGGCCTTTTACAATTCAATGAAATTTACAAAGTAGTTTTTGCTTCTCGATATGTTCCTCCGAGATTAATTTTAGTGTAATTATTTGGTCTAAGTAGCTACTTCCAAATCTAAAACTATCTTGTTATTCTCTCGGGATTGGATCTACTGCTCCTTGGATTCTATTTGATTTTATTAATAGATAACACATGTTTATTTCGGGGTTGGAGTTGGGGGAGGAAGGAGGGGGTCTTTACAGTGAAGTACAGGGTGTTCAACTTAAAAGCAGCCCCAGTAATAAATAGAAATTTGCCAGGTTCGCATTGCATCTCGTCTATTTACTATTTAAACCGGTTCTGACTAGCTTGTCTACGTCACATTTGTTCATCGCCCCTGTGGCTGAGTGGGTAAGCCCTTTGCCTTGCGAGTCGAAGGTCGTGGGTTCGAATCCGGACCGCGGCCTTCTGTTCACGAGTGCAGTTTTTCCAGAGACCCCTAAGATTGTTGCTGGAGCTACGGAGTTCGTTCTTTGTGCAATACTCTCGGCAGGTGGCGTGCCATTTCTGCGGAGAGGGACCTAGCCATATGGGGTAAAACCCGGTGCAATGAAGTCAATCCTTCGGCTTTAAAACCCTGTAAGTAACAAATCACGATAGGAAATTGATAGGAAAACTAAGATCAGAATACTAAGAGCATGCATATTCCCAGTGGCAACATATATGTGTGAAGCATGGACATTTAACAAGGTAGTGGGTGGAAATATGTGCATTTGAATATAAGTGTCACAGAAGAGTCATCTGAATACCATCGACAGAGAATAAATAGATCTATCCAGAAAGATCTCAAAAACAAAGACAACTGGTTGATGCAACAAATATGAACTCGAAAATGTGAGTATGTTGAATATATAAAGAAATGAAAGGTTGAAAAAGAACATCATGGAAGGAGGCATTCCAGCAAAGAGGAGAAGAGGAAGATCATGGAGAAGATAAAGTCAGGATGTAACTCATGATAGTTGATTACAGTGGCGGCTCGTGATCATTTTTGTTGGTTGGGCCAGACACAAATTTTCGTAAAAATCATGGTTTTTGGTTGCTATATTTTAATCTATAAAATAATAAATACACGTTATACATTATTTTTAGTGGGGACAGGACCCACTGGCCCTTAATAACTAGCCGCCACTGGTTGAGCATGACGGTTGCATATGCATCTGGCCTATAAGGAGCGAAATTCTGAAGGATTGTTAAGGTGGCAAAGTTCTGATCAGGACATGCTATTTTATGTTGTACAAAAAATGATCGAACCACCAACTGTCCTGTAACAGTGAACTGGTGATCTGAGTTGGAGAACAGCCATGATCTCTGTCCCAGGACAGATCGAACTTGTATATAGGTTAAGTGACTTCCTTGTGTGTTCCAACACGTTACATAGTACACACTCAACTTCTCAATGTCCAGTAACTAAAACGACATAATCTTCTCTACTCATGTCAACAAATACTGCACACGAATACTACACGATTTGAATATAAAACCCACACAATAACAAAACGTTTGCGACTAATTTTAAAACACAAACCTTTTATATTTGTCTAGAATTAATTGTTGTAGCTTTTATTTCTGAAACAATTACACTTCATATTGAAAAACTCAATAACATGTTTACAGAATATTGACACATTTTCTAAGAAATAAATAACAAATTATTTAACATACAATGCCAAAATCTGAAATTACATTTAAAAGCTAAAAAATCTTCTAGTTGAGAGAGTTGAGAGTTTTCAAGAAGATCTCGTAATTAGGTTAAAGTATCTGTGTGTAGTGTGGCTCTTTTCTTCTACACGTATTGAATAACTCTCTGCATCAAGTTAATATTTAAAATATTAATAATAGTACAAATGCCACAGATTGTGCGTCTGATGTCGGTTTGTTAAGATTTTTATAACAAGGTTTACTTACTAGTCTAATGAATCACAACATAATATCGATAGCATGTTAACTAATCATACCGATATGATTACTCGTATTGATATATCCTCTACTTCAGGCTGTTCATTTTGTTGTATGTTGATTCGTACAAAAATATCGATACTACATAAGAAAAAATCGATCAGATATTACCTCTTCAATAAATACACTGAGATACTTACTGAATCGTCTGCACAGAATAAAAGTATATACCAAAAAATGACGAGTTGACAACGCCTCTACATCAATCATCCCATTGACTTGTTCTCTACCTCCAGCTGTTGGCTTGGTGACAGCGAATCGACAACATAAAAGAACAATCATGTAGACATGATCTCTTTATTAAATAAACAAATAAATATGTTCCCTGCCTTCAACTGTTTACTTAGCGATTATATAGCGAATTGACCATTACAAACGTGCATGAAAACGTCCTGAAAATGTGATTTCTGCAACAGTGAAACATATAGATGTCCACTAAGATTGTCTATTGTATTTCCCCAGGTGAATGATGGACGTGGTTGACCACTCTTGCCGTTAAGTGTAGGGGTGGGAGCTTTAATTTGCTTTCCAGAGCCAGATGAGTCGCCCGTATTGTGTCTTGTCGATTGTCTATTCCCAGGTGGAAGATGGAGTTGGCTGTCCACTTTTGCCGTTAAGTGTAGTGATGAAAGCTTTAATTTGTGTTCTAGGGCCAGATGAGTCGCCCTTGTTGTGTTATATCCGTATTTTGTAGTGTGGTCTTGATATTGTCTATCCATCTTTTTCTTGGTCTTTCATTGGCTCTAGTACCTGATTTTTTTGTCGTATGCTGTTATTGGTGGTTGGTGGTATTCCATTCTCATTAAATGTCCAAACCACTGTATTTGTTGTATTTCAATGTATTCGGTGCATGCAGTTATGTCCACTCTTCTTCTCATGTTCTTTCACATTTTCACAATTTCATTTCACACGCGGTGAGATTTCTGTGGTGTGCTGCTGTCAAGGACACACTAAGATACAAACAGAAATGTCCTCCAAGTTGTGCTGACTCGTTGAAATGTCATAACCTTCTCCCATAAAGAGATTAGTGTGACCGCTATCACCAGCTGGGAAAAGAAAACATGGAAGGCCTAAGACCACCGTACGAATAACAATCCTACAAGAAAGTAAACTATTGGAATGTAAAACCATAGAAGATCTCCAATTGCTAGCAAAGAACCGCATCACATGGAGCTCTGAAATATCTGCCCTATGTGTTGCCTTTGGAACGAATGGAACTATCAGCAGTGCGTGTTTATTAACTAGAAGGGAGAGCTGAAACCATTTACTTCCCTTAGATAGAAAATAAACGGAAAGAGATATTTTTTTTAAAATAAGAAAAATAATATACCTACACCATTTAGTGCACAACTGCAAGTTATATAGTATTAAAACTAAATTATGAATTTTCAATTCAAATGTTGTATCAATCCTAACATATGCCAGCGAGAGTTGGAAAATGACTAAAGATATAGAAAGCAAGTTGAATTCATTTGAAAATAGATGTCTGCGAAAAATAATGAATATAAAATGGAACGAATTCAGGAGTAGTGATGAAATCAGAGACATGTCTGGTCAACCACTAGTGACAACTGTTATAAGAAAGAGAAGATGGAGATATGTTGGGCACACATTGAGGAGAAATGATCAACGAATATCAAAGCAGGCATTGAAGTGGGATGCAAATGGTTCAAGAAAGAGAGGTCGACCTAAGGAGACCCGGAAGCGAACTTTGCTGAGAGAGGCAGGAAATATCGGTCTCAGTTCCATGGAGGAGATTGAGCGAGTTGCCCAGGATAGAGCGGTATGGAGAAATTACTTGCAGGCCCTATGTAACGTATAACGGTACGAGAGGAATTATTATTATTATTATTTAGTGCACAATAGTGTACACAATGGTGTACACAATTGCACAATTATTTTTAGTGAATGTGGTAATCCTCTACAGGTCTTAGTGTGGCCTTGGTAAACATGTGTTTCGTGATCTATCTATCTAGATATTATGTACACTGTGTACTTATGTTTAGTCATAGTGATGTGTAATATATGTATGACATATGTCACTGTCTCTCATGCGTGAAGTTTATCGTTTACGATCAGCGAAGCATAGCGTGTTAACTTACAACCCACATGTATATGCCAGTAACACAGTAGATAATTAATATGATGTTAAACACTGAATCACCAGTCCTTCAGCATACGTAGATATGCAGATATGTAAAACGATGCAACTTGACTTTTGAATATGGTATTACTTAACCGTGAGCGTCTGTAGCTTAAGCGGTAGTGCGCTGGATCACAACCCAAGTATACCTGGTTCAAACTCCACGGCAGGCAATTTGGAGGCAAATTCGCTACGTAAAATTTTTTACGAAACGTAAAAACAGACCTCACCGTTCAAAAAGCAATGACAAACTCATCATCATTAAGGTGCGTATCCTTTATAAGACGTTGCTCTCTTTTCAGCACATCTGAAATTCACTCTGTCTCTTGCCAGTTCACCCACTTCGTCGATGGTCATGTTCATGGTTTCTTTAATATCTTGTAGCCATCTTCTTCTTGGTCTGCCTCTGCGTCCTGGGACCCTGCCCTCTAGTATTGTTCTTTCCAAGCCATCGTGACGCTTGATGTGACCAAAGTATCTAATTTTTCTGTATAGTATGTTGTTTATCAGCCAATTCTCTTTAACATTTAGTTTTTCAGGACATCGGTGTTCTTTCTTTTTCTGTCCATTGTATTTGTAGGATCTTTCTGTAGCATTTAGTTACGAAGGACTGGATTTTCGTTTTAATTTCTGTGTAATAGTCCATGATTCACAACCATAAGTAGCCACTGGGAAAATGCATGCTCTCAATATTTTTAATTTTAGTATTTTGCAGGTGTTACCTATTTGGGTAGCAATTTTGATTGCACAGGAAATGTTAAAAAGAAATTATGATACGAATTGGCAAAGCAACATCAGCTTTTAAAAGTCTAAATAAAATATGGAACTGCAAGTTATATAGTATTAAAAACTAAATTACGAATTTTCAATTCAAATGTTGTATCAATCCTAACATATGCCAGCGAGAGTTGGAAAATGACTAAAGATATAGAAAGCAAGTTGAATGCATTTGAAAATAGATGTCTGCGAAAAATAATGAATATAAAATGGAACGAATTCAGGAGAAGTGATGAAATCAGATACATGTCTGGTCAACCACTAGTGACAACTGTTGTAAGAAAGAGAAGATGGAGATATGTTGGGCACACCTTGAGGAGAAATGATCAAAGAATATCAAAGCAGGCATTGAAGTGGGATGCAAAGGGTTCAAGAAAGAGAGGTCGACCTAAGGAGACCCTGAAGCGAACTTTGCTGAGAGAGGCAGGAAATATCGGTCTCAGTTCCATGGAGGAGATTGAGCGAGTTGCCCAGGATAGAGCGGTATGGAGAAATTACTTGCAGGCCTTATGTAACGTATAACGGTACGAGAGGAATTATTATTATTATTATTATTTTGCAGGTGCTTTGCCACATGTTTTTCATTGTGTTTAACTTCTTGATTGCTACTGCCAATCTTTTTGAGATCTCTTTGGAACAGTCACCGTTATTGTTAATTATTGAGCCCATATATTCTTAGCTCTCTACACATTGGAGTTCTTCATTATTTACTTGGATGTTAGGTGAGCCTTTTGCTTTGTCAGTTGACATGATTTTTTTTTTTTGTGTATTCAAATATAGATGTTGGTCTTCACTATGTTTCTTGGTCGTCATGATTAGGTTTTCCAAATGACAAACTACTGAACGTATAAGTGGAGCCAAGAAAATCAACGACTCGTTTACTGGGGTTGATGGTGACGTCCAGTAACGGATATGCCCCGATTTTCATCTCATTACTTAACCACGTGTGAAATGAAATGCTTGAGGAAGGCAGTGGGGGTAACCAGGAACGATAGACTACGAAATGAGGACATCATAAGCAGAGTGGGCATAGCTTTATGCATCGAATACATTGAAAGACAACAAATGCAGGGGATTGGACATTTAATGAGAATGGAATACAACCAACCACCAATAACAGCATACAATAAAAGAAATTAGGTACTAGAACCAAGGGAAGACCAAGAAAAAGATGGATAGACAATATCAAGATCACACTAAATCTTCTTCTTCTTTGCGTTCGTTCTTTGCGATCAATTTTAATCACTCTTTGTGATATGTCTGATTTTTGCCAAGAACGTGTAAAAGTTGCACATTGGTTTGGTAGGCCCCTAAACGCATATACCTACACGTTTAGGACATGTGCATCTGATTTCAGCTAAACCTCCTTAGTCGCCTCTTACGACATGCGTGGCAGGTAACAGTGGTTCTATTCTTACAGAAGTCGAGGCAGTCGTCTTCCTCAAATTATCAGCCACGTCATACAGTTTTGTCTTGGACGCTGGTGTAAGTGGGCCACCTCTTTCTTCTCAGGTCTGCATACTGGGGGCAGTTCTGTAGGATATGTTCTGTTGTCATACTTGCCAAGCCACAGGGGCACAGGTCGTTGGTGCCTATCTTGAATTTAGTGTACAGGTGGTGTCTCATTCTGTTGTGACCCGTCCGGAGGCGAAGTATGGCTGTCTGGTCCCTTCTGGACAGTTGGTAATATCCATCATTCTTGTTTGTTACACTTCAATATGATTGTTTGCAATCTCTTGCAACTTAGCTCAACTGTTACACGTAAATGCAGACGTGTAGATAAGAACCGAGCAGGAACACATGCTGACCCAGGTTAAGAGGATAATATGGCGATGGGTAGGACATACCCTACAGAAGACACAGTCGAGTGTTCCTAGACAAGCACTTAAGCGGAACCCGCAAGGAAAACATAAAAGAGGACGCCCTAAACAGACCTGGAGACGACGTCTTCGTGAGAAACTGGAGTACTCGACTATTCTGGGAGACCATAAAGAAAACAGCCAGAGACTGACAAAAGTGGCGAACAACTGTTGAGGCCCTATGCTCCACGAGGAGCGGAGAGGAATAAGTCAAGTAAAGTCACACGTAAATATGATTGCAATTTCTTGCAACTTAACTGCGCAGTTTAGTGATATATATCGTGGATGTTCAATAATAAGGAATCGATCAATCCGCACGCTTACATCTCGTACACCTGTTTAATCTAGTCCCATAAGTACATACAATTACACTGGACATGACTTCTTAAATGTAGTGTGAAACTTGACTCATTAATTTTAATTTTCTGTCATTTATTTTATTATGCATTTAATATTTTATCCCGTATTTTATTAGTTTATTAATATTTTAATTTATTGTCATCAAAAATAAGTTGTGTTTTGATAATACGACGTGCATAAACAATTAATGTAAATTGTGGCAAATGTCGTGTCAGGTATTGTGTAACATTGATTGGTATTGTGTATTATTGATTGGTATTGTGTAATATTGATTGGTATTGTGTATTATTGATTGGTATTGTGTAAATATGATTGGTATTGTGTAATATTGATTGGTATTGTGTAATATTGATTGGTATTGTGCAACATTGATTGGTATTGTGTATTATTGATTGGTATTGTGTAATATTGATTGGTATTGTGTAATATTGATTGGTATTGTGTAATATTGATTGGTATTGTGTAACATTGATTGGTATTGTGTAAATATTAATCAGGTATTGTGTAAATTGATTGGTATTTGTAACATTGATTGGTATTGTATAACATTGATTGGTATTGTGTAACATTGATTGGTATTGTGTAACATTGATTGGTATTGTATAACATTGATTGGTATTGTGTAACATTGATTGGTATTGTGCAATATTAAACGCTCTTGTGCAATATTAATGGGTATGGTGATCATTTTTGTTGGTGGGCTAGACACAAATTTCGGAAAAATTATGGTTTTTGGGTTAGGTTACATTTTAGTATTTACTATTATTTCTAACACATGCACCCCTTTATAAAGTAGGTCACAACTCGTTAGCTTGTTTAAATATACATTGTCGTACATAGATATATATTGATGGAACGGGCGATTGTCTTAAACTATTCTATGATGGTCAGTTAATTATTTCTACTATTTTCTATTACTTATTATAAATCATTCGGTATTTACACACTAGAACTAATTTTTAGCGCAATAACACCTTTCGACGGTGCACTGGCTAGGCCGTGTAAGAATTTCCCTACTAAATGAATGAAACTCACATATTTGTCTGTATTAAATAACCAGTCGAGATAGAGGTTAGATGTCGCCATGTTAACAGACGGTCTTAAAAGACCCCATTTAAACTGGCCCTAAAAAAGTGCGCTGGAAATGCGTAAAGTATACTAATTAGGCAGGAAAGATGTTGAATTTCAGAAACTATATGATATGTTAGTTTTATATATTCAAATTTCAAAGTTAATCAGTATCACGTTCAAAGTAATAATTATGAACAAATAATTTCGAAAATAATAAATACAGGTTACAAATTATTTTTGTTGTCCCCGGGCCCATTGATCTTTAATGACGATCCGCCACTGAATGCTATATTCCCGCTGATATCGAAATAGATCAAAACATACCAAAAATTATTATCATCAAGCTAATTAGTATACAGTTCTCAACAAATAAATGTATCAAACAATTATGTTAATAAATAATAATGTAATTTGTACTGTACATTTTACCAGTTAATTGTTATTAATATGTTAAAATTGTTTTGTTTATCGAGACTTACGATGTTTAAAAGTTTCTGTTGTTGACTCTTCGTTAAACATTACATCACGTTGATATTGTAACGGAATGAATTGCTTTTGTTTTATCAATAACTCCACTGAAATAATTAAATAGCGTCAAATGGATTGATCCGATGGGAACTCTTAGAGAGGACGACGCATAATGTGCATAGATTAGTCGTCATTTAGTGGATACCATCACACTGCAACATTAGGGGAAACGAAATAGTTGATAGTCTGGCTAAAACAGAAAATGAAACGGTGTCGTAGAAATCGGAATTTGAAAACACGCTGTGCTAGTGATCAGATTTTGTGATCTTCTTCTTCTTTGCGTTCGTTCTTTACGACCAATTTTAATCACTCTTTGTGAAATGTTTGATCTTTGTCAAGAACGTGTATACTTTGCACATTGTTTGTAGGCTCCTAAACGCATAGACTTCTCACGTTTAGGACATGTGCTTCGATTTAAGAAAACCGCTTAGTCGACTCTTACAACATTCGTGGCAGTTAACAGTTGTTCTATTCTTTACACCCCAAATTTGGGCCCCGTAACCACTCGGGCGAGATTTTGTGATAATCCATGGGTTAGAGACCAGCTTGGACTAAAAATGCTCGGTCTACACACGATACATGATTTTTACTACCGGAAACACTGACCCTTTACTTCGCCCGTGTGTTGCTGGGGCTCTCATGGGGTGCAAAGAATAGTAACACTGCGACCTACAAGGCATGTCGTGGATGGCGACTAAGGTAGTGTCCTAGGAAAGCTACCCTAATAAATTAAAAGCATCGTAGAAATCGGATGTGCTGGCCTACTTGTAGGAGCATAACTGGCACAACGTAAAATCGTTCTTAGGCTCGGATCACATACAAATCGCATATAATGAGTGATTTACAGGTGGTCGTTTTGAAGCATTTGTAGAAAAAGAACAAGAAGAAGATACTTTACTTGAAATGTAAATTATAAGTACTTCTGAATTCAAAGTAAGGCTCGTCTGAATGGTGTGGGAGACTGCTGATAAGGAAAGTAAGCCATCACGCAGAAGTCATATAAGGTGTCACGACTACGCCTAAATTCATAACGGTGTAACAATAAAAAAATGGAAGACAAATTGCCACGAAAAGACATTCTGGTCAGATAGGAAATAGCTAAAGCTACCATCAAAAGGACAACAGAATGCAAAGGTGGATAAAGTAACTACAAACCAGATGCTGAATATTACTAGCTGTTCAGAAGAGATCAGGTAATCATACTTCAACTCAGGACGGAAGAGATCAGGTAGTCATACTTCAACTCAGGACAGAAGAGATCAGGTAATCATACTTCAACTCAGGACAGAAGAGATCAGGTAATCATACTTCAACTCAGGACAGAAGAGATCAGGTAGTCATACTTCAACTCAGGACAGAAGAGATCAGGTAGTCATACTTCAACTCAGGACAGAAGAGATCAGGTAGTCATACTTCAACTCAGGATAGAAGAGATCAGGTAATCATACTTCAACTCAGGACAGAAGAGATCAGGTAGTCATACTTCAACTCAGGACAGAAGAGATCAGGTAGTCATACTTCAACTCAGGACAGAAGAGATCAGGTAGTCATACTTCAACTCAGGACAGAAGAGATCAGGTAGTCATACTTCAACTCAGGACAGAAGACAACAAAATGAGACACCTCAAGTACAAATGAGTACATAATCAAGTCAAGTATTTCTAGCCACCAACTCTGGGAGTAAGCAGATATGCTACAGAATATGTCTTTCAAAACTCGATATTGCAGGCAAAACTACGGGAAATCTGGAAACCACACCAACCCACCTTCCAAGAAAAACTCTATGCAGAGACTGAAATCCTGAAACATTAGGCAGAATATATTAGAGAGTCTAGAATCAAAAAGTCTAATTCGAGTGAGTTTTTTGTGTTCGTTGACCTGCTATGAATTCATGCATAGTCATAGCTTATATTCTTCTTCTTCTTTGCGTTCGTTCTTTACGACCAATCACTCTTTGTGATATGTTTGATCTTTGCCAAGAACGTGTATACGTTGCACATTGTTTGGTAGGCTCCTAAACGCATAGACTTCTACACCTTTAGGACACGTGCATCCGATTTCAGCCAAACTTGCTTAGTCGCCTCTTACGACATGTGTGGTAGGTAACAGTGGTTTTATTCTTTACACTCCAAATTTGGGCCCCGTAACGCTCGGGCAAGTCATAGCTTATAGCATGGCGCCGCTGACTGACTTTTTCTTGAAGGCTTACTTTCCTTACTACCAGTGCCCCTTGTCATTTAGGCGAGCCTTATTCTGACTTCAGAGGTGCTTGTAATTTATATCCCCAAGTAAAGAATCATGGTTTCCTTAGTCTAACTGCGTAACATGTCCACACGTAGAATTTTATTTTAGCACTGATGGCTTTGAACCACAGAATCTCCACGGCACCGGATCACTAGCACAAAGTGTTATTAACTTAGCTATCGTCAATCTATAATCCGAGTGAAGATCGTAGAAGAAGATCAATAGCGTAGAGTGGTATCAACTTAGCTGTCATCGAGTCATAATCTGAGTGAAGATCGCAAAAGAAGATCAATAGCGTGGAGTGGTATCAACTTAGCTGTCATCGAGTCATAATCTGAGTGAAGATCGCAAAAAAAGATCACTAGCGTGGAGTGGTATCAACTTAGCTGTCATCGAGTCATAATCTGAGTGATGATCGTAGAAGAAGAAGAGGAAGAAGCAGAGGCAGAAGAAGATGAAGTATATACAATTTTTTTAAATTTCCATTTACGCAAATATGTGTACAAGAACCATGGACACTGCTTCGTCTATGACACGCAATGCTGTTAAAACGGCAATTAACGTGAAATATTTAACATAGGACAAGTCTATGTTGACCTAGTAAAAGTAAAACAAGTCTATGTTGGCCTAGTAAAAGTAAAACAAGTCTATGTTGACCTAGTAAAGTAAACAAGTCTATGTTGACCTAGTAAAAGTAAAACAAGTCTATGTTGACATAAAGTAAAACACATGAGAACGAGATAATGAGTCGTAAAGTACAAAAACAAGATGCAACGACGTTTCGACTAAAAGGCCTTCATCAAGCAAAAGCTATAAAACAAACGACGAGATTAACTCTTTCACTGCGTACTTATTTTTTACATCCACAGGCATTTATTATGTAATGTATGTATGTAATTATCCGGTATACTGGTTTGCGTCATTTAAAAAATTACTGCTAGCTAGTACATCGGCTGAGAAGGACGAAAGGGTTAAAGGTGTTCCTATACACTTAATATCACAGATACACCAGTTATTATTTCATCCTTTGCCCACCTGCCCAGTGTGTTCGTAGCGCGTGGAACAATGGGGGACAAGCTACCTGTGAGTGCAGTTTCAATTCACGGGCTGGCATAAAAACCACAGGTTCTCCAGATTCACAATGTCCGTTGAACGAAGGTTACGATGTCCATGGCACCTGAGTCGAAGAGCTCAAAGCTCAAGTGTTTCTGGATCGGAAAAATTCATCCTTTCTTTGTAACATTTGCTTAATAAAGACCTTTTGGTTTAAACGTTGCTCCATCTTATTTTCGTACTTTGAAAGGCAATATTAATTCGTTATTAAGTGTTTCGCTTTTACTACATAGTTTTACTGCAGTCTTCCATTATATCTAATACAAATATTAGATAGTAGCAATCTCATATAATAATAATTTATAGTAGAAGTCTCATTACTAAACACATTACATACCAGTGATAGAACTAGTAGCAGTCACATTACTAAACACATTACATACCAGTGATAAAACTAGTAGCAATCTCATTACTAAACACATTACATACCAGTGATAAAACTAGTAGCAATCTCATTACTAAACACATTACATACCAGTGATAGAACTAGTAGCAGTCACATTACTAAACACATTACATACCAGTGATAGAACTAGTAGCAATCTCATTACTAAACACATTACATACCAATGATAGAACTAGTAGCAATCTCATTACTAAACACATTACATACCAGTGATAGAACTAGTAGCAGTCCCATTACTAAACACATTACATACCAATGATAGAACTAGTAGCAGTCACATTACTAAACACATTACATACCAGTGATAGAACTAGTAGAACTCGCATTACTAAACACATTACATACCAGTGATAGAACTAGTAGCAGTCACATTACTAAACACATTACATACCAATGATAGAACTAGTAGAAATCTCATTACTAAACACATTACATACCAGTGATAGAACTAGTAGCAATCTCATTACTAAACACATTACACACCAATGATAGAACTAGTAGCAGTCTCATTACTAAACACATTACATACCAATGATAGAACTAGTAGAAATCTCATTACTAAACACGTTTGCAAGCCAGAGACAAATAAAATGGTTGTTAAATTATTAACTTACCTCAAAAACAAAAAACCCAAGTCACACGATCACGAAGTGTTGAACTCTCTAAGATGCTATAAATCGAATACTTTCGTCTGCTCGCTCACAAATTTAACAGATTAGAACTGGCTTCGATAAAAGCTATCTATATACGTGATACTTTTTTAATTTTATTAATATTTATTATTAACAGAATATTTATAATAAAACTTTTAAATGGAGACAAGATAACAGATATCCTACTTAAATAGAGACAAGATGAAAGATCAGTGGCAAACTAAAATAGAAAAGTGCAGAATGATATCGTGTTTTCAGAGATTTAGAAGCAGATAATATTAGTCTAATATATACATATGTTAAAGAGCTGGTGCTAAGAGATATATCTAAACTGAAAACGTATAGTGCAAGAAACTTAAAGTTTATTGTATAAAAATAAACCCCTTGTGTATCTCCAAGTTCTATAAATAATTGTGTAGCTATGAAATTAATATTATCATTATTATTCGTTCAAGCTCATATTTCAGATTGAATGTGTTTAAAGAGAGTAGTGGTCAATTCAAAGAGCAGTGGTCAGTTTAAAGAGAACAGCGATCAGTTTAAAGAGAACAGTGATCCGTTTAAAGAGAAAGGTGTTGCCGAGTCGTTACCGGGGCCCACATTTGGGGTGTAAAGAATAGAACCATTGTTACCAGCCACGCATGTCGTAAGAGGCGACTAAGGAGGTTTGGATGAAATCGAATGCACGTGCCCTAAATATGCACAAGTCTATGCGTTTAGGGGCATTCCAGACCAATGTGCAACGTATACACGTTCTTGGTGGCAAGGAGCAAACACATCACAAAGAGTGATTAAAATTGGTTGTAAAGAACGAACGGAAAGAAGAAGAGGCGAATTTAAAGAGAACAGTGATCAGTTCAAGGAGAGCAATGGTTAGTTTATAGTTTACAATGGTCAGTTTAAGACAAAAATTGTCAGTTCAAGGAGAGCAATGGTTAGTTTATAGTTTACAATGGTCAGTTTAAGACAAAAATTGTCAGTTTAAGGAGAGAACTTGTCGCTGTAAAGAGAGAAGTGGTCAGGTTAAATTCTCTATAAGCATCAGTTAAGAGTGGTTTTAAGGAATTCTTTGGGAAAAGTGTTTTAAAGAACTTTTTAGTTTAAAAATATTCAGTATTTGGGCATTGTGTAAAGAAGGCAGTGGTTTATATATGGAGAAAGTAGTTTAAGGATGGGTTCAAAAAATATGTGGTTTAATTATGGATTGTAATTTTTTTCGAAGCACTAATCTTGTTAATGAAATTTATCAACATTGTTAGTTCCGTTCTTAAATCCATTTTTGTTACAATCAAACGAAGCTAACAAATGATGTATGATGTATATATATGGTAATCTTTTATATAGAGTTGTTTAAATCTATATATAGCACAAAAAGTTTATACATTGTTTGGCAAAAATATTGATGAGTCTGATTTATCTGAGTCATTCTTGTTCTATGTACGCTGTATAAAAGCACGATTAAACTGACTAGCGGCTTCAAAAAACTGCATATTATAGAAGCATGTCCTAAAGAGCTAGACAAGTAACAACAGACATTAAACATTAAACAGAGTTAGAGCGAGAACCTTACGAGGAGATTTTTTGAACAAATTATGAGTGATTAAACGCAATGATTATTTGGAAAAGAACAAATGAAGCGAGAACTAAAGGTTATCAGAGACTGTCGAAGCAGCATCTCAAAGGACACTAGTGATGATATGTCATTACCTCGGAATAGAATATTTCGAGGAATCGTTAGTGCTTCATACACGATACAGATAACATGATGATTACTGAATCTCATCTTGATGAGAATCAGTGGGCTTTGGCTAATCTGGACTTAGTGGCGTTCTACCAGATAATACACAGATAAATGAAAGGTGTGTCCAGCAATTGATGATATAACATCTAAAAATATTATCAAATAATCTACTATTTTTCCATTACAACATAGCTTCGTTTTAAAACATAAATCTTTACAAACTTAAATCCAAATGGATTACAAATTATGACCACTTAAATGCATGTTGATGATCTAAATGATCGAAATCCCAATATCCCAATGGTTAAGGTTAAAGAAGAACTTGTCAGTCTAAGTAGAGCATGGTCAGTTCAAAGAGAGCTGGTCAGTTTGAAGAGAACAAATGTCAGTTTAAAGAGAACAGTGGTCAGTTTAAAGAGAGAACTTGTTAGTTTAAAAAGAATAGTGGTCAGTATAGGGAGAGCAGTTGTCAGTTAAAGGAAGGCAGTGGTCAGTTCAAGGAGAACAGTGGTCAGTTTAAAGAGAGCAATGGGTGCCGTAAGAAATAAAGTTTTGTGGTCTGAATTCTGATTGTAATTTTTTTATTCGAAAGCCACTAATACTTGTTAATTGTCAATTTATTTATCATATTCATTGGTTCGTGCGTTCCTGGGGTTCTTAAACTCCTTATTCTCTTGTTACAATAAACGTGAAGCTAACTATGAATGATGTATGCATGTATGTTATATGTGTATACTTGTGTGTATATATGATGTTGTTTCATCTATATACTAGCACAAAAAGTTTATTACATGTGTTTGTGCAAACAATATTTGATCGAGTCTGATCTTTCTGAGTCATTCTGTGTTCTATAGTCAGCGCTGTTTATAAAAGACACGACTTTAGTGAAGCTCTTTTTTGGGAGAGCTAGCTGGTTGTGTTCTTAAAAAAACTGCATATTAATAGAGAGCATGATTCCTTGAAGACGAGGCTGGAGACAAGGTAAAACAGGACATTAAAGAAGCATAAAACATGACGTTGGAGGAGGCGGGAGAACTTACTCGAGGGTTATTCAGACAAGTTGTCATGAGAGTGATGTCCTGCAAAGGACCGGCTACGTGATGATGGTCATTACTCTCGGAATAGAATACAGTTAATTTGGAGGAGGCGGAGAACTTATTCAATGGTTATTCAGACGAGCTGTCGTGAGAGCAGCATCCTGCAAAGGACAGGCTACGTGATGATAGTCATTACTCTCGGAATAGAATGCAGTTAATGAGGCAATGTTAAAGTCGGACTTGCAATTAAGCAACTGATAGCAGATAACGCAATTGATGATGATGCATAACTGGAACGGTCTGTGCATCGTGATGAGAAGTCAGACTGGGCTCCCTGGCTAATCTGTACTCTAGTGGCGTTGCAGACCAGGATGGAGAACACAGAATAACACCATGTAAAGGTGCGTGCCTTATGGGAATTGATCGATATAATCCATCTATGTAACATATAATTTACTTCAAATAGATCGCTAACTATTTTTCCATTACCACACTACGCTTCAGTTTATTAAAAATAGAAACCTTACTTGTACAAAACAAATAAGACATGGTGTGGTACTGCCACGTGAATTTTAAATAAGTTTGAGAAATCTTCCTACTGTTAGTAATATCTTGAAAATATTCACGTGAGAAATTATTATTAATATTAATTATTGTTAATAAAAATATGACCTAATTTAATAAATACTGAGAAATAAATCATGAAAACTGTTCATCAAACGTTCTTTTTGTCTGGACAAAGAAAATGTTATCTTCTTGTTGCTTAGTTTATGACTATTTTTACAGATTCGTTCAATTGAAAGTTTGTATTTATTCGATGTTGTTTTTGTGGGACTTATTAAAACAAGTGAAAAACGTTACATACCTAGGAAGCATTTTTTCAAAAACGGAAGAATGACTAACAAGGTCCAACATAGATGAAATCATCATCAACATGTGCCATCTCCACATCGAAGGTTGGCTGCAATGAATCTCCAGCATCCTCTGTCTTTCACCATGGTGTTGCACACTGCCAGACTATAACCTGTCCATTTCTTAAAGTTTCCTCCCACTTATCTCTCGGTCTTCCTCTTGCTCTTCCCCTCAACTTTCCCCTCTAGTAAATGTTTTATCATGGTGTCATGTCTTTTATGTGCCCAAAATACTTTACTTGTCTGAATTTTATTTCTCTTAATAATTGTTTCTTCATTCCTAGTTTTCCTAAAACTTGTTTATTTGTCTGTTTTTCTGTCCATGAAACTCTGCCTATTCTTCTAAATATCCACATCTCAAATGCATCAATTCTGTCTTCTAACTGCTTGTTCATTGTCCATGTTTCCCGAGCAATACATTATAGATGAAATAAAGCAAATCAAATCATAGGACAAATGGCACCAATTTCGATATGCAGACTGTTAACGATTGCTGTAGTGGGGGGGTGCTGGCTGTTTTATCATGCTTTAATTATTATGATGATGACAAATAAACCCCACTACAATACATCCCACAGTCATAGATGTCATAACTATGTTTGTAGTTGCACTTCATAGCCTTTATTGATATTATTCCGACATCAACAAAAACATGTCCTTTCATGTCAATGGTTTATGCTCTCTCTTTCATTTACTAACTAACTTCCTAGCAACTGTTACTAAACCGTCACTATTTAACTACACAAAATCGTCATGTCTCGTAGTTATGTGTTGCACTTCTACATAGAGAGTACAACACATAGTCTCAACTATTAAATAATCTAATTATACTACTCTAACTATCTGGTTAACTGTCCATTCTTCCGCTGCCACCTGGGGGACTATGACAAGACATATCATCGTGAACACAAAAAGAGTATTGCTCAACACAATATTTCTCCCAACATTATGCTATCATTGCCAAATTTGAACTCTGACATCAAATGATAGAAAAAAAACTAGTAACGACAGAGATGAAGTATCTACACAGAATGCTGGGAGTATCAAGAAGAGACCTGTTTAGACATGAAGACATCAGGAAAATAGTGAGTACAACATCAATACTGAACTTCATCAAGAAACTTAAATGATTCGACCACGCCACGTAATCAGATTACCAACAGACAGTGCGTCTAAAAGAGAAATGTTACTCCGATACAGTAGATACTCTTCTTCTTCTTCTTCTTTGTGTTCGTTCTTTACGATCAATTTTAATCACTCTTTATGATATGTTTGATCTTTGCCAAGAACGTGTATACGTTGCACATTGGTTTGGTAGGCACCTAAACGCATAGACTTCTACACGTTTAGGACATGTGCATCCGATTTCAACCAAACTTCCTTAGTCGCTTCTTACAACATGCGGGGCAGGTAACAGTGGTTCTATTCTTTACACCCCAAATTTGGGCTCAGGTAACCACTCGGACGCAACAGTAGATACAAAGCAAAAGGTCATACTCGCAAAAGGTGGATTTCTGAGATAACAGAGGCGACGAAAATCACTGTTTATGAAGCGCGCACAAAAACCCGTTCTAGAAATCTCTTCTAATCCTGACGCTGTGAGACAAAACAGGATTAGATATAAGAAGAGACAGTAGATTGTCTTCCCACATATATCTGTGTGCTTTATTTTACACTGAGATAAAGAGTGTTCTATTTTTAGAAAGACAAAATGTTTTAGCCGACATAAAGATACCAAGTATAAACAACGTCACATGAGCATGATTCGTAAAGTCGAATCAGGAATGGTGAAACGCAACTGGGTGGAGGTACTGGTACAGAAAATGATCAGGGAAATCACCTTCATTTTTTCCCTGGGCACGCAGGAGTTAGGGGTAATGAACGAGCTGATAGATTGGCTGGCTTGGCTACAATATTAGAGGGAGTTGCCATGGATCGAAATGACATTTTTCACGCATTGAGAGAGTCTTTCCGAACAGTGACGTTTCAGGGCTGTGAATCCCGCTCACTGACCAGATGGAGAGAGATGGGTGTCAATATTGGTGCAGCCCAAAACGAACGACATACTAAATATGCAAGGAGATTGATTAATCAACATCGAACTGGCGTGTTGGGCCGCTGGACGCTGCTGGATTTGCTGAGGCGGAGATCGGAGCACGTATGGACATGTCCGGAGTGTTATGATGATAGTCCTCATATAACTGATAACGTAAACAACGTCAACATAAAACCTTTGAGTGATCAAAAGTTATTGTGTCATAAAACAACTGTAAAAATATGTTTACAGGAACTCAGTGAAATTCATGGTATCTTCTTCTTCTGCGTTCTCACTAGATTGGGATTTCGGATTCTCTAATAAAGGCAGCAGTCTGTCTCAGATTATCAGTCACACCATACAGTTTGTCTTTGACGCTAGTGTAAGTGGGCCATCTCTTTCTTCTCAAGTCTGCATACTGGGGCAGTTCTGTAGGATATAATTCCTATGATTTCTGCTTCCCGTTTGTGCCGACCTCTTCCAGCAGTAAGTTTTGGCCACACTCGTGACGGTAGGTCTGACATTCTCGCTGCGTTGCTAAATCTCCGAGGCAGATTGGCGACCGTAGAATCCGTTATCCCATTACTCATTGTGAGGGATCGTTGCACCATATTATGCGCCTTACGGCCTGGTGCATCCGTTTTCTGCAAGCATTTGTTTCGGGTTAGCATTCCTAGCGGACACATGCATCCGATTTCACCCAATCCTCCTAGTCGCTTCTTGACACGCGTGGCAGGTAACAGTGGCTCTATTCTTTACACCCCACATTTAGGACCCGGTAACCACTCGGGCGGTTCATGGTATAGAAAGAGTGAAATGCAATCTTCACAGAAAGATACTGTCTGTGCTTTTTACATGAAGATAGCTGTTGGCCCAAGTGGTTACCGGGGCCCAAATTGGGGTGTAAAGGATAAAACCACTGTTAACTGCCACGCATGTCGTAAGTGGCGACTAAGGAGGTTTGACTGAAATCGGATGCATGTGTCCTAAAAGTGTAAAAGTCTATGCGTTTAGGGGCCTACCAAACCAATGTGCAACGTATACACTTTCTTGGCAAAGATCAAACATATCACAAAGAGTGATTAAAATTGGTCGTAAAGAAGGAACGCAAAGAAGAAGAAGAACATGAAGATAACTAATGTTTTTTATTCACAAGAAGAAAAACGATTCTCGTGAAGGATACGCGCATCGTAAAAACAAACAAATCTACAATTTTAAACACCCACTACTAAACAAATATTTCTAACTAAAGAGGGCAAATCATTAGAAAGTTAACTACTGTTTAAAATACTGACATTTGAAATGCGATGTCTCCTTAAGGCTGTCAACAATACAAGAAGAAACAGTCCCAATTGACCTCCCTTTAGAGACAAGTTTGGAACAATAGCGTGCGTGAATTTCATTTTTTTTAAAAACCAGAAATTGTTATTTGTTTGGCCACTTTGTAAGAATCACACTCTCTGTGATGCATTTACTGCAGAACATCAGGAAGAAAAACGAGGGGAAGACCAAGGTAAAGTGGGATAGATGAAGTATCTATATCATGTCAGAGGATGCCGAAATGTATCACTCAAACTATCCGAGATATACAAGACAAATACAGAAGATCACGACACTGGACTACAACCCGGTAGCAGCGTTGCAACCGGTAGCAGGAGGACGATACTGGGCTACATCCCTGCAGCAACGTGACGATACTGGGCTACAACCCGGTAGCAGTGTAACAATACTGTGCTACAACCCGGTACCAACGTGACGACACTGGCCTAAACCTAGTAGCAGCGTCACTACACTGAGCTATAACCTTGTAGCAACGTCACACCACTGGGCTACAACCCGGTAAGTGCGTCACGACACTGGGCTATAATCCGGTAGCAGCATCACAACACTGGCTTAACCTCGGTACCATGTCACAACACTGGCTACAACCCGGTAAGTGTCACGGCACTGGACTACAACCCGGTAGCAGCGTCACAACACTGGGCTGAGACCAGGTAGCAGCGTCACAACACTGGGCTACAACCCGGTAAGAGTGTCACGGCACTGGACTACAACCCGGTAGCAGCGTCACAACACTGGACTACAACCCGGTAGCATCGTAACAATGGGCAACGCTTGCTCTAAATTAATTACTTATCACTTATCGCTACTCCTTGTAATTTGTATATGATCTGAGCCAACGAGAACATACTGTGTCATTGTTATGACCTTTCAGGATAAGAAATATGCTCAACAGTTTCATGAGACGAAATGTTTTAATTGCCACAAGGAATTAGAAGCTTTCACTATATATTATTTTCATGTGAGCAGATTAGAAACGGTGGACACAGGAACGATATGTTTGTATCATCAATAATGACAGAATCAGTTAAACGCTAAAAGTCACACATTTCATTTCGAGACGAGACTGAATGGACATGTTGTTTTCGTCTTCTGGGGGATTATGAGCTTTCGCTTTGAATTTCTTCCCATTTCTTTCCAAAGAGAAGTGCCGGCCATGAATCAGAAACATGGCGAATGACTAAAATAATAAAGCATTAATTGCAAACATTCATCAAATGGTGTCTGTACAGAATAGAGGGACTGAGATAGTATGATAGGGTCATAAATGAGGAACTTATGGAGAGAGAAAGACAGATTCCAGTGAATCAAGAGGTTAAAAAACGACTCTGGCGCTGGATATGACACACTTTGAGAAAACCAGAGGGGAATATAACAAGAAGTGTCCTTTCCTGGAACCCACAGAGACAGTGACAGAAAGGGAGTCCTAGAAATACATGGAGACGGGATTTAGAGGCAGAGATCAACAATATAAAGAAGAGTTGGAGGGAGATGCATGAGATAGCTAGAGACGAGATTTAGAGACAGAGATCAACAATATAAAGAAGAGTTGGAGGGAGCTGCAGGAGATAGCTAGAGACGGGATTTAGAGGCAGAGATCAACAATATAAAGAAGAGTTGGAGGGAGCTGCAGGAGATAGCTAGAGACGAGATTTAGAGGCAGAGATCAACAATATAAAGAAGTGCTGGAGGGAGCTGCAGGAGATAGCTAGAGACGAGATTTAGAGGCAGAGATCAACAATATAAAGAAGTGCTGGAGGGAGCTGCAGGAGATAGCTAGAGACGAGATTTAGAGGCAGAGATCAACAATATAAAGAAGTGCTGGAGGGAGCTGCAGGAGATAGCTAGAGACGAGATTTAGAGGCAGAGATCAACAATATAAAGAAGTGCTGGAGGGAGCTGCAGGAGATAGCTAGAGACGAGATTTAGAGGCAGAGATCAACAATATAAAGAAGAGTTGGAGGGAGCTGCAGGAGATAGCTAGAGACGAGATTTAGAGGCAGAGATCAACAATATAAAGAAGTGCTGGAGGGAGATGCATGAGATAGCTAGAGACGGGATTTAGAGGCAGAGATCAACAATATAAAGAAGAGTTGGAGGGAGATGCATGAGATAGCTAGAGACGGGATTTAGAGGCAGAGATCAACAATATAAAGAAGTGCTGGAGGGAGATGCATGAGATAGCTAGAGACGGGATTTAGAGGCAGAGATCAACAATATAAAGAAGAGTTGGAGGGAGATGCATGAGATAGCTAGAGACGAGATTTAGAGGCAGAGATCAACAATATAAAGAAGAGTTGGAGGGAGATGCATGAGATAGCTAGAGACGAGATTTAGAGGCAGAGATCAACAATATAAAGAAGTGCTGGAGGGAGCTGCAGGAGATAGCTAGAGACGAGATCTGGAGGAAGAGATCAACAATATAAAGAAGAACTGGAGGGAGCTGCAGGAGATAGCTAGAGACGAGATCTGGAGGCAGAGATCAACAATATAAAGAAGTGCTGGAGGGAGCTGCAGGAGATAGCTAGAGACGGGATTTAGAGGCAGAGATCAACAATATAAAGAAGAGTTGGAGGGAGATGCATGAGATAGCTAGAGACGAGATCTGGAGGCAGAGATCAACAATATAAAGAAGTGCTGGAGGGAGCTGCAGGAGATAGCTAGAGACGAGATTTAGAGGCAGAGATCAACAATATAAAGAAGAGTTGGAGGGAGATGCATGAGATAGCTAGAGACGAGATCTGGAGGCAGAGATCAACAATATAAAGAAGTGCTGGAGGGAGCTGCAGGAGATAGCTAGAGACGAGATCTGGAGGCAGAGATCAACAATATAAAGAAGTGCTGGAGGGAGCTGCAGGAGATAGCTAGAGACGGGATTTAGAGACAGAGATCAACAATATAAAGAAGAGTTGGAGGGAGATGCATGAGATAGCTAGAAATAGGAAGACTTCGCATGAGTTGTTTGAGGGTCTATGCTCCAATCCGGGTTAAAAAGGCAGAGGGAGAGAGAGGGAGAGAGAGGGAGAGAGAGGGAGAGAGAGGGAGAGAGAGGAGAGAGAAAGACGATAAAGTTAGACCAGCGTTTCCCAAAGTGGGCAGGTGCCGCCCCAGTGGGCGCTGAAGCGTTCTAGGGGGCGGTGGTGAGTTCAGAAGAATTTGGGGATGTTCAGGAGATTAGGGTCGGTGACTCCTTAAAGAAGAAATTAATATTTCAAAATAAATTATTTTCGGGATTTTGCAATTGAATAATTATTTAAAATTTGAATTCTGCATTTAAATTCATCTTTTATGCCCGTTTTACACGATCCATTTTTCATCAATTTTCTATTTCATGTATATAATCATTTGATAATTGATCATGTATGACATAAATGTATATCAATTTTCTATGTCAAAGTGAAAGTAGAGCATGTATATATGGGGGCGTTGCCAAACTGTTATAATATAGAGGGACGTTACAAAGTTTATGTTGTACACAGTGGGCGGTGGGCCGAAAAGTTTGGGAATTTATGAGTTAGACTAACTCAATGGAGCTAGTCTCAAATGGAATTTAATTTTATTTCAGCGTTGATAATCTTCTTCTTCTTTGCGTTCGTTCTTTACGACCAATTTTAGTCACTCTTTGTGATATCTGTGATCTTTGTCAAGAACGGTATACGTTGCACATAGGTTTTTGATAGGCCTCTTTTTTTTTTTTTTTCGTCCGCTTTCAACTCAGATGAAGTTTCATCTCTGAAACTGATTTTTGCGTGAAAATCCGTTTTTCCAATTTCTTACAATGGCAGCAGCGTGCACATTGTAAATTACTTTACACTGGCAGCCGTGTGCTCAATGTACTCGTAATTAGTATTCCTCGCCATACAGGCAGATTTTCTCCGACTTCAGAGGTACTCACGTTATCGTCCTGAGTAAGACCAGGGACTCGAACAAATGCCGGACAGTAGGTTCGAACCCGAGCTATGAGGCGTCTCACAGCTAGCAGGCCGAGCTACTATCAACTACTCTAGGCAGTCCCCGATAGGCCTCTAAACACATAGACTTCTACACGTTATCACTTCTGTTGTTGACTTTCTTGCAAGCCATATTGTTGAGTTGTTTAGTATACTCTTGTTCTCTCACTCTTTGATGGTTGCATCTTTGTACAAACTTAAACTATTATCTTCTCGCTACATCCCTTCAACCGTCTAACAAAATATGGTTTCCACTGGTTTGAGCGTCTGTAGCTCAAGCGGTAGTGAGCTCGATCGCAAACCCAAGCGTACCTGGTTCAAACCCCACGGTGGGCAAGTTTGGAAGCAAATTCGTTTCCATGTTATTTTTACAAAAGATAAAAAAAATGACCTCACCGTTCATAAAGCAATGACAAACTACTGAACGTATAAGTGGTGCCTAGACAAATCAACGACTCGTCAACTGAGGTTGATGGCCTGTCCTATAAAGGATATGCTACGATTTTCATTCATTTTCGAGATACATGTGTGTACATGTTAATTTTTATGTTAATTTCCCGCACTTGGCACGTCATCATCTTCACCATCAGGTGCCGGCTTGCGTAGGCGATCATGGATCTCCACAAATCTCTATCTTTGGTGTTTGCTATCATCTCAGATTGAAGAGAGGTCGATCCTGGATGGCCGAGGCAGAGGATGTTATTAAACAGGTCTGTACTCTAGATGAGCTGAGGCACGGTGACGAATGGATGTCTATATCAGAGGATATGACTGCTTACGCCAGGGTTATCAGCACACTTGGACGCCGCTGTAGAGAATGGGCCCCGGGCGTCGTCAATGCGGAAATTCTTGCACTCGTGGATCAGCACTCCCACCCAGGTGATATCATTATCTACACCGATGGCTCTGTCAAGCGTGGCACCAGATCATCGTGGGCTTACTCAGCACAACGAAACGGTCGCACACTTCATGAGGACTGCGGGCTTTTGAGACAACGACATCGAGCATGACTATGGAGATCACCGCTGCCTCCAGGGCTCTGTCATGGGTGGCTGAGCAACAGGTTACCCATACGATCATCATATCAGACTCGATGAATATGCTTCAACTGATTGAATCTGGAAGTATGCGTGTGGAATGGGTGGACATCATTCGAAGATCACATCTCAAGAAAATGACTTGGCTGTACACGCCTGGACATGCTGGAGTGCGGGGTAACGAGCGTGCTGACTCTCTTGCAAACAGTGACCCGACTCAAGTGGGCAGAAGCATGGACAGAGCCGATATCATCAATGCGGTACGCTCTCAATTGTGTGACATGGGCGGGTCTCAGACACTGGAACGAGTTCGAGAATTAGGCGTTAAGTTTGGACATGCCAGACAGTGTCGTCTTCGTGGTAGAGAGAGAAGATATAGTAATCAACTTCTCATGGGTACGGTGAGCAAATGGACTTTGGGATGGCTGCTGCAACGGAGGACAGAGCACGAATGGGAATGCCCAATGTGCCATGACGTCGATCGCATAACATAACATAACATCTCAGGTGTGCACTTCCGTGCCATGAAATCAGGCTATCCACATTTTTCTCTCTCTGTCTTCCTCTGTCTCGTCTACCCTCGATTTTACCGGTTGTTACAATGTGTTATAAATCTCCCTTCCTCATCACATGGCTAACAAATGACGACTGCCTGTTTCTTATATTGATGACTAGCTGTACCCTGCGCGCGTTGCTACGCCTTCAACAGAAAATGAATTTAAAGGAAACTTGCTATAACAATATGTAGTAATTATTTGTTTTATCATTGTCCTTTTGTTCATTTTCTTGGACAAAAAAAACTTACAATTTAACGTTTCATTTCAATTCTGTTTATTGAAGTGCTTTTGGATATACAATATTTTTGTTTTTCCATCTGGTGCATACACGAATAAATCAGAATGTTTTCCGACGCGTGAACAGGCCACATATAGCTGTCCATGTGAAAAGCAGGGATTTTCCAAATGTAGTCCACACACTTGTAGTGATTGTCCTTGTGATTTGTTGATGGTCATTGCAAAGGCGAGTCGCACCGGAAACTGCAAGCGTTTGAATTCGAATGGCATGTCTGTTGGAATCATTGGGATGAGTGGCAATAGTATATCTTCTCCTTTAAATTGTCCATTTAAAATTGTACCTTCGATGATATTGTTTATCATATTTTTCACTAAAAGTCTAGTACCGTTGCAAAGTCGTGGTGGATTAATGTTTCTGAGAAGAATGATAGGCACGCCAATTTTCAATGTTAAAACATGTGTTGGCATGCCTGGCAAATCAAGTGAATTCAAGAATTCAGTTGGATAATTGACAACTTCGTCTTGATTCATTACAGTATCGATGGACTTATACGTTGTCACTTCGCCTGGTATTTTGTTTTGAATGCTCAAATTCGTGGCATATACATCCTTGTTTTTGCTGCTAATATTGCACGTGCACTGAGCCACTGATGATTTTGTAATTATGTGCAATATTTGGGAAAACTTTTGAATCAATTTGTCTGTGGTCGCTATGATGTTACAGAAGTTTGTTGGCAATGTGATACATCGTGTGGAATCATCGATTGGCATTTTCCCATTCCCAATATCCAACAATTGTTTTGCGAAACGTTCAGAGGTTTCATCATGTTGTAGTTGTATACGCATATTGGTCTTCAAAGTCAATTTCTGTATGTGTCGCCATAAAACTGATGATTTCAGGCATGCATTAAGTTCATCAGCGGGTGTTGATCTTGGTATAACTGGTAGAGTTTGCCGGAAATCGCCAGACAATAAAATGAGTGCGCCACCTAAGAGCTGGTCATTTCCTCTCAAATCTTTCAGTGTACGATGAAGCGCTTCTAATGCTTTTTATGCGCCATAGTACATTCATCCCATATAATGAGTTGACATAATTGGAGTACTTTACCCATTGCAGAATTTTTTTTTATATTGCATGTTGGTGTCTCAGTGATTTGCATATTCAATGGCAATTTCAGCGCTGAATGCGCTGTTCGGCCACCATCTAAAAGAGTTGCTGCAATTCCAGAAGATGCGATTGCCAGTGCAATATTATTTCGTGATCGTATGGTTGCCAAAATAAGTGAAATGAGAAAAGTTTTGCCTGTGCCTCCGGGCGCATCTATGAAATACAATCCACCGTTTTGACTTGTAATTGCATGCATAATTCTGTCATATGCTATGCGTTGTTCCGGAATCAATTTTGGAAGATTCGTTTGAACAAATGTACTCAATTCGTTGATATCAAAGTGTGTTTCTCGTTCCAACTCACAATCGAAAAGGTTGTTTGCAGATCGTTCTGGCGCATCCATTCCCAATTGCACCAGTGCTCCGGAAGAAACTCTCGATGAAATTTGCGTTTTTCGATTTTTAAAAAGATTTTTCTCTAAAATTGTCAGCGATACATATTTAAAACTATGACAGGTAGCATTCCGACATCAAAACAAACATAAACAAACATATCCTATAAATTTCAGCTAAATCTGATGTGTATATACTAATACGTACACCGTAGACTTCCGGAAACGTTAATGGCAATTTGGTTAGAAACTCTCGATGAAATTAGCGTGTTATTATTTTTTAGATTTTTTCGAAAAGCTTCAGCGCTACCTATTTCAAACTGTGACAGGTAGCATCCCGACATCAAAACAAACATATCCTGTAAATTTCAGCTACATCTGTTCAGTAGTTTCCGAGTCTATAGGTAACAAACATACAAACATAAATCCATACATTCATTTTTATATATATAGAAGATAAGGTTTCTGTGTCTTAACCTCATTCAACACCTCCATATTAGTCATTTTAGAAGTTCATGTGATTCTCATTAATCTTCTGTAAAACCACATCTCTGTGGCCCTCAGAGATTTGTTGATTTTTTTTTATTTTTTCGATCCAGAAGCACTTGAGCTGAAAGCTCTTTGACTCGGTGTCTGGGGAACCTGTGGCTTTTCTGCCAGTCCGCGGGGTTGAACCCGCACTCACAGAGGACTTGTCACCCTTAGCCCAAAGCGCTACGAACACGCTGGGCAGGCGGGCAGATTTTTCGAGATGATTGTTTATTATCCATGACTCGCATCCGTATGTCAGTACTGGTTCTATGTAAAAAAGGTGTCATGGAAAAAGGTATCCATGACTCGCATCCGTATGTCAGAACTGGTTCTATGTAGCACTGTATAACTCTCATTCTAATCTAAATTGACAGTGACTTGTTGCATATAATGCTTCTCCTTTTCTGGAACGATGCTTCCTCCTGCCCTATTCTGCTCTGTATTTCTGATAAATACTCATTGGTTATATTCACTGTCTCCGACTGCAAACATTCACATTAATAAACATCAACGGTAGGAGACACAATCATAAAATATTGCGGAACAGAATCGTCGAACATGGTATACCTTGTATATCCACTATGTGTTCTCAGTATACTTCTATATGGTAATGAAACGTGACCCATTACTCGCATCAGGATTAGCGCATACATAGTTTCCACATCGGATACCTTAGAAGACTTCTTGATATAAAGTGGAAATGTTGGGGAAAGTGGGGGTCAAGTATTGCAACAATATTTTCCATACTCAGACTTTGTAGACCTAAATGGTTAGGTCACATTCGAAGGATGGCAGAATGTCAAAGGACCTCCTCTATTGGGAATTGTAGACGGGTAGGAAACGCGTTGGAGCCGCCTTTTAATTCAGTATAAGGATATGTGCAAGAGGGATATACATGACACATGCACTGCTCTTCATTTCTGGTAACACGAGGGAGGGGGATCACATCGTGGGTATAGATCAAGAGTGGAATTATGAGAATAAATTGTAAAGATTTTAAGAGCTGAGCGCAAGAAGAGACTGAACATATTATGAGGTAGCAAAAAGCGTCATTAGACTCCCACGTAGCCATTAGAAATTTATGGAAGGCTTTTCTTGATGCAGATTGCTATGCTAGCATGCTATTCATATGCGTCATTGTCATAGATATCGTTTTTACTTCAATAGAGAACTTATCGTCTGCAAAGACGGAAAGACGCCAACTATAGTCAAATCAATGCGGTACGCTCTCAATTATGTGACATGGGCACGTCTCAGACACTGGAACGAGTTCGAGAATTAGGCGTTAAGTGTGGGCATGTCGTCTTCGTGGTAGAGAGAGTAATATCTTTCTTCGTGGTAGAGAAAGATATAGTAATCAACTTCTCATGGGTACGGTGAGTAAATGGACTTTAGGATGGCTGCTGCAGCGGAGGACAGAGCATGCATGGGAATGCCCAATGTGCCGTGACGTCGATCGCATAACATTACATAACATAGTCAAACAAAGTAAATATGCTATGGGTTTGTCTTGTTCAGTGAAAGTTTACTATCAAGTTTGTTCTTATATGAAATGATATACTTTTTATTTAGGGTTGCTAAGATGTTTGCGTCATGGTCAGGAAACGCATGCCAATACTGCATCACCTTCCATGGTGCATCCTGGTAAGAATTGTCTGATTAACGAAACAATTTTCAAACAATGTTCGATATGTTTGCCTAGCTTAGTAAAGCTTGCTGGTTATGTCTGAATGCTAAATGGGAGTCGATACTTTTATCTCCATAATATCCTCGATGTTGTAAGTTGAACAGCTAAAACCCGTTTGGAGTATATATAGTTGAATCTTGCAAGTTTATTTCGTAAACTGGTTGCATTACGTTACCCAGGGAGAAATAACTCTCTATCAACATTTAAGCAGATTTGGGATTATCTTTTTGACAAGAGATTGCTTGCCTTGACAACGTTTTGATTGGCCTGATTCATGTACCCCAACCAATCAGATGATATAGCTTCGGTTGTGTTAAACAAGTGAAATAGAAGCATCCAAGAAGCGACAGGAGATAGAAGAGAAACAACAACTGTAAGATCCACAAAAACAGTGTCGTTTTGACTGTCCTGTTGTTTAAAACCTATATGATGTTGTTCACTGGAGATCTACGTGTGAGCTCACCCCTATCTGGAGAAGCTGGGTTCTAGTATATGCGGCAGTTAACCGTTAGTCGTGGTGTGTGACAAATTTGAAGTCGCAGCGTGATCAGACACATCATTTTCTTTTGTTTATTATATAATATTTCTTGATGTGAAGTCTCTCCTTCTAAACTCATAATAGCTTGTTACATGAAAAGTACTTTATTTAGAATAATGACTATATTAGTTTTTGTGATATTGCACACTATTATTCAGTATATTTTTATATGCAGTGACTGTAAAGTAAATGCAGTACCGTCGATGAGTACACATCTCAGTCCTTGACGATTTATTTATCTCAAAAAGCATACCACCCCAAAAGTTTAATTGTAGCTCGGTTTATTCTGAATTTTAAGAAATTAAAACTAAGTAAAGTACCTGTTCGTTGTTTTTAATCAATGCATCGGAAGATCCAGTACAGATTCCATTATTTTGCTGTTCCAGCAAGTGGAGGACATTTTAGATATTCCAGATATTCACTTTAAGTTTATAAACTTGTATGAATGGCCATGCTTATGCTCTCCTGATGTGCAAGCATTGATTATTTAAAAGTAACCCATTTCCATACTAAGAGATATATTGGGAATACAGTGTTATCCTCTTAGTTGTCTTTGACCATCAGTACACAATAATAATGTGGTCAACATCATACTGGCCACTTTACTTCCTAGTTTTTCTCAGATAACCCAACTGAAGTTAGGTCGCACTAGAGCCCTTGCAGTGGAAAAAATACTATTCCCACTGTGGAATTGAACTAGGACCACACATCTATGAAGCAAGTGAACTAACCACTATGCCATCACAGCTATCAAGAATATTGTGTATGTACAGGGATATGCTGAGGTCAGTCAATGATTAAAACAGAAAACCACGACACTGGGCAACAACCCGGTAGCAGTGTGACGACAAAAAGAAGAAGAAGAAGAAGTCAATGATTGCCTTCTGAAGGAGTGCGCTGTAATACAAGATCGGCGAGAATGAAAATAAATGAGTTTAATTGAGCATTGGATGAGCAGAAAGAGACTAAAGAGAGATAAGTTTAGGCTTATGTGTAACCAGCGTACAATAGGAGCATTCAGCTCACATGCCATCTGCTAAAGAAGACTGAGCGCCTATGTGCCTGCCTGGAGTGCAGTAATGTTAGTTCTTGAATTCTCAAATGAAAAGTTTGGTGAATTGTTTGCTATGGGATAGTGACTAGATAAATATTTATTTTAATTTGTTATAATTGTATTTATTAATATTTTGAAAACACATTTGGCTTCTAACGAGTCACTCCTTATTGATTATTTCATTTTGGATTTTTCAGACCATCGCATACTGCAGCATCCAGAGGTGTTTGTACACTTACTGTCACTTATGACATCAACCGAAAGTAAGATTTGATAATAGAGTTAAAAAATACTAAAGAAATCTTGCATACGTGATGTCTCCTTTTTTGTCATATAAGACAAATTAATATTATGTATGCAGGGCAGTTACAACAGAAATGACATTTTTGAGAATACTCAGTGTAACAAAAAGAGGAGAGCAAATAAAATGACACAATCTGCCTGTGTTGTGCCGGAGCCCGCAAGGAAAGCAATGAATAGTACCACTGTGGCCTACAAGACATGTCATAAGAGGCGACTGATGTAGGAGTTAGGAAAGCTACCCTAGTAAATAAAAAACATCACAAAAATCAGATGTGCTGGCCTACTTGTAGGCACACAACTGGCACAACGTACAATTTCTCTTAGGCTCAGATCACATGCAAATCACAGAGAGTGGTTAACAAGTGGTCGATATGGAGTGTTTGAAGAAGATACAATCAGGTCTTATTTGGTGTAAAATCAGAAACAGAGTTCATCCAGAGGCAGCAAGTCACAGTCATATGGTTTGATTCTACAACATGATTGCCATTAAATAGTGCACCACAAGAGGCAATGACACACAGAGTAAACTGAAACAGAATAAGAATGCAAATGCATGATTGATGGAATATCAGTGTCCTTGAACATCTCTCCTCTTCTTCTTCTTCTTTGCGTCGTTCTTTACGACCAATTTTAATCACTCTTTGTGATATGTTTGATCTTTGCCAAGAACGTGTATACGTTGCATATTGGTTTAGTAGACCGTTAAACGCATAGACTTCTACACGTTTAGGACACATGCATCCGATTTCAGCCAAACCTCCTTAGTCGCCTCTTACGACATGCGTGGCAGGTAACAGTGGTTCTATTCTTGACAGCCCAAATTTGGGCCCCGGTAACCACTCTGGCACTTTAACATCTCTATATACGAAGCATATAAGAGGACATTCACCCACACCCTATACTTTACATTGACACCACAGTGGTACAAGAAGAAATGAGTAGTCAGGGCTGTGAAATATTTTTTAAATTACGAGTTCTTCTTTGCTCATGTTTAGAAGTTGACATGAACATGTTCAAGAAAGCAGTCGTCCACCTTATGTTGTCGAGATCTCTATTTTTTCCAATGACAACTGTAATAAGGGCATTGTTGCAATCTCCTTGGATGGTTCAGAAATGAGCCATGAAAAGTCTGCATGGTTCTTCTCTGCCATCCCATATGACAAAAAGGTAAAGGAAGCCAGTGGCGCATTCAGCATGACAACAAGTAGCATGACAATAGAAGTATTGGCAGTGACTAGACACTACTCTGGCTTGTGTCACAAAGCTATACTCATGCATGCATCATTTCTTTAGAGTTCTTCAGTCTTTTTTGTGAGCAAACTTTATTTTAACCCTTTAGCTGCTAAGGACGTATATATACATTTTCCCCATTCACTTCTAAAGACGCATTAACCTGTCTGTTATTATCTCGCCTCTGTAGGCTAAAGACGTGTTAACACGTTATACATTTCTACTGTCACTGCTATAGGCGTACATTCACGTTTGTGACCTAGAATCAAAGAGTAGCTATTTTTAGCTCAGCCTTCAAAAAGTATGTAGCAGCGAAAGAGTTAAGTTAGCTGATGAAGTGACATGATGGTTGCTGGGCTGGATTCAAAACAAGGAGGTGGTATTTAGGGATGAGCAAACATATCACATGAAGAATTTAAAAAAGGCTACTGTTGTTTTCATCACTTTGGGAAGAAATTGAAGCTACAAGGACACAAGTTCAAGCTCCATTGAGTTAGTTGCCCAGGATAAAGCAGTATGGAGAAATTACTTGCAGGCCCTATGTAACGTGTAACGGTACGAGAGGAATTATTATTAAGGACACAGGTATAAATGTACTGGACTTTCATTCTCTTGCTGCTAAGATAAATGCATATTACAGTCACATAAGTAAGTCTGCATGGGGACAAATGTTAGTGAATATAAAGGGGAATATTGATGTGAATAAAGATATTGAAGGTTAACTAGAGTCTTCAAAAAAATTCAAATTGAATGTTTATGCTTTTTTAAAAAATGACACACTAGGAAAATATAATTATTCTACCTAAAAATGTGGTAATGGCAGATTAAATCTGAGATGATATCATTAAATGGCTTGTAAAATTAGTATATCTGAAGTCTGAATAATCAAAAGGCAAAAACTCATGGAGATTGTTAGTTTAAATCATAGATTGCCAAACTTTTTGGCCCACGCCACTTTGCACGACATAACTTTATAATGCCCTCCCTCCCCATTATAACAGTTTGTCAACGCGCCCCCTTCCCCACTATATATATATACATGCTCTATTTTCACTTTGACATAGAAAATTGATATATATTTCTGTCAGACATGGTAAATTTTCAAATGATTATATACATGAAATAGAAAATTGATGAAAAAATGGGCCGTGTAAGATGGGCATAAGATGAATTAAAATGCAGAATTCAAATTTTTAATGATTATTCAATTGCAAAATCAGGAAAAAAACTCCCCCAATGCTTCTGAACCCACTATCGACCCCTGAAGGCTTCAGCGCCCACTGGGGTGATACCGCCACTTTGGGAACCCATGATTTAAATGATCTCGAGACATGATGATTACCGTTGTCATCAACAGACATGTTTCTTAGCCGCCAATCAGTTCAGTGAATTATTAGTGATTTATTGCATCTTTTCTTTGTTGTTGTTGTGGTGTATAATGATGTTTCATTTGATTGCTATACATGTTCTCCATTGCTCTGTTTTTTAGATGGACATTAACACTGATCTGCCTGAAACACCAACAAAAGATGGTAAGCAAAACATATTTCTTTTCTCCATCTCATAATATATATATCCCTCTAGATCATAGATTCCCAAACTTTTCGGCCCACGCCCACTTTTGCACATCCTAAACTTTGTACGCCCCTCACATTATAATAGTTACTAACCCCCTTCCCACATATATACATGCTCTATTTTCTATTTGACATAGAAAATTGATATATATTTCTGTTATACATGGTCAATTTTCAAATGATTATATGCATGAAATAGAAAATTTTTGAAAAAAATGGACCTGTAAGCGGGATAAGATGAATTTAAATGCAGAATTCAAATTTTAAATGATTATTCAATAGCAAAATCACAAAATAAAATATTTCAAAATATTTAATATTAATTTCTTCTGCAAGGAGCCACCGACCCCTTATCGCCTGAACATCCCCCCCTCCCAATTCTTCTGAACCCACTATCGCTCTACCCCCAGAAGGCTTCAGCGCCCACTGGGAGTGGTACCCCCACTTTGGAAACGCTGCTCTAGATCATAATATCCCTGTAAGCCATGATATCCTTCTAGACCATGATATCCTTCTAGACCATGATATCCTTCTAGACCATGATATCCCTCTAGATCATAATATCCCTGTAAGCCATGATATCCCTCTAGATCATAATATCCCTCTCAGATCATATATCCCTGTAAGCCATGATATCCCTCTAGACCATGATATCCCTCTAGACCATGATATCCCTCTAGATCATAATATCCCTGTAAGCCATGATATCCTTCTAGACCATGATATCCCTCTAGACCATGATATCCTTCTACACCAAGATATCCTTCTAGACCATGATATCCTTCTAGACCATGATATCCCTCTACACCAAGATATCCTTCTAGACCATGATATCCTTCTAGACCATGATATCCCTCTAGACCATGATATCCCTCTAGATCATAATATCCCTGTAAGCCATGATATCCTTCTAGACCATGATATCCCTCTACACCAAGATATCCCTCTACACCAAGATATCCCTCCTGATCTAATATATATGTTTGATTGATTGATAAGACCATCATCAGTGGTGAGTAACCATGTGTGCTCTGATCTTTTTCTTACACAGGAAGATCTCAGCTGCAGTGCACAAACTCTGTAGCCCCAATGAGTGTCCCTGATGTAATTTTTGAAGATAGTGAAGATATTAAAGTGGAAATTTTATCTCTAATCTTTTCTAATGAATTTTACCCGGGTAGCGGCTTTCCAGCGTGCTCTTCTCGATTTTGAACTGCCAAGGGTTCTTTTACATGCTTAAATTGAACACAGAACCTACGTTTTAACGTTCGTCTCCAATAGGACTAGGAACTCGATCTCACCTACACTTCTTCTTTGCATCTCTTGCCAATTTTAATCACTTGTATATGTTTGACTCCAACCTTATCTTTGCACATTGGTGAGCTCACTCTTTAGCTTAATATGTTTAGACATCTTTCGTTCACAAGAACCTGTATCTTTGCAACTTCAATTGGTTTATTTTGATAAGAGTTGAGGCCCTTAAACGCATTGAGACTACTACACTAATTTAGGACACATGCATCCGATTTCAGCCAAACCTCCTTAGTCGCCTCTTACAACATGCATGGCAAGTAACAGTGGTTCTATTCTTTACACCCCAAATTTGGGCCCTGGTAACCACTTGGCGTCACCTACACTGAGATCAGGAATCTCTGGAAAAATACCAGATGGCTCCATGAGGAGCAAACTTGGTACCTTTGGCATGAGAGACAAACACCTACCCTCTACACCACAGAGATCACTAGTCTAATATATATATATGTAAACTTGTTAACTTTGAAACTAAATGCTACACAAAGATCCTACAAATACCATGGACAGAAAAAAAAAAGAACGCTGATGTCCTGAAAGAACTAAATGTTAAAGAGAATTAGCTGATAAACAACATACTATACAGAAAAATTACATACTTTGGTCACATCAAGCGTCACGATGGCTTGGAAAGAACAATACTAGAGGGCAGGGTCCCAGGACGCAGAGGCAGACCAAGAAGAAGATGGCAACAAGATATTAAAGAAACCATGAATATGACTATTGACGAAGTGTGCCAACTGGCTAGAGACAGAGTGAATTTCAGATGTGCTGCAAAGAGAGCAACGTCCTATAAAGGATACATACCTTGATGATGAGACCTGTTAACAATAAAATGCACACAGAAGACTAAATTGAGAACAGGTAGAAATGTTCTGATATATTTTAAACAGAGTAACAGATTATGAAAGATTTTAAATCAGGATCAACTATTCTCTCAACATTAACCCTTTAGCTGCTAAGGATGTGTATAGACGTTTTTCCCATTCACTGCTAAAGACAAATAAAACATCTGTTATTATCTCTCCTCTGTGAGCTAAAGACGTGTTAACATGTTATACATTTATACTATCACTGCTATAGGCGTACATTCACGTTTGTGACCTAGAAACAAAGAGTAGCAATTTTTAGATCCGTCTTCAGAAAGTATGTAGCAGCGAAGGGGTTAAGACGCTAAAATCTCAAAAGAGGCATCAAAGACTATAAAAAAAACAGCAGTATAGAAACTCTTCAAGACCATTAATCATGGATTTTTCAATAAGGAAAAAATAATACGCCAAAAAGAGACCAAAATGGCTGTATACAGATTCTCAGATATGTCGTTCGTGACAAATGGATGTGAGCTATGGATTATATAACAAAGGCTATATTCAAACTTTGAAGGTGAGATATTTGGGGAAGATAATTCAGGTAACAGGAATACACTATGCTCACAGCAAGACAATACATCACAGTCTTGAAGTTCAGTCCCTTTAGACCAGAAATAGAACATAGCCAATGACCATTTTGAGCATGGAAGCTAAGGCTAGTTTTGGAACCATGTCAGAAGTGAGACAGCTGCTAGGATTGTGTAACAATCTCTCTGGATGTCATCTACACCCAACCAAGGGTAGAATCTGTGGCTAAGTGGTTAAGCCCTTTGCCTTGTGAGTCGAAGGTTGTGGGTTCGAGTCCGGACCACGCCATTCTGTTCACGAGTGCAGTTTTTCCAGAGACCCCTAGGATTGTTGCTGGAGCTACGGAGTTCGTGCTTTGTGCAATACTCTTGGCAGGTGGCGTACCATTTCTGCAGAGAGGGACCGAGCCAGATGGGGTAAAACCCAGTGCAATGAAGTCAATCCTTCGGCTATAAAACCTTTTAAGGGTAGAATAGAAGTAACTTACTTTAAACAATGATATGTGTTTATATACCATTCCGCTTGTGTGTTGCTGGGGCCCTCAAGAGAAGTAAAGAATAGTAACACTGCGACCTACAAGACTGAGGAAGGGGCCTAGGGAAGCTACCCTAGTAAATAAAAATCATAGCAGAAATCGGATGTGCTGGCCTACTTGTAGGTGCATAACTGGCACAACGTAGAATCGCTCTTAGGCTTGGATCACATACAGATCACAAAGAGTGGTTAACAAGTACGTGATATGAAGCGTTCGGGGAAAAAAAAAGATGAAGATAATTCTTGTCTTTTACTTTGTTATAATTTTATGTTAATTTATTTCCATTGAAGCTGCCATTAATGTAGCCAATCATCTCCTGAAAGAGTTCCGTATCCCAACAAGAGTTGTAGATATCCAGGACATCAGCTCATCTCTGTTTGTTGTGCTGTACGAAAGTTTGTTCAGTGATCGGCTTCCGGGTAAGTACATGCAGTAGCAGACTTTCTGTTAATAACAGCTGAAATTTAGCATAACTAGTTTCATGATGTTTCTTGTCTAGTCAGTTGGTGAACTCTTTCCACACTTTTCACTGCACACTTCGCCACCGCTGAATTACGTTGAACGCCATTCGCTGCACACTGCGCCATTAGAGTTGCTTCCCTTATAGGAAGTATTTCTAGTTTTACTTCTACTTTTTAATCTTGTTATTCTAATAGGTTGTCCAGTTTTCTAAAATTAGTATATAATAAGATATATGTTTATTTATTGACGAATAGTTATTATTTTTTTTTTGCCTCCTTTGAATTAACTGTTAAAATATTGAATAACGACGGGAAAGAGTTAAAACTGACTAATTAAGTGGTTGCTGGTCTTGTAAGGTGGTTAAGTGCGTGTCTAGTCTACTGGGTAGAGTATTGAACTAGTAAAGTGGTTAGAGTGCGTGTCTAGTCTACTGTGTAGAGTATTGAACTAGTAAAGTGGTTAGAGTGCGTGTCTAGTCTACTGTGTAGAGTATTGAACTAGTAAAGTGGTTAGAGTGCGTGTCTAGTCTACTGGGTAGAGTATTGAACTAGTAAAGTGGTTAGAGTTCAGTTGTGGTTAGTGGTTCAGTGCAGTCTAGCCAAGTGCTTAGAGCACTGTTCTAGTCAACTAGTTAGAGCATTTTTCTAGTCAAGTAGTTAGGAGTGCAGACATAGCCAAGTAGTTAGAGCACTTGTCTAGTACATAGTTAGAGCACTACTAGTCAAGTGGTTTGGAGTGCAGATATAGCCAAGTAGTTAGAGTACTTGTCTAGTACATAGTTAGAGCACTACTAGTCAAGTGGTTAGGAGTGCAGACATCACCAAGTAGAACATATATATTTGTAAACATTTAGAGTCACAAATTTTCTTTAGATAAAGTGTTTACAGTTTATCTTTGTGCATGTGCCATGTTTTATATAAGGCAATCTTTTTTTTTTTTTTTACCTTTAATGTGTCTTGTATTTTTGGGCGTTGTAAGTTACCTTATTTTTTGTTTTTTAGTTTTGCCTTAGAAACAATGCTTTGTTTTACTTCAACAGATATTATCCGTCAGCCCACATCAAGAGATGATGAAACCCACAACTGCCAGATAGTTATTGATATTCTGGCCACTGATGTGATCCATGATAGCCTCAGTCACATACGAGGAGCGGATATTGTGGCCGGAGACTTAACTGCCATCTTCAACCTCCTGGACATCTTCTCACATCTGCTGGAGTATGTCATGAACAAAATTGAGAGCGATCATGAGGGTGAGAGCTAGAACATCAGTCTGTATCTGTTAGCAACATCACTGTATGTCTATGAAACTGTGTGCGATTTTGTGTGATTGACGCGGTTTCTGGCCACTATAAGAGGATAGAATGTGTTAATTAGTGTCTGTGTTTGTGTATGTATGGTCAGAGCAAACGCCTGACCGTACATTGTGGCCTTGAGCGTGCCGGTGCCGTATCAAAGAATAGCGTGACCTGTTATCGATAGGTAGCGCACCGCATGGCGATGGACTAAGGCAGTCCAACCTGCTGCCTTGTAGGTTAATAAATTAAGGCTAAAGGTGGGCAGCCTGACAGAAACGCCGCAGAAGACGGGTGCACAATGTGCAGCGCAATTCGTTTTACGACGACACATCGACTGGTGGTGGTACTGTATGTCTATAAACATAGTGTCCATTTATATGTCAATATAGTAACCAGTTGTATATAAACATTGAAATATAGTAACCAGTTATATGTAAACATTGAAACATAGTGAACAGATGTGTGTGTGAACAGAGTGGAAATATCGATAACTAGCTAATTAACCCGGCTCCGCACAGGTGAAAGTTGTTATTAATCCTTGATGAGGAATTGGGTAAGCCTTTCCAAAATATGTCATCTAATAGCATGAATTGTATTTTCTGATATTTTTAAGAAGTGGTTTGAATCGGGTATGTCGTCGTTAAACGATTTTAACGGTTCGAGTGGTCCTTGTAATGCTTCACGTCTAATCAAAGTAGCGTCTTCGCATTCTTCTTAATTATTTAAAAATTTCTATATTGTAGTTTGAAACAGAAAAATGAAGCTGTAATGACATGAAAACGAAACTAATGGTACGTTAAAGGACATAATCCATTCCTATGGTGTAGAGGCCATCTGGCAACTTTTTGATTATATCCCTTTGACTGTAAGCTTTCTTAACCACACGTTTTTTTAAAACCAAGATGGCGGACTTAAATGTCGGATAGGATATCAAAAATTCGATTTAATTTAATTTTAAAGCCAATATTGATCAGATTTTGAAACTGTTTCTTTTGCTGATCTAAACTTTTGATAAAATTTTGCAGAGAAAATTTTGAATATGGGATGTAAACTGAAGCTGTGTATAGGGGGACACACATCAGACACTAAGGAATATATTATAAGATGTTATTGTGAAAAACTATATATATATATATGTTGTTTATTGATGTTTAAAATTGGATTGTTTCAGACACAAGACTTGTAGGTAGCATAGAATCTGACTGTGAGATCACATCGCCATCCAAGAAGAGAGGACTTGTTCTATCGAAAAAGATTCCTGATGTGAAAGAGACTAAAGTACAGATGCATAGGTATGTATGTCTGAGAACCAGGCTATCATGTGCTGATTACTTTAATTGTAGACTGTCTTAAGTGACCTGTACTGATTTGAATGTTGTGCTTGGACAATCACATTGCGTTCATGAAGTAAAACTTTGTCATGGGACCCTTGTAGGTCGCAGATTTCAGATGCGCCTGTCCTAAACGCATGAGTTCTACACATGTAGGGGCGCATGAACTGAGGTTCAACGTCTAGTCGTTTTTGACAGAAACCAAACGTAACAAAGAGTGATTTAAACTGGTTGAGAAGAACGAACTGAAACCACAAACTTGTGACTCTCGAAAGTATCATTTCTTTTGTCGTCACACTGCTACTGGGTTGTAGCCCAGTTTCTGGTTCTTCTGTGTTTGTCTTGCACTTCTGCAGCTTTTGGCATGATATACTCTATTTATCCTTTTTTTTTCTTGGTCTTCCCTTCGCTTTTTACCCTGATGTTCTGCTGTAGAAGATTTTATAGACAGTGTGTTCTGGCTGCATTCTTACTATGAGGCCAAACCATTTCATTGTGTTTTTTTATGTAATTCAAATTTGGTCTTGTTCCAACCTTCTCTCTAGTGCTTGTAGCTGTAGTGCTTGTAACTGTGTCTGCCTCTTCTTGTGTTGTTGGTGACCTTTCAGAGACATTGCAGTTCACATGTGGTTATTTTTCATGCCTGGGATTTATTCATTGTCCAAGTTATGTTATGCAATCAACATGATGGCACGTTGGAAATTCCCAAGCGTGCTCTGTCCTCCGCTGCAGCAGCCATCCCTAATTCCATTTGCTCACTGTACCCCTGAGAGGATTATTAGTATATCTTCTTACTCTACAACGAAGACGACACTGTCTGGTATGTCCAAACGTGACTCCTAATTCTCGCACTTGTTCCAATTCATAGTCCACATTTAGCACTGTTACCATAAAGTAGGAATGAGAATAATTTTGATCATTTGTTGTTTAGTTGTCTCCTATCTATCATTGACTAAATCCCTGATACTGTTCCTGTCATATTCAAATCATCTATGGCATCATGTATCTATTTTCACTTTGGTTTCCATCTACCTTGCTTTTCCAGAATCATCCCTCAATAATTGTGGGTTTTTTTTCCAATATCTCTTTATGGGCTTAAAATATTTTACTTTCCTCAATATTATTTTTCTCATAAATGGTTCATAAATCAAAAATATTTGTATATATTTATTTGGCTAGTAGCCTATTCTGTGTCCTGGGCCTGGTTTCTTGTGCGTTTTTGTGTGTTTTGTATTCACTTTTAATAAAACAGTTTGCATTATACCACATCTTGCACCTACTGGCTCAATTCATTGGACTTCCACATATATTTTGTTGTTGCTACTGCCATGGTCTTTGGTCCTCATCAGATTGTACTGTCATATGAAAGGCTGTCTTTGGGGACTGAATCTGTCATATTGTTTCCATAAAAGTCGTTCTTCCTTTAATGTGGTTTATCAGTCAAGACTGTCATTCTATTTATTCATTGATATTTAGTATTTACTCACTGACTAGTTTGACTGGATTGTGTTACTTACTTATTCCTCTTCGGTCCTCGTGGAGCATAGGGCCTCAACAGTTGTTCGCCACTCTTCTCGGTCTCTGGCCATTCTCTTCATGGTCTCCCAGGATAGTCGAGCACTCTTCAGTTCCTAAAGAAGACTTCGTTTCCAGGTCTGTCTAGGCATCCTCTTTCCGTTTTCCCTGCGAGTTCCACTCAAGTGCTTGTCTAGTGACACTAAACTATGCTTTCCGTAGGGTATGCCCGATCCATCACCATTTTCTCCTCTTGACCTGTGTCAGACCGGATTGTGTTACCCGGTAGGAACCTGTCCACACCCAATATTTTTTATGAAGGAGTAATTATTCTTCATTCACTCTGTACCAATCACTTGTTAAAAAACCAATCTTTGTAGCTGTTATGTGATTTATGCCTTAAAGTGTGAGTTTGTTGGGCCAGTTAGACGACAACAGACCAGTGGGCCAGCACATCCGGTTTCTGCATACTTGTTAATCAGGCTTATCTCTGTATGTAGACCCCCAAAAAATCTGGCTTATGCATGACCATCCCTCTAAGTGGGCCAGAGCCTTTTTAACCTAACTGTCAAAGTTTCCAGAGAATTGGTTGGCATGTGTGTTCTACGGGTCATCAACAGGCTCCCCCGAGTGGTTACCGGGCCCAAATTTGGGGTGTAAAGAATAGAACCACTGTTACCTGCCACGCATGTCGTAAGAGGCGACTAAGGAGGTTTGGCTGAAATCGGATGCACATGTCCTAAACGTGTAGAAGTCTATGCGCTTAAGGGGCCTACCAAACCAATGTGCAACGTATACACGTTCTTGGCAAAGATCAAACATATCACAAAGAGTGATTAAAATTGGTCGTAAAGAACGAACGCAAAGAAGAAGAAGATCAACAGGCTACTAATTTTTTACCTTACCTAACGGAGACTAGCCAATTCACAGCTCTGCTGACGAGTGTCAAAATGCAAGAGTTATTAATGTATCATCATCATCAGGTGCCGTCTCCACATCGAAGGTTGCTGCAATGAATCTCCAACATCCTGTTTTTCGCCTTAGTGTTGCACACTGCCAGACTGTAACCTGTCCATTTCTTAAAGTTTCCTCCCACTTATCTCTCGGTCTTCCTCTTGCTCTTCCCCTCAACTTTCCCCTCTAGTAAAGATTTTATCATGGTGTCATGTTTTTTATGTGCCCAAAATACTTTCCGGTCTGAATTTTATTTCTCTTAATAATTGTTTCTTCATGCCTAGTTTTCCTAAAACTTGTTTATTTGTGTTTTTCTGTCCATGAAACTCTACCTATTCTTCTATATATCCACATCTCAAATGCATCAATTCTGTCTTCTAACTGCTTGTTCATTGACCATGTTTCCGAGCCATACATTAATATAGGATATATATAGCATTTGATCATCTCATTTTTAGCCTGTTTGTAATTTGTTTGGATGTCAGTAACTTTCTTAATGTATTAATGCATGAATGATTAATATTGTAAGTATGAATGAATGATTAATGGTGCTGTAAGTATGGTGCTGCAAGAATTCATGTGTTGAATGATTAATGTTGCTGCAAGAATTCACATATTGAATGATTGAAACAAATGTGCACTAAATCTTCAGCACAATGAACAAAGAAGGAAAAGTTGCAGCAACATATGGGAGACAGAGATCTGCTAGCCTAAACAAGAATGGTAAGTCCATATTGGACTGCTTGTGTTATTGGTTATATTTTACTTTATAATTGTCAATCAGGTTTCTATTGTTATTTTATATTTTTTTAATGCTAACAATCTCAACTCTCTTCTCAATCTTCCCAACTTTTGGGGCTGCTTCTTCTTCTTTGCGATCGTTCTATGATGAAGTTAACTGTTGTCTGGAGCTCATCTCTGGTGCAATGTAGTTTTGAGTGTTGTGTTGTAGGGCCAACATGGAGGACATATGGGGACAGTCTTGCAGGACATGTTCTGTAGTTTGATCAGCGGAGACACAGAGGGAAAATTTTGAGGCTCATATTTATTTTTTCTCTCTATACTCATAGTAATCTCAAGTTGTTTATTTAAAAATATCCTTTCTGCCCATTAATCAGGGGTTGTATGATGGAAACTATAGACCCGAGTTGGGCAAACTCTAGATAACATCTTGTCGAAAGTGAATGAAAATACTGACTTGCCAGACAATTATAATAATAATATACCTAAGAAATAGATAACACCTATAACCATGTTGTGTCATAGGGGTGTCACATCAGATATAGCAGGAGCTTATATGTTGCTGGGGCTTGCAAGGGGAGCAAAGGATAGTAACACTGCGACCTACAAGGCATGTCATAAGAGACGACTGAGGTAGGGTTCTAGGAAGCTAGCCTAGTAAATAAAAACATCGCAGACATCGGATGTGCTGGCCTACTTGTAGGAGCATTACTGACACAATGTACAATCGCTCTTAGGTTCGGATCACATACAAAACACAAAGAGTGATTAACAAGTGGTTGATATGGAGAGTTCGAAGAAGAAATCATCATTATCTACAGATTAAATAAGTTCTCAGCTCACTGGGACTGCCTGAGTAGTTGATAGTAGCTCGGCCTGCTAGCTGTGAGACGCCTCATAGCTGGTTCGAACTCTGTCGGCATTTGTTCGAGTCCCTGGTCTTATCAGACGATAACATGAGTACCTCTGAAGTCGAAGAAATCTGCCTGTAGCGAGGAATACTAATTAAGTACATTGAGCACACGTGCCAGTGTAAGTAATTACAATTGGCGCTGCTGCCATTGTAGAAATGGAAAAACAGATTTTCACAAAATAGTTTCAGAGATGAAACTTGTCTGAGTTGAAAGCGATCAAAGATAAAAAACAAAACAAAAACTCAGCTTTACTGAATGCTTAGTTAAGAAAATACCAAAGTTGGGTGTTGTCTCCACAGAGAACAGGAAAGCTTATGATGACCACAAGATTATCACTCATGAAGAATTCTATGCTATGACTTATGGAGGTTTGTCTAAGCATCATCCTGTGCAGTCATTGTCACCAATCAGGCCTGATCCATCCCAGTCTTTGCTTGGCCGTAAGTACTGTTATATATATATATATATATATATATATATATATATATATATATATATATATATATATATATATATATATATATACACTAGCAGATGTACCCGTTCTTTGCACTGGGAATAACACTTTTAGTTACATTTGTTATTCTTTCTGATATTCCTCTTTGTTTCCTCAATCGCCTTTACACTTCTCCCGTGCTTGTAGTCAAGCTAATAACTATGTTTCCTCCTCTGTCTGTCTCTATGTTTCGGCATTCATTTCTTTTCTTATCATTCTCACCTACTATCTCTAATTTCATTAGTTTCAGCGAGTGGTTACCGGGGTCCAAATTTGGGTGTATAGCAAGATCACCAAAGAAGAAGAAGACTAGGTAGCATCCTAGGGTCTACATTAGTCGCCTCTTATGACATGCATTGTTGGTCGGAGTGGGAAATATTCTTTACTTCTCTTCGGCGGCACCATCGATATTATATATATAAAATGGCTTTCCCTACTGTAAATGTTACTGAGTTTTGAGCACAATTGTTTTAGAACACTAGAATTTTTAATCGCACACAATTTTGTTTAGTCGTTATTTGCAGTAGGTAGAGCATTAATGTATATAATCACATACATTATGTTTTGTACATATATTTATTTGACATTATTTAGTTACGCTACAAACTTGGAAGCCCAAGAGTTCCTGGTTCAATCTCTGCAGCTGGCAGTTTGGAAGCAGATTTGTTCCCCTAGTTTTTACAACTGGTAAAATAGACCTCACAGTTCAAAAGCAATGGCAAAGTATTGAACGTATAAGTGATGCCTAGAAAATCAACGTCTCATTTACTGTGGTTGATGCGATGTCCTTTAAAGGATATGCCACAATTTTCATTTTCTCAAGCTTGGAAGGTTTTAGTAAAAATTGAAATAAAGTACTTTATGGGAAAAGTCACTATAGTGGCTAAAGACGGGATGGGCCCTGATTTCTACACCATTGAAGAGGTCAGTGGTGTGTAAAGAGTTAATACTACAGATTTATATTTAAAATGCTGTTATATACATCTGAAGTTGTAGAAGGCATGCATGTATGGCGGGGGACACTGATAAAAAGGAAAGCATACCTTCATGCAAAAATCAGAAGCATCATCATCTTGACTGTATCTGAATTCATAGTGGGCAAACACAAGCAGAAGAAGTATGCTTGTATAACCACAGACTTGTATATGTCTCTGCTCGAGTGGTTACCAGGGCCCAAATTTGGGATGTAAAGAATAGACCCACTGCCATAGTGAATGTCGTAAGAGGTGACTAATGAGGTTTGGCTGAAATTGGATGCATGTGTCCGCTAGGGAATGCTAACCCAAACAAATGCTTGCAGAAAACGGATGCACCAGGCCGTAGGCGCATAACATGGTGCACGACCCTCACAATGAAGAATGGGATAACGGATCCTGCGGTCGCCAATCTGCCTCTGCGATTTAGCCACGCAGTGAGAATGTCAGACCTACCATCGCGAGGGTGGCCAAAACGTACTGCGGGAAGAGGTCAACACAAACGGAGAAGCAGAAATCACAGGAATTATATCCTACAGAACTGCCCCCAGTATGCAGACTTGAGAAGAAAGAGGTGGCCCACTTACATCAGCGTCCAAGACAAACTGCATGACGTGGCTGATAATCTGAGGCAGACGGCTGCCTTTGTTAGAGAATCCGAAATCCCAATCTAGTGAGAGCAGAAGAAGTATATGTCTTAAGTCATTCTTACTTCTCACTACACTCAGACAAGCAAACTGTATCATTCTAAATTTAAACTTTCTACATTTCTTTTTTTGTAGAGAGAACTATTGACTCTGAAATTGATACGGAAACAAAGAAACTAGAAAAAGTGTACGTCCCACATTCAGATCATCCCAAGGTGGGCCATATCTACACTTTCTTGTGATTCTGTGTATCATAGATATATTTGTGGTCCGAGATAAGCACTGTTTTTTTATCATCAGTTAATATTTACATCAGTTAATATTTCACAATATCAGATTTAATATTCAAATATCAGTTAATATTTAAAAATCAGTTAATATTTCACAATATCAGTTAATATTCACAATTTTTCATCAGTTAATATTTCACAATATCAGTTAATATTTCACAATATCAGTTAATATTTCACAACATCAGTTAATATTTCACAATATCAGTTAATATTTACATCAGTTAATATTTCACAATATCAGTTAATATTTCACATCAGTTAATATTTCACAATATCAGTTAATATTTACATCAGTTAATATTTCACAATATCAGTTAATATTACAATATCGTTAATATTACATCAGTTAATATTACACAATATCAGTTAATATTTCACACCATCAGTTAATATTTTACTTCAGAATGAACAAATGCCTAATTATATCAAATTTTGTTGTTCTACTCATCAACTTATGTGTCAGCTTTATCTTACTGGTTAAATAACAGGTCATCAATAACTTTCCAATACCTCCGCACTTTGAAATGCCAAGCACATTTTAAAAAAACTGCTATTAGCATCCAAACAGACAATACAATTAAAGACAATACTCGCCCGAGTGGTTACGGGCCCAAATTTGGGGTGTAAAGAATAGAACCACTGTTACCTGCCACACATGTCGTAAAGACGGCTAAGGAGGTTTGGCTGAAATAGGATGCACATGTCCTAAGTGTGTAGAAGTTAATGTGTTTAGGGGCCTACCAAACCAATGTGCAACGTATACACGTTCTTGGCAAAGATCAAACATATCACAAAGAGTGATTAAAATTGGTCGTAAAAACAAACGCAAAGAAGAAGAAGAAAGACAATACAATTATATACATTTGACTACATGCTGTATAAGTTTAGACTTTGTGTATATACATTTGACTACATGCTGTATAATTTAGACTTTGTTATATACATTTGATTACATCTGTATAATTTAATTTGTGTATATACATTTGACTACATGTGTATAAGTTTAGACTTTTGTATATACATTTGACTACATGCTGTATAAGTTTAGACTTGGTATTTTACATTTGACTACATGCATATAAGTTAGACTTTTGTATATACATTTACACATGCGTTAAGATTTTACTTTGTGTAATATATAAAATTTTTGTTCTCCCATCCTGTATCAGCTTTAGACTTTGGTAATAACATTTACTTCAATACTGTATTTGAATTAGACTTTTGTATTACATTCGACATCATTAGCTGTATAGTTTAGACATTTGTGTATATACATTTGACAACATGCTGTAAAGTTTAGAGTTTGTGAAATAATACATGTTACTAATGTGTAAATTTTAGCTTTGGTATATACATTGAACTACATGCTGTTGTTTAGAATTTGTAGTATATAACATTTGACGTACATGCAGTATAAGTTAAAGACATTCTTATATACATTTGACTACATGCTGTATAAGTTTAGACTTTGTGTATATACATTTGACTACATGCTGTATAAGTTTAGACTTTGTGTATATACATTTGACTACATGCTGTATAAGTTTAGACTTTGTGTATATACATTTGACTACATGCTGTATAAGTTTAGACTTTGTGTATATACATTTGACTACATGCTGTATAAGTTTAGACTTTGTGTATATACATTTGATTCATCATCATCAAATAACTTGTCCTGAGCAGAACTTTACCACCCCAACAGTCCTTCGAAATTTCTCTCTCATATGCCAGATGTCCCGCCTCTGCAGCCGTCATGTTTAAACCATCAGTTACATCCTCGCCCGTGTGGTGTTGGGGTCCGCAAGGGAAGCAAAGACTAGTACCACTGCAACCTACAAGACATGCAAGAGGTGACTGATGTAGGACCTAGGAAGCTACCCTAGTAAATAAAAAGCATCCCAGAAATTGGATGTGCTGGCCTACTTGTAGTCGCATAACTGGCACGACGTACAATCGCTCTTAGGCTCAGATCACATACAAATCACACAGAGTGGTTAACAAGTGGTCGATATGGAGTGTTCAAGAAGTTACATCCTGAATCCATCTTCTTCATGGTCTTCCTCGTCTTTGCCGGTATGCCTCCTTCCATGATTGTCTTCTCCGGCCCTTCGTGTCTTTTTATTTATCCAAAATATCTCAATTTTCTCTTTCTTATTTGTAGCGTCCAGTTTTCTTTGATTTTAAGTTACTTGTGAATAGATCTATTTGTTCTCTACTTTGTCCGTGATATACGAAGTACTCTTCTGTAACACTTATATTCAATAGCACATATATGTATACATTTGATTACATGCCGTATATGTTTAGACTATAAATATAGTAAATGTGTATATACATTTGATTACATGCTGTGTGTTTTCTTCAAGACTGCTTGGGATGATAAACCAGTGTCCTCCAGCGATGGTCTACATGCAGTTAATGCCACTGTCACTGCCACATCCTCAGTATGCATGGACAACCCACCACAAGCTGCCACTGGTAGTGTTCATTACATGTTTACTCATCATCTCTACCATCATTATGATCATCAGTGTCCCAGTTTTGCAGGTCTGGATTCTTCTCTTGTTCATGGTTGATCATTTCTGCAAGAAGATACGGTGGATCCCCAGGTTCTCAGACAGGCATTAGCTCTTTCCGTGCGCAGTTATTTCCTCAGTTGTGCATGATTAATTCAAGGAGGCAAAAAAGCATTTAAAAACAAATTGTAACTCACTCGTTAATAAATAAACATACATGTATATACAGGGTGTTCAAGATAAAGCAGTCTGTGATTAGAGCTAATCTGGCATATATGTATGAAAATGAGAAGGTTCAGCTATGACGTAGTTAAGGTTGTGTGACGGTATGTAATTGTAGTGCGAGAAGGGGGACAAATGTGACGTAGGACGAGCTAGTCAGAACCGGTTTAAATAGTAAATAACACAACGCGATAGGTTATCTGGCAACTTTCGATTTGTCAATGGGGCTGTAATTATCTTGAACACCCTGTACAATAATATATATATATATATATCTTATTATATACTAGATTGAAGAAAACTGTACAACCTATTAGAACAACAAGGTTAAAAAGTAGTAGAAGTATAAATAGTAGAAGTAAAACTAGAAAGACTTGTATAAGGGAAACAATTATAATGGCGCAGTGTACAGCGATTGGCTGGAAAGAGTTAACATTACTGTACGACGAAACTTCTGTTCATTAATAATAACCAGTTCTCGCCACACCCAATGGTACATAAGGCAGAGACAGAAAAAATGTCTACTTAAATAATAGAACACTATCTGCAATGAAAGAGCGAGAGGAAAAATAAAGAAAATTTGTGGTGCTTTTTCCTTGGGGATTCAAACAACAACACAATAAATATTACTGTTCAATTACAGCTTCGGTTTCTTCACCTTTCAACTCCCAACCGGGGCACAGGTCTTCAACAAACTTCTTCCAGCTCTTCCTCTCCTTTGCCATCCCTTCCAATTATTTCCATGTTTTATCTATCCTTTTAATATCGGCTTCCAGCTCTCTTCTATGTCTAGGCCTTCCCCTACTCCTCTTTCTATGCAGGTTCTAAAACAGTACCTGTCTTGCAATGCTTCTGGTCGGTCTTCTCAATGTGTGTCCTACCCATCGCCAGCGTCTCTTCTTTAGCTTTTTCTCTACTGGTATCTGCTTATTTTTTTCTCTGAGTTCCTCGTTCGTAATTTGACTAGTGGTTTATTGCATTATGAAATATTTCAAAGGTAATATTTTCCTAATTCAGTGAACTTTGAAACAGATTAGAACAGTAACTTGGGGATCCACCATAGCTTGTCTTAATGAGAATGATTTGAGTTGAATCTAACCCATCACTACTGAACTGACATTTGATAACATATAATGTTTTACTTTCTGGAAGCAGCCATCTTGAATTTAACATTCTTCTGTTACTAACCATGCTTCTGTTACTAACCATTCTTCTGTTTTACTCTGTTTAACCATGCTTCTGTTACTACACTCGATTTACCTTCTTCTGTTACTAACCATTCTTCTGTTACTACACATCATTCTTCTGCTACTAACCATGCTTCTTTTACTAAACATTCTTCTGTTACTAACCATTCTTCTGTCACTAATCTGTTATTTCTTCTACATTTACTATTTTAATTTATTTTAATTTGATCACTGCGTCATTTTACTTAACTCTTTTGACTATCATTACAAGGAGAGAAGTTAGAAGTTGTATAGAAATATTATTTAATTTGTCTATCATTACAAGTGAGAGAAGTTGGGAGTTGTATAGAAATATTGTTAAAAAAGGGTTTAAAAGCCGAAGGATTGACTTAATTGCACTGGGTTTACCCCATACTGCTCGGTCCCTCTCCGCAGAACTCTCACGCCACCTGCCGAGAGTATTGCACAAAGCACGAACTCTGTAGCTCCAGCAACAATCCTAGGGGTCTCTGGATAAAACTGCACTTGTGAACAGAATGGCACGGTCCGAACTCGAACTCACGACCTTCGACTCACAAGGCAAAGGGCTTAGCCACAGAGGCCCCCAAACTTTTTTTAACTTGTCCATCACTACAAGGGAGAGAAGTTGGGAGTTGTATAGAAATATTGTTTAACTTGTCTATCATTACAAGGAGATAAGTTAGGGTTGTATAGAAATATTATTTAACTTGTCTATCATTATAAGGGAGAGAAGTTAGGAGATGTATAGAAATATTGTTTAACTTGTCTATCACTACAAGGGAGAGAAGTCAGTTGTATAGAAATATTGTTTTAATTTGGTTATCATTACAAGGGAGAGTAGAGTTGAGTTTTGTATACGAGAAATGAGTTGTTAATTTTATTTATTTTTTTTCGATCCAGAAGCCTTGAGCTTTCAGCTCTTCGGCTCAGTGCCATGGACATCGTAACACTTCAGTTCGGTGCCACGAACACCGTAAATCTGGGGAATCTGTGGCTTTTCTGCCAGCCCGCTGAATTGAACCCGCACTCACAGAGGGCTAGTCACCCGCAGTCCAACGCTACGATCATGCTGGGCAGGCAGGCTAATTTGGTTATAAATCACCTCACACTGTCATTGTCTTGTAGTGAGTGGTAGAAAGCTTGCAAGTGTCCGTTATCCAGAAACTATACTGAAGTAAAAATGAAAATCGTAACATATCCTTACAGGACGTCGCAATTAACCACAGTAAACAGGTCGTTGATTTTCTAGGCACCATTTATATGTTCAGTAGTTTGCCATTGCTTTCTGACGGTGGGGTTTTTTTTTGTTCTAATTCACAGTGCAAGCTCAGAGCGAGTTTCATCTCTGAAACTGATATTTGCTGAAAATCCGTTTTCAATTTCTTACAATGGCAGCAGCGTGCGCATTGTAATTACTTTACACTGGCAGCCGTGTGCTCAATGTACTCGTAATTAGTATTCCCTCGCCATACAGGCAGATTTTCTCCGACTTCAGAGGTACTCACGTTATCGTCCTGAGTAAGACCAGGGACTCGAACAAATGCCGGACAGTAGGTTCGAACCCGAGCTATGAGGCGTCTCACAGCTAGCAGGCCGAGCTACTATCAACTACTCTAGGCAGTCCCCAACGGTGGGGTCTATTTTACTGTTCATAAAATTCACAGGAACAAATTTGCTTCCGTACAGCCCGCCGTTGTTTGTGAACCAGGTACACTTGTGCTGCAATCAAGTTCACTAGCGATTAAGCTACAGACGCCCAATGAATCATTTGCTAGTGGTTTTGATGTTCTGTTTCCCAATTCATTTTGTTTTCATTCTTGTGACTTGTATGAAATGTGATGTTGATATGATAAGATTCTGTATTGTGTGTGTTTTCTCCCCCCATTATTGTTGTTTGTTGCACCAGTGGTTACGGGGCCTAAATTTGGGTGTAAAGAATAGAACCACTGTTACCTGTCACGCATGTCGTAAGAGACGACTAAAGAAGTTTGGATGAAATCGGATGCATATGTCCTAAACGTGTAGAAATATATGCGTTTAGGGGCCTACCAAACCAATGTGCAACGTATACACGTTCTTGGCAAAGATCAAACATATCACAAAGAGTGATTAAAATTGGTCAGTAAAGAACAGCGAAGAAGAAGAAGAGTTGTTTGTTGAATGAAAACTTATGAATTGCCAATGTCTTACAGTCTTGTCCTCATCAGTGTCGCCTCTGAGCCAATCAGTGACAGTTGAGAAACCAGACACACTATGCTCAACAATAGGACCAGTCACTTACCACACCCATCCAACTCCTGATGGTGCAAGAACAGATAGGTAACTTTCAAACTATCTTCACTATCTCATTTTTTTTTCTTACTCTCTTTGGAGTTTTTTTACATTTATTACCATTTCTCTCTCTCTCTAACTGTTTCAACATGTTTTATCCCTCGTTCAGTATAATGTTAACGATGACTACCACACACTTGACAGACAAGGACATACTATCATCTTCCGACTCAGGATAGGCCATAACAGATTGAACAAACACCTACACAGGCTAAGATTGTCCCCAACCCCTCTGTGCCCCTGTGGCTCCTCTGAACAAACTACAGAACATGTCCTGCAAGACTGTCCCCTGTATGTCCTCCCAAGAAAGGAATGCTGGCCCTACAACACAACACTACATTCAAAACTACATGACACTAGAGATGAGCTCCAGACAACAATCGATTTCATCATAAGAACGCGTCTAACGGTATAATCATCAAAACTACATGGCACTAGAGATGAGCTCCAGACAACAGTCGATTTCATCATAAGAACGCGTCTAACGGTATAATCATCAAAACTACATGGCACTAGAGATGAGCTCCAGACAACAGTCGATTTCATCATAAAACGCGTCTAAGTATAATCATCAAAACTACATGGCCTGAATGGCTCCAGACAACATGATTTCACTAAGAGTCTACGTATAATCATCAAACTGGCCCCTAGAGATGGCTCCAGAAAGAATGTTGCATCTAAACATCAACGTATAATCATCAAAACTACATGGCACTAGAGATGAGCTCCAGACAACAGTCGATTTCATCATAAGAACGCGTTTAACGGTATAATCATCAAAACTACATGGCACTAGAGATGAGCTCCAGACAACAGTCGATTTCATCATAAGAACGCGTCTGACGGTATAATCATCAAAACTACATGGCACTAGAGATGAGCTCCAGACAACAGTCGATTTCATCATAAGAACGCGTCTACCGGTATAATCATCAAAACTACATGGCACTAGAAATGAGCTCCAGACAACAGTCGATTTCATCATAAAGCATCTGACGGTATAATCATCAAAACTACATGGCACTAGAGATGAGCTCCAGACAACAGTCGATTTCATCATAGGAACGCGTCTAACGGTATAATCATCAAAAAAGCGATTGCAAAGAAGAAGAAGAGTATAATGTTTATTTAAAAATAACTCTTGCTACCTCTCATACATTTTTTTCACTTATTTGCAATTTCCTTTTTTTTTCTCCTTATTCCCCCTCTCTCTGTTCTTTCTTTTCTTCTTTCCCTGTTGTTTTCTTTTCTAATTTTCTATTTTCCCTGCCTCATATTGCAATTTAAGTACTAGCATAGATCATCTATCAAAAGTAGAACTTTAATCTGGTCACTAGATGAAAGGTAAAGATTAACAACTTCTGAACAAAAACTCTTGTTGTCCTCCAGCAGGGAAGACATTTTTGGTGAAACTTTATGAGCATAAATAATGGGAGTCATAGACAAGAGAATGTCAACATAAATAATGGGAGTAATAGGCAAGATAATATCAACATAAATAATAGAGTCATAGACAGAGAAAATCAACATAAATAATAGAGTCATAGACAAGAGAATGTCAACATAAATAATAGGAGTCATAGACAAGATAATATCAACATAAATAATGGGAGTCATAGACAAGATAATATCAACATAAATAATAGGAGTCATAGACAAGATAATATCAACATAAATAATGGGAGTCATAGACAAGAGAAAGTCAACATAAATAATGGGAGTCATAGACAAGAGAAAGTCAACATAAATAATAGGAGTCATAGACAAGATAATATCAACATAAATAATATGAGTCATAGCAGTAATATCAACATAAATGAGTCATAGACAAGAGAATATCAACATAAATAATATGAGTCATAGACAAGAGAATGTCAACTAAATAATATGAGTCATAGACAAGAGAATGTCAACATAAATACATAACCACATCTCATTTATGTCTATTAGAGTTCACAGAAGTCAAATCTTATATAAAAATCTATCAGTGTTCACATAAGTCTTATATAAAAGTCTATCAATGTTCACAGAAGTCAAGTCTTATATAAAAGTCTATCAGTGTTCACAGAAGTCTTATATAAAAGTCTATCACTGTTCACAGAAGTCAAGTCTCATATCTTCTGCTTTGCGTTCGGTTTTGTATGCTCATCTAAACCATGAGATGGGTTGCCTCTATGAAGCTGCATGTCAGTTAGAGTTAAATCTCATAGGAAAGTGTGTCTATGTTCATCTGTTGACAGGACTCTGGTAACTAATAGACCCAACTACTACAGAGACTTGAGTCAGTTGGTCAAGAAAACTGCTGCCATGACAATGACAGCCTTGGACGCCAACATAGAGAAGAGTGGAATTGACAAGGAGATTTCGTCAGCAACAAGCATGTAAGTTTTTATTTGTCAAATATCATGGAAACAAAAAAAACAACTTAGATTTTAGCAACAACAAAACGTAGCTTCGTTGCACCAGATTTCCCCATACGGCTCGGTCCGATGTCCACAGGAATGGTACATCACCTATAAGAGTATTACATAAAGCATGAACTCTGGGGGTTTCTGTGACTAAGCTGTTGCCTTGCTTTACAAAGGTCGTCTGTTCGAATCCGAACTGCCTGTTCTGTTCATGAATGCATTTTTTTCTGAGATTCTTCTGAGATCTCTAGGATTGTTGCCGGAGCTACAGAGTTTATGTTTTGTGCAATAATCTCGGCAGGTGGCAAGAAATTTATGTGGTTAGGGGCAGAGCGAGATGGGGTAAAAACCCAGTGCAGTGAAGTCTATCCGTCGTCTTTAGGTCCCGCAATAATTCTAGGGATCTCTGGAGGAAAACCAAGAATTAAACTGAATACCGCAGACTAGATTCGAACCCATGACCTTCAGATTTCAAGATAGACGTCTTAAGCACTTCGCCACTCATGATAGTTAACAAGACAAGTGAGAAGCCAATATGAATAATAAATGGGGAGAAACTGAAACACATTGAGAATCTCTTACGTCATGTGAGTTGTCAGATGTCGTGTGAGATGTCTGATGTCATGTGAGAATATCGGGTGTCATGTACTAACAGATAATGTGAAATGTGAAGTATAAATTGTTTCCTTCTTCGCCCCTAGGGAAGCATAGGTCCGCAATAAAGACCTTCCAAGCCCACCTATCCAAGGTCATCTTTTCCAGATCTCTCCACTCTCTCCCCATTTTCTTGTATTCCAGCTCCCGTCTCCAGGTGTTCCTGGGTCTTCCTCTATTGCCCTGGGGGTTCCATCAGAGAGCCTGTCTTGTGATACTGTTAGGGGGTTTCCTCAGTGTGTGTCCTATCCATCGCCACCTTCTGCTCCTTATCTATTGTTCCACCTGCCGTTGTTCGCTCTATCCCAGAGTTCCCTGTTTGTGGTCATGTCATACCATCGTAGATGGAGTAACCTACGCAAGCATCTATTGATGAATGTCTGAAACTTTTTGATGTTTCCCTTAGTTGTTCTCCTTGTCTCTGCTCCATATAGAAGGACAGCCTTGACATTTGTGAAGTATAAATTGTAATAAATATTTATTATTTCTTTTAGAGTTGAGTCACGGACCTCACTTACTAATGATGATCTAATGTTAGCTCAGGAACTGAATACTGCCCACATGAGTCCATCTGGTAAAACTGGCCAGGTAAATATTAAGAAGCAAGGTATACATTGTATTTTTAGTAGGCTACAACCTAATTTGAAGTCTTATTCTTAGACAATAATATAGTGTTGCTCACAATGGGGAGCACAGTCTGGCCGGTTATATTGCTCGCTGCTGGACATCTGGGATGATTCTTGGACATAGTCTAAAGTTGTCATTGTGGTTTCTGGCAGTTATTATAAACTGGAAAACTGGTTCTCACCTTGCTCCATCACATATCTGTACCCCATCTACATATCTGTGCTCTTAAAGTCGCTGTCAACGATAGAGTTATGTCAGCAGAAGCTATGTTGCATCAACGAGTAGAATATGTCAGCAGGATGTAGACATAGTTGCAGTCAACCGGAAGTAGCAAAGTTACTGTCAGTAGGAAATAGCAACGTTGCTGTCAGAAGGAAGTAGCAAAGTTGCTGTCAGTAGAATGTAGCAAAGTTGCTGACAATATCTTCTTCTTCAGCGATCTCTGGTCATGCGCTTAATTTACTGTGGACCACAAACTGGGCAGACAGCTTCAGGTCTGTCAGGTTTCCCAAAGCTTAGTTTTCAGGTCGACTGGGTGTGGCCACATGTTGCTTCTCAGCTCACACAGAAGAGGACAGTCTTGCAGGATATGCTCTGGTGTCTGTTCTGCCTGCTGACACTGGCAGAGAGCTGTTTGACTTATTCCTAGTCTGTATAAGTGTTTGTTGAGTCTGCAGTGTCCGGTGCGTAGTCGAAATATAATGACCTGGTCTGTTCTGCTTAGGTCTTTGAGGAGTCTTTTCCATAATCATATCCAGTGTTTGTCTTCCAGTCTACTGCAGATTTTCTCTGTATGAGGTTTTGACCTCTTGAAAAGACAAGGGTTGGTAAATTTGCTCTTTGGCACTGCCCTCCTTAGCTAAGACATCAGCACTCTCATTGCCTGCAATGCCACAGTGAGATGGAATCCACTGCAAGTGAATTTCTGCCTTTTCTGAAAGCTGAGCAAGTTCTCTTTGTAGTTTTTGTACTGTGCTGTCAGTGGATTTAGCCTCCAGGGCTTGTATAGCTGACAGTGAGTCTGTAAGAAATACCATCTTACCTGCAGCTGCTTGCAGCTTATTCATGTGCTGTGCTGCCATCAGAAGGGCTAAGAGTTCTGCTTTGTAGTTGGAACATATTCTTCCAGTAGGGGCCGCTAGAGACACAGTGGTAGCATCTGGGTGCCTAATGTACACTCCTGCTCAACCATTCATGGTTGCCTCCATTGCCGATCCATCTGTGTAAATTCTTATCCAGCTGTCTTCTGGAAACATGTAATGGAGATGTTCCATTGTAATTGCTTTTTTCTCTAGATTAGGCTCGGCATCTTTGCTTAATAATTTAGGGATGGAGGTTGAGAAGTTTAGTGGTACTGAGTCTGGTTCCCGCTGACAATATGAAATAGCAAAGTTGCTGTCAGTAGGACATAGCACAGAGTTGCAGTCAACAGGAGACAAAGCTGCAGTCAACGAGAGCACAAAACTGCAGTCATCCGAAAGTAGCAAAGTTGTTGTTAGTAGGGTGTAGCTAAATTTCCTGTAGTAAAAGTACTTCCTTGCAACTGTTATTTTGTTTAGTCTCCAGCAAGATTGTCTCGTCTCTGTTACAGGATCTTGGTGGCAAAAAGAAAGTGGCCTTTGCTTCATCTCAGTCTGAAGTCAATGATGAACACAGGTAAGTTCATCTACAGTGTGACGTCAATTTTGAACACAGGTAAGTTCATCTACAGTGTGATGTCAATGTTGAACACAGGTAAGTTCATCTACAGTGTGACGTCAATGTTGAACACAGGTAAGTTCATCTACAGTGTGATGTCAATGTTGAACACAGGTAAGTTCATCTACAGTGTGATGTCAATGTTGAACACAGGTAAGTTCATCTACAGTGTGATGTCAATGTTGAACACAGGTAAGTTCATCTACAGTGTGATGTCAATGTTGAACACAGGTAAGTTCATCTACAGTGTGATGTCAATGTTGAACACAGGTAAGTTCATCTTCAGTGTAACGTCAGTGAGGAACACATATTTATAGTACTATCATAGGGAGAGAGAGAATATATGTGTAATACTATCATAGAGAGAGTAGTAGTAATCTAATGTACACAACAAAAACCCAGTTTACCCTAGTGTTTTGAATGAAAATATCTTAACCTAGCATAATAAAATGTTTGTCCTGGTGTACAAGAAAATCATTTAGTCTAGTCTATGAACAGACTAGTCTACATGAACAGTTTAGTCTAGTGTACATGGACAGTCTAGTCTATATGGACAGTTTAGTCTAGTCTACATGGACAGTTTAATCTACATGAACAGTCCAGTCTACATGGACAGTTTAGTTTAGTCTGCATGGACAGTTTAGTCTAGTCTACATGAACAGTCTAGTCTAGTCTACATGAACAGTCTAGTCTAGTCTACATGAACAGTTTAGTCGTAGTCTACATGAACAGTTTAGTCTAGTCTACATGGACAGTTTAGTCTAGTCTACATGGACAGTTTAGTCTAGTCTACATGGACAGTCTAGTCTACATGGACAGTTTAGTGGTAGTCTACATGGACAGTTTAGTCTACATGAACGGTCTAGTCTACATGGAGTCTAGTCTAATGGATGATTTAGTCTAGTCAACATGAACAGTTTAGTCTAGCTATGAACAGTCTAGTCTACATGGAACAGTCTAGTCTGACATGGACAGTTTAGTCTAGTCTACATGAACAGTCTAGTCTACATGAACAGTCTAGTCTACATGGACAGTTTAGTCTACATGGACAGTTTAGTCTAGTCTACATGGACAGTCTAGTCTACATGGACAGTTTAGTCTAATCTACATGGACAGTTTAGTCTAGTCTACATGAACAGTTTCGTCTAGTCTACATGAACAATTTAGTCTAGTCTACATGAACAATTTAGTCTAGTCTACATGAACAATTTAGTCTAGTCTACATGAACAATTTAGTCTAGTGTAAAGAAAACACAGTGTTAGCATAGTGTATACGTAACATTACTCAAGAATGCACTTTGAACTCACATTGACTTGTTTTTTTCCTAACCCTGAAGTGAGTTGCCAGATAGCAAGTATTACCGCTCACAATGGAACAGTGAAGATAGCGACCAAGATGGAGACAATGTTCACCTACAGCAAGAATTGAGGCGGATGTAGGTCCCAGCTTTCTCATCTTTATATAATTATAATAATAATTTATCTCGTACCGTTATATGTTAGATAGGGCCTACAAGTAATTCCTCCATCCCACTCTGTCCTGGGCAACTCGCTCAATCTCCTCTGTGGAATTGAGATCAATATTTCCTGCCTCTCTCAGCAAAGTTTGTTTCATGGTCCCTTCCCGCCCCACCCCACCCTCCCTTCCCTATGGCGTCCTGTCTTTCTTGAACCCTGTGCATCCCATTTCAATGCCTGCTTTGTGATTCGTTGATCATTTCTTCTCAAGGTGTGTCCAACATATCTCCATCTTCTCTTTCTTATAACAGTTGTCACTAGTGGTTGACCAGACATTTCTCTGATTTCAACACTTCTGAATTCGTTCCATTTTATATTCATTATTTTTCAGACATCTATTTTCAAATGCATTGTACTGTACATCATTTTACTGTTTCCAGTCTTAGTTGCCTTTTCCCCTTCTTCAACCAATCGATTGACATATGCTCTTTTGTCTCTTCTAGCCGCACTTTTCACTCCCTTGTCTTTTTAGTCTATATTTTTCTTTAGCTTGGATTTCATCTGTTGCATTCTTAGTATTGAATATCACTAGTTTCATCTTTCTTCTTTCTTGAATACATTTCCAGGTGTCATCGCTAATCCAGGGTTTTCTGTCTTTTTTCTTTAATCCTGTGCTACTATTTGCCACCCCCAAATAGTGTGTCCTTTATCTTAGTCCATTTTTCTTCAATGTTCTGTTCATTTTCACCATTGAGTAACTCGAACCTATTCTTAAGTTTGAACTGATATTCCTCTTTTACTTCTTTATTGTGTAACCTTTGACTGTCTATTCGCAGTTGATCTTTTTTAGTATGATGAATTTTCAATTTAATAATAATAATAATTCATCTCGTACCGTTATATGTTACATAGGGCCTGCAAGTAATTTCTCCATACTGCTCTATCCTGGGCAACTCGCTCAATCTCCTCCATGGAACTGAGACCGTTATTTCCTGCCTCTCTCAGCAAAGTTCGCTTCAGGGTCTCCTTAGGTCGACCTCTCTTTCTTGAACCCTTTGCATCCCACTTCAATGCCTGCTTTGATATTCATTGATCATTTCTCCTCAAGGTGTGCCCAACATATCTCCATCTTTCTTATAACAGTTGTCACTAGTGGTTGACCAGACATGTCTCTGATTTCATCACTTCTCCTGAATTCGTTCCATTTTATATTCATTATTTTTCGCAGACATCTATTTTCAAATGCATTCAACTTGCTTTCTATATCTTTAGTCATTTTCCAACCCTCGCTAGCATATGTTAGGATTGATACAACATTTGAATTGAAAATTCGTAATTTAGTTTTAACTCTTTCCACGCCCATTTATTTTCTCAATTTTTAAGCAGTTAATTCAAGGGAAGTATTAAAAAAATTTTTAAATTACGATCCCAACTACTTGTCAATAAATAAACATATCTATATTATTATATACTAAATTGAAGAAAACTGGACAACCCAATAGAATAACAAGGTTAAAAGTAGTATAAGTAAAATAGTAGAAGTAAAACTAGAAAGACTTCTTATAAGGAAGCAACTCTATGGCGCAGTGTGCGGCTTAAAGCGTGCAACGGACTTCCGCCGTGGCGCAGTGTGCGGCTTAAAGCGTGGAAAGAGTTAATACTATATAACTTGCAGTTCCATATTTTATTTAGACTTTTAAAAGCTGATGTTGCTTTTCCAATTCGTATCATAATTTTTTTTAACATTTCCTGTGCAATCAAAATTGCTACCTAAATAGGTGAACTGCTTTGTTATTTTATCATTTTAGATTCCAGTGTGATATCTGCATTACTTGCCATAGGTGTCTTCAAATTTTCAATTTACCTATGCATAAATTATGATCACTTCCTACATCTGCCCTCAATAGTATTGGTATAGTCATTGGTATACAACATAGAAATAGTACACTACTGAATCTAGATCTCGTCTGACGCTCAAAAGTAGTTGGATCGCATCCTGTGTGAGTCGTATCCTGTGTGAAGCTATTATAATGTTTCTTCAGGGAGCCCTGATCTCATTGTAGATGAGATCAATTTTCTAGTTCTATCAGAAATACTTTCTATATCTTTAGTCATTTTCTAACTCTCGCTGGCATATGTTAGGATTGAGACAATATTGTAATTGAAAATTCATATTTTAATTTTAAAACTATGAAACTTTAAGTTCCATATTTTATTTAGACTTCTAAAAACTGATTTTGCTTTGACAATTCATACCATTATTTCTTTTTTGTGATCCCTCATACAATCAAAATTGCTACCTAAATAGATGCATTGCTCTGTTATTTTTATCGTTTTGGATTTGAGTGCTTGATATCATACATTATTTGTCATAGATGCTGTATGGATATTTATTATATTTAAAACATAGCTTTATTGAAACCATTTTTGTCTTTATTGTAAGTCCCACACTTTTATATCAGGTATTGACTGTTTAATGATAAACCCATTGTCAAAGGTTTACTTAAAATGATCATGAACCCAAAGCCAAGGGTTATATCGGACTGCTTACTATGAATTCAGTGTCAAGGGTTATCCGTTAGTGCGTGGCAACCTGATTGCTATAATGCGCCTCTTGGCTGGCTGTTTCCGACTTCACTCTTTTTCTAGAAAGACTGTGGTCTAACTCGAAGGATAGAAAAGTTGTAATAGAAGTAGGAGATAAAACAAGAAAGAGATGCCCTCCTCAAGAGGGAGGAGGGCTGCCATTTAACTCATAGCTGGGGAGTGAGTTGGTTGCAGCCAGAGTAACTACCACTCATTGGGGCCTCACTCTGCTCCCCGCCCTTTTGTTTGGCCTTTCACCTTCAGTCTGTTCGGCTTGGTTAGACCTGCCAGGAGTTAAGACTCACGCCGATATAGCCTAAAGGATCGTTAAGGCACACAAGCCCTCCAACCACGATAAGGTAGGCTAATGTGGAGGGGTCAAGGTTATAATCAGTAACTCAATGTTGAGTCTTCGTTTTTGCAATTGGTTTCATATTCTTAGCCAAAGATATAAGATGGGCTACCTCTATGTACTTGATTTGGAGTTCCTCTAGGGTCCCCCCATAGTTTGCTCTATATGCTTCGTTCATGTGGGCACACTTCTTTTCGCTGGTGTAGGTATCGTGAACATGACTGCAGGATGTGTTCTGAAGTCTGTGTTTCAGTCTGACATGCCCACTGTGCAGTCTGAGCTGAGTCTTATTCTGTACATGTAGGGGTTGAACCGTCAATGTTTAGTCTAAAACGCGCAGTGCGTGGTCTGGAGTCCAAGTCAGAGGACCAAAACCTGTGGGAAAAACCGTCCATCTCCATGAGGTGGCCCTGATAGCAGCCTGCATCACTGCAGTCTATTGAAATAAACAAAGGGTATAAGAGGAAGTATGGAACAGAACTGGTAAGAAAACAAAGATAAGAATACTAAGAGCAGGCATATTCCCAATAGCAACTTATGGATGTGAAGCATGGACATTTAATAAAGCAGACGGGGGACTGCCTAGAGTAGTTGATAGTAGCTCGGCCTGCTAGCTGTGAGACGCCTCATAGCTCGGGTTCGAACCTACTGTCCGGCATTTGTTCGAGTCCCCTGGTCTTACTCAGGACCATAACGTGAGTACCTCTGAAGTCGGAGAAAATCTGCCTGTATGGCGAGGGAATACTAATTACGAGTACATTGAGCACACGGCTGCCAGTGTAAAGTAATTTACAATGTGCACGCTGCTGCCATTGTAAGAAATTGAAAAACAGATTTTCACGCAAAAATCAGTTTCAGAGATGAAACTTCGTTTGAGTTGAAAGCGGACGAAAGAGAGAGAGAGAATAAAGCAGTGGAAAAACATATATGTGCTTTTGAATATAAGTGTTACAGAAGAGTCCTCCATATATCATGGACAGAGAAGAGAACAAATAGATCTATACAGGAAGAACTCAAAATCAAAGTAAACTGGCTTATGCTACAAATAAGAAAGAGAAATTTGAGATATTTTGAACATATAAAAAGACATGAAGGGCTGAGAAGACCATCATGGAAGGAGGCATACCGGCAAAGAGAAGAAGAGGAAGACCACGGAGAAGATGGATTCAGGATGTAACTGATGGTTTGAACATGACGGCTGCAGAGGCAGGACATCTTGCCTATGAGAGGGAGAAATTCTGGAGGACTGTTGGGGTGGCAAAGTTCTGCTCAGGACACACTATTTGATGATGATATGAGGAAGGCATACATGGTTGTAAAATGAAATTGTGAACATGAATATCTCGGACCAAAATGTACAGATATCACAGCATTGCTATAAATTTATGCACAACGCAACAAATAGCTGGTCGGGATGTAAAAACCCCAGCTCTTCTTCTTCTTTGCGTTCGTTCTTTACGACCAATTTAAATCACTCTTTGTGATATGTTTGATCTTTGCCAAGAACGTGTATATGTTGCACATTGGTTTGGTAGGCCCCTAAACGCATAGACTTTTACACATTTAGGACACGTGCATCCGATTTCAGCCAAACCTCCTTAGTCGCCTCTTACGACATGCATGGCAGGTAACAGTGGTTATATTCTTTACACCCCAAATTTGGGTCCCGGACAAAGATCAAACATATCACAAAGAGTGATTAAAATTGGTCAGAAGAACGAACGCAAGAAGAAGACGTTTCCAATTCATGTTTCACACTTCTTCTCAGTTACAGGACTGATGCTGACGATAGACTATCTTTGGATGAGGTACATCAAAAACCAAAGTCTTCCAAGGCTAATATACAAACAAATGCCTTTGCTAGACATCTTGCTCTGAATCGACAATCTGAACTGGGGGCAGCACATATGACTTTGAAAAATGAAGATCTGATAGTCAGGAAGAAACACAAGGTAGATTTATACTTGTTTACTGAATGTTTGAGAGGCAGAATTGTTAGTATATTTACTTTCTAGTTGTCTTGATTCGATTACTAGTTCGGTGAACATTTTTAATGGCTCTCTAGTCAACCCAGCCTTATTTGGGTACTCATCAGGTGCCGTACCGGCTGGCATAGGCGATCATGGATCTTCACAAATCTCTGTCTTTGGTGTTTGCTATCAACTCAGATGTTAACGCTCTAACGTGCCATGAAATCATGATATCCAAAATTGTCGCTCTTTGTCTAGTATACCCTTGATTTTACCGGTTGTCACAATGTGTTCTAAACCTCCCTCCTCATCACATGCCCGAAAAATGATGACTTGCTCTTTCATATACTGATAATTAGCTTTCTCTGTGTCTTGATCTCATATGAGTACTGGAAAACTATATTTAAAATATTTTGTTAAACTATTAAATAAATTTTTTTTTTAAATTGTTAAATAATCCCTCTAGCCCATTTATACCTTAGGGTTTCTTCTTTGCGTCGTTCTTTACCAATTTTAATCACTTTTTGTGATATGTTTGATCTTTGCCAAAAACGTGTATACGTTGCACATTGGTTTGGTAGGCCCCTAAACGCAGACTTCTACACGTTTAGGACATGTGCATCCGATTTCAGCCGAACCTCCTTACTCGCCTCTTACGACATGCGTGGCAGGTAACAGTGGTTCTATTCTTTACACCCCAAATTTGGGCCCTGGTAACCAGTCAGGCAACCTTAGGGTTTGAAGTACCTGTCACTTTATATTTCTACATCCTAGTGTGCAGAAGGTAGGAAAGTCAATTCCTTTTCTCATGTGTCGAATGTGTGATTGAACCCACAACCCTCTTGTGTCCGAGTCGATAGGAAAACACTTATGTCCGAGTCGATAGGAAAACACTTATGTCCGAGTCGATAGGAAAACACTTATGTCCGAGTCGATAGGAAAACACTTATGTTCGAGTCGATAGGAAAACACTTATGTCCGAGTCGATAGGAAAACACTTATGCATTACACTAATCTGTACCACCAGAGAACTACTGGGAAGTAAAGTCTTGTTGTTGCTAACATCACCCTCATGTGTCACTTGATAAATAAACAATGCAGGCCTAACATTGTATCCCCCCCCCAGTACACTACTAAATGGTATGACACCAGATCCTTACTTAACTTACTCTATGTTTGAGCTGTTCCTTCTTTTGAAATATCTCCCTAGGAAGCTACCTAGTAAATTCTTCTTCTGCATTCTCACTAGATTGAGATTTCGGATTCTCTAATAAAGGCAGCCGTCTGTCTCAGATTATCAGCCGCGCCATACAGTTTGTCTTCTGCATTCTCACTAGATTGGGATTTGATTCTCTAATAAAGGCAGCCGTCTGCCTCAGATTATCAGCCACGCCATACAGTTTATCTTGGACGCTAGTGTAAGTGGGCCACCTCTTTCTTCTCAAGTCTGCACACTGGAGGCGGTTCTGTAGGATATAATTCCTATGATTTCTGCTTCCCGTTTGTGCCGACCTCTTCCAGCAGTAAGTTTTGACCACCCTCGTGATGGTGGGTCTGACATTCTTACTGCGTGGCTTAATCTCAGAGGCAGATTGGCGACCGTAGAATCTGTTATCCCATTCCTCATTGTTAGGGGCCGTTGCACCATGTTATGCGCCTTACGGGCCCTAGTAAATAACAAGCGTTATCAATATCTCATAAGGTACCTGATATCCAGCACCTAGCCCGTATGTTGCCAGGACTCACAAGGGGAGCAAAGTATAGTAACACTGTGACCTACAAGGCATGTCGTAAGATTCGACTGAGGTAAGGGCCTAGGGAAGCTACCCTAGTAAATAAAAAGTGCTGCAGAAATCGGATGTGCTGGCCTACATGTAGACACATAACTGGTACAACATCCAATCGCTCTTAGGCTCAGATAACATACAAGCAGATTACCAACAGACAGGTCTCCTCAAAGAGCAATGTTACTCCGATACAATGGATACAAAGCAAAAGGTGGAACCTCAGAGATAACAGAGGACAAAAAACATCATTTATGAAGCGCACACAAAAACCTGTTCTATAAATCTCTTCTTATCCTGAGACTGTGAGGCAAAACAGGATTGGAGGGATAAAAAAAAAATGTATGGTTGTTGATGTAACAAGCTTTGATGTTGTACGTCTCACTCTATGTGATTTATCTATCGTCAGATGCTGCGTAAGTTCTATGAGAAGGATCATGAGGAGTTTGTGGATGATGTGGAGTATATGCTAGGGAGAGACCAGGAGAAAGCTGCAGAAACGGTACTACTTTTATTTGTGTTATAACTACGATGATAGATGAAGTAAAGATTGGGAATTTTCATTTTCTAATTTAATTAACAGATATTTGGTTGCTCTGTTCTCTAGGTCTATTTTAGCATGGTGGTTTCATGTATTCACAAAATATATATGTGACTGCAATAAAACTATTTGATTGGCAAAAATATGGGCTATGGGACAAATAGCACTTGTCCTCTCTCTCTCTGAGGAGGACATCCTTTTTCTTGTCTTGTCTTCTACTTCTATGACACTTTCCCTTAAGCATAAGGGATTAAACTACAGTGTCCAGGAAGCACACCCTGCAAAAAAGCCTGGGTTGGTGAGACAACAGAAGGCTGAAGTCATCTAGAGTAGGACGACTCCAGACAAACCCGGGAAGACAGATCTCGTCAGCAGGGGACTGCAACTGTCTAGAGAACAACCTCAAAAAAAGATGTCCTCAGAAACGGAATGTGTCAGCCATTATTGGCGGGAGGAATCGACACATACGAACAACTCAAATGACTCCCTCAAAGACCTAAGCAGAACAGACCAGGTCATTATATTTCGACTACGCACCGGACACTGCAGACTCAACAAACACTTATACAGACTAGGAATAAGTCAAACAGCTCTCTGCCAGTGTCAGCAGGCAGAACAGACACCAGAGCATATCCTGCAAGACTGTCCTCTTCTGTGTGAGCTGAGAAGCAACATGTGGCCACACCAGTCGACCTGAAAACTAAGCTTTGGGAAACCTGACAGACCTGAAGCTGTCTGCCCAGTTTGTGGTCCACAGTAAATTAAGCGCATGACCAGAGATCGCTGAAGAAGAAGAAGAAGATTGGCAAACACGTATCACAAAGTACTGTAGTTTCACAAATTACAAAACAATGACAAAATACAGCAACGTTTGACCAACAATGCCTTTATCAAGCAAAACGAACAACAGGAGTAAAAGGAGTACTCCGTTGTTCGCTTGCTTGATAAATGCCTTGGTTGAAACGTGCTGATTTTGTCATTGTTTTTGTAATTTGTCAAACTACAGTACTTTGTGGTTTTATGTAGGATTCTTTGCTGTTGTTAATACTTTTATATATTTTTTATTTTATGCCACATATCCTGTCATGGAAAGGATCCTGAACACTTCACATTATATGTCACATTACTTCCTGTTGATTTGTCACATAATTCGCTCTCTTAAAACTTTCTTTTCCTATATACTTTACATTGTTCTCTTTAGATACATCAGATTACTCTCTTTCCTTGTCTTTCTCTCAACATGTTACATTACTGTTTTTGTATCATCCTTGTTGCAAGTTTGAATAGAGTCATGTAAACATTGTGATAGTTTACATACTGTAGTAGAAGTTTGTTGAAGTGATTGTTTACATACTGTAGTAGAAACTTGTTGAAGTGATAGTTTACATACTGTAGTAGAAGTGTGTTGAAGTGATAGTTTACATACTGTAGTAGAAGTGTGTTGAAGTGATAGTTTACATACTGTAGTAGAAGCTTGTTGAAGTGATTGTTTACATACTGTAGTAGAAGCTTGTTGAAGTGATAGTTTACATACTGTAGTAGAAGCTTGTTGAAGAAACAAGTCGACTAGATCCATCTGACTTATTTGTTGATATCTTGATTCCTCTAGGAGCAGAAGTTTGTACAGAAATGTGCTGGAGCTGCTGCTGCTGCTGCTAGTAAACAGAAAAGTGTCCAGAAAGTGAGAGGTATGCTCTTGTTATGTACCCAAGCTGGTCGGTTGGTTAAGTAACAGGTAGGCTCTTGTTATGTACCCAAGCTGCTCGGTTGGTTAAGTGAGAGGTAGGCTCTTGTTATGTACCCAAGCTGGTCGGTTGGTTAAGTGAGAGGTAGGCTCTTGTTATGTACCCAAGCTGGTCGGTTGGTTAAGTGAGAGGTAGGCTCTTGTTATGTACCCAAGCTGGTCGGTTGGTTAAGTGAGAGGTAGGCTCTTGTTATGTACCCAAGCTGGTCGGTTGGTTGTGTTAAGTGAGAGGTAGGCTCTTGTTATATACCCAAGCTGGTCGGTTGTTTATATTAAGAAATCACCAAGTTTCTTCTTCGATTTCTCTACACTAACCACTTGTTACACCACTCTTTGTGGACTGTTCGTGATGTATGCCTTTGAACGCGAGGTCATTGTGCCAGCTTGGCACCTGTAGGTCAACATATTAATTGTAAAAAACATTTTAGCTTATCTAGGGGAACCGCCCGAGTGGTTACCGGGCCCAAATTTGGGGTGTAAAGAATAGAACCACTGTTACCTGCCATGCATGTCGAAGAGGCGACTAAGGAGGTTTGGCTGAAATCGGATGCATGTGTCCTAAACGTGGAGAAGTCTATACGTTTAGGGGCCTACCAAACCAATGTGCAACGTATACACGTTCTTGGCAAAGATCAAACATATCACAAAGTGATTAAAATTGGTCGTAAAGAACGACGCAAAGAAGAAGAAGATCTAGGGGAACCCCATTGCCTCGTAGCCTTTGACCTCGATGTCAAAGTTTCCCAGTCGACACCATCAGGGCATGTTTTCACAAATGGGCTACTCATTTTCACTTTTCACGCTTCCTATGAAAGACTAGCTGACCCAGCTCTGCAGGAGGCATAGCCAGATGTAGAACACACCTTGTTAGTAGGACATGACCAACAGGAAATATGACTTCTGGAAAAAATTAGCACCGTGAACTATAACTTGACTGCTTTTTTTGTCACTCGCTATGAATTCAAACGTAGTCAGGGTGCCTAATATGACACTTCCGACTGATTTTTGCATGGGGCTTGTTTTCTTTATTATCAGTATCCCCCGCCCGAGTGGTTACCGGCCCAAATTTGGGGTGTAAAGAATAGAACCACTGTTACCTGCCACGCATGTCGTAAGAGGCGAATAAGGAGGTTTGGCTGAAATCGGATGCATGTGTCCTAAACATGTAGAAGTCTTATGCATTTAGGGGCCTACCAAACCAATGTGCAACGTATACACGTTCTTGGCAAAGATCAAACATATCACAAAGAGTGATTAAAATTGGTCGAAAGAACGAACGCAAAGAAGAAGAAGAGTATCCCTCAACATTCAGGCGAGCCTTACTCTGACTTCTGGGGACCTTTGTCATTTCGATCCTAAAGTAAAAGATCAGGAAACCTGTAGTTGAACCATGTACTGCTTGAACAACGAAGAAAATTTGTTGGCCTCGGACCCCGGAATTAGCACTGCACTTGGTTAGTAGCAAAGGATGCTATCGACTTTGCTATCAGTGCCCTTCTTGCTTGCCCGAGGAATAGAACCACTGTTACCTGTCATGCATGTCGTAAGAGGCGACTAAGGAGTTTTGGCTGAAATCGGATGCATGTGTCCTAAATGTGTAGAAGTCTATGTGTTTAGGGACCTACCAAACCAATGTGCAACGTATACATGTTCTTGGCAAAGATCAAACATATCACAAAGAGTGATTACAATCGGTCCTAAAGAACGAACGCAAAGAAGAAGAAGAAGCGCCTCTCTTGACTATTGTATCATTGAGCTTCACTGACATCACTCTCATCCACCTAATGGTAGTACAGTTCAATTTTGACTCCTTTGTCCTGACTGGTTAGGAAATCCACAGTTCTTCAATGCTGTGTAAAACATAAATGCTATAAGACATTGGTTTGGAAGGACAAAAGCCCAAGCACTGTCGAATTAATTAATGAATAAAACAACAAAAATTAAATATTTAACAAATGTTGCAATTGTTGTATTGTACATTGTACCATACTCCTTCATCATGTCCATGTTCATAATGTGTGGCTATTTCTAGGCACATCAGGAAAGCCAACGCGCAAGAAGTCCAAGATGAAGATAACAAGATACCAACCACCTGAGAGAGATATTCAAACACCTCCACACGGTAAGTACATGTTAAACTCACTGATCTAAGAACTTGAATTCAATTGAGAAGAGAGAGATCCAAGAACATGAATTCAGTTCAGAAGAAATAGATTCAAGAACATGAATTCAATTCAGAAGAAATAGATTCAAGAACATGAATTCAGTTCAGAAGAAATAGATTCAAGAACAGGAATTCAATTGAGAAGCAATAGATTCAAGAATATGAACAAGTTGTGAGTATAACAGAAGAAAAAAAGTAGAAAAGGAAACTGATAACGTTATGTTATCTGGGACAATATGGAAGTCAAGAAAGTTGTTTAAAAATAAATAAAGTTATAAAAATTTGATTTTGAGCTCCTGTGGTTCCATGACACTTGCACACATGACAATTGCGCACATATGGAACTGAACACAGACAAATATTATGTTTTAATGTAAATAGACAAGTGACATTAATAATTTCATAAACCCGTGCCATAAATACAAATGACTGCAAATTAGAGGCATCCTGTGTAAAACTTATATTTAATAATACAGAGATTTTTTCTTCTGCTTTTTTCAATGATAACTGATCTAGTTTACGGGACCGAGAGAGAGATCGATCTAGTTTATATCAATATCATTTATATTACTTCTATATTTTATCTGTATGAAATAGTTACACTTGAAGGTGAAGAAGATTTGTTGCCCTTTTTGATGGATGAGTTCCCTTACCTGCACCTCTCGGAGCACACCTGGCATGAGTTGTGGAGGAAAGGTATCCGTCAGATAGAGACTCTCACACAATCATACCAGGAGATTGAACGCAACAAATCTCGTGCACAAACTCAGGTAACTGCTCAGATAACTACTTGCTACTCTGGTAACTACTTGTTACTCAAATAACTGCTCTCCACTCAGGTAACTGCTCTCTACTCTGGTAACTGCTCGCTACTCAGGTAACTGCTCATTACTCGGGTAACTGCTCTCTACTCTGGTAACTGCTCTCTACTCAGGTAACTGCTCTCTACTCTGGTAACTGCTCTCTGCTCTGGTAACTGCTCTCTGCTCTGGTAACTGCTCTCTGCTCTGGTAACTGCTCTCTGCTCTGGTAACTGCTCTCTGCTCTGGTAACTGCTCTCTGCTCTGGTAACTGCTAGTAATTTGCTAAAGAATAATTGTTTGTAAATAATTTTGTGACACAGTTTCTTTTCTCTGTGTGTTTGTGGAATGGGACTTTCATAGCAAGTTATAGTTCAATCAATTAAGAGCCATGACTGCTGGCATAGGCGATCAGGTCTCTCCACAACTTCCTCCTTCATGCAGGTAGTCAATTCTGACGTCGATCTTTTGTTGAACCAAGAGTTCAGACCATCCAACACCTTCTTTCTCTGTCTTCCACAATCTGGTTCAGATTCCATGTGAAGTGGATTGTTCTTGTCCAGTGATCCTTAATCTTCTTCTTCTGCATTCTCACTAGATTGGGATTTCGGATTCTCTAATAAAGGCAGCCGTTTGCCCCAGATTATCAGCCATGCCATACAGTTTGTCTTGGACGCTAGTGTAAGTGGGCTACCTCTTTCTTCTCAAGTCTGCACACTGGAGGCAGTTCTTAGGATATAATCCCTATGATTTCTGCTTCCCGTTTGTGCCGACCTCTTCCAGCAGTAAGTTTTGGCCACACTCGTGATGGTGGGTCTGATATTCTTACTGCGTGGCTAAATCTCCGAGGCAGATTGGCGCCGTAGAATCCGTTATCCCATTCCTCATTGTGAGGGGTCGTTGCACCATGTTATGCGCCTTATGGCCTGGTGCATCCGTTTCTGCAAGCATTTGTTTCGGGTTAGCATTCCCTAGGGACACATGCATCCGATTTCAGTCAAACCTCCTTAATCGCCTCTTACGACATGCGTGGCAGGTAACAGTTTTTCTATTCTTTACACCACAAATTTGGGCCCCGGTAACCACTCGGGCGGATCCTTAATCTTACCTGACTTGACCTGCAGAGAATGAAAACATTGATATAGTTTGGGCATATCAAAAAAGATACAAAGTGTTTGAGAAGAACATTATGGGAGGAGGAAGACCACGAAGAAGATGGATTCAGGATGTAACCGATGATTTGAGCATGATGACTGCAGAGTCAAGACATCTGGCCTGTGAGAGAGAGAAATTCTGTAGGACTGTTAGGGTGGAAATGTTCTGCTCAGGACGAGCTATATGATGATGATGAGATCAGCTATTCTTGAATTTCTATGCAACTGAATCTCATCTCCAATACATGACTGAAGAGCCAACAGGTCTCATCCCCAGCACATGACTGAAGAGGCAACAGGTCTCATTCAGACAAGTCCAGAAGTCACAGATAATGGGGCTATCTGTCAGCTGTGTTATAAGCCAGTGTTATCTTCTTCTTTGCGTTCATTCTTTACGACTAATTTTAATCACTCTTTGTGATATGTTTGATCTTTGCCAAGAACATGTATACGTTACACATTGGTTTGATAGGCCCCTAAACGCATATACTTCTACATGTTTAGGACATGTGCATCCGATTTCAGCCAAAGCCAGTGTTATAACTATGATGCAGAAATTCTGGCAATCAACTGAGAAACTGGTAAACCCTAATCTCAGTTCACAACCTACGAAATTATGGATAGATACAGGATCAACACTCCAAGCACTCTCAAGTCCAGAAAATTGTTAGATCTACAAGTCCTGCTGTCTAAACTGTATAACCAGCACAAGATCATCATGTAGTCCATACCATCTGACTGTGGAATACCATGACAGAAAACTTACTCCTCAAAGAGAAGGTGCTGCAGTTGAGCAACTGGATGTTCAGCCACACTCCCAGCCATATAGGAGACAGGCAATAAAACATAGATCCTGTGTTCAAATAAAAGATTCCTTGGCAGAAAAAATCCATAGGAGTAGGCTGAAAAGCCGCTGTTAGGGCAAAATCATCAAAACCAAATAACATAAAATTCCGACAAATGATGCACATTTAAGGTTTGTGTGACCTGTTACATGTGTGACCTCTGACCTGTTACATGTGTGGCAGTAGAACACAGGGACCACTTACCTGTCACATGTGTGGAACTGAAACAGAGTGACCTGCGACTGTTACTTGTGTTCATATGCTCATATTCGTATAGTGATCATCCTTTTATTTTTCATTGTCTTTTTTGATTAATTAAAATTGTATTTCTTCTTCAACATTCTTGGGCCATTGTCCAAGTTAAATACTATAGTGCGTTTCAAAATGATTTTCCGCATGGTAAATTTAATATCTCTGCAACCGCTTGACCGCAATTGTTGTAACTTTGCATATGATCTAATGATCGTAATGTCCCGAGGTTGATATTTTTTACTCAATAACAAACGTATGGTTTAAAATTTTCTTTATGTAAAGTATATAAAAGTGACCATCTCCTTAGCCATATAATGAGAATTATTACCCCTTCATATTTGTGAGATGTTGCAAGTTCCACGACTTGCACATTTTTCACATGGTTTTCCCAATTTTAATCGCTTTATCGCACTTTAAAAAATGTATAATGATCCTTCCGGTGTGTTTAGTTACAATTTACCGTTTGTGTTTTCAGAGCATAGGTGTATTACAAAACATTTAGTATTCTAGATTTGTTATACAATGGGTATGAAAATCAAGTTTTTTACACTGCATACAGTGGCTGTGAAAATGTATAAATATTTTATCAGAGAATCTAATCGTGGAAAACTGTATCGGAGTATATCAAATCCTGAACAGAGAACTATGCATGCTTTGGGCTTAAGTAAAAGATACGGATTACAATTATACGGACAACAGGGAGTATCATACCGAGATGAACGGTAACATATTTAGAGATTGGATTGAACATACTCTTCTTCCGTCCCTAGACAGACATCCTGTGTGATAACGGACAACGCATCATACCACAACACTGTGTCAGAAGAAGACAAAATCCTGACATCTTCGAGTACAAAAGATGCTATAAAACTTTGGCTCAGAAAGGAGAACATTCCATTTAACGAGGGGTTTTGAAGCCTGAATTACTATCTATTGTTAAAACATCACAGAAGACCAGGGTATTCCAAACAGACAAGTTGATTCAACAGCATGGTCATGTGTGTTTGAGACTACCACCTTATCATTCACACTTAAACCCAATTGAACTCATTTGGGCCAAAGTTAAAGGACTGGCAGCAGCTGAAAATAAAACTTTCAAGCTAAGCAATATGAAAGAACTAACATATGCCGCCCTGTCGAAGATAGACAGAGATTATTGGTGTAAATGCGAAGATCATGTCTTAAAGGAGGAAAATGACTACTGGGACAAAGATGGACTGTCGTCAGTGCAGCCAAGAATAGTCATCAATATGTTAGACTCATCGGACTCAGAGTAAGTGAGTAAACACTTTATATGATTTTTATAATATGAGTTATCTCACCCCCCAAAATTCGAATTGTATATACGCCTATACCGAAAATATGTGATTTTTTAAATTTACGGTAAATTATTTTCTTCCAACACCAAATAATTACTAGGTTTGAAAAGATCAAAGGAATTCCCCGTTGCAAGAAAAGTACACTACCTGCAACATTGAATTTTAGAAAATCGTTGGGACATCGGAAATACAACACCACATGCAAAAATCACGTTCATCCATGCAATGAATATGGAGATATTTGAGGTCAATCATTGACCGAACGTTTTGAAATGCACTATAGTCATTATTGTCTAAATTTAATACGTCATTATTGGACACACCTTGAGAAGTAATGATCAAATAATATTGAAGTGGGGTGCAAAGGGTTCAAGAAAGAGAGGACCACCTAAGGAGACCCTGAAACGAACTTTGCTGAGAGGCAAGAAATATTAGTCTCAGTTCCATGGAGGTTATTGAGCGAGCTGCCCAGGATAGAGCAGTATGGAGAAATTGCTTCCAGGCCCTATGTAACGGTATGACAGGAATGATTATTTATTGTCTGAGTTTAATACTAGCCGTTATTATCTAAGTTGAAAGTTGTTAGTTGATCTGTGCTGTTGTTCCATGTTACCTTGTGATTTGTTGATGTGATTCTCAGTTGACAGATGCTGCAGAACGTCATAATATGCTGTCGGAGATCATGAGGAAACAGTTGGAACATACTCGGAGAATGGTAAGATAAAATTATTGTCTATTGGTGTAAATCTGAGATCATAGACCTATCGGAGATGGACGATAAAACATAGGTCCTGTGTTCAAGTTGAATATGTAAATGAAACCTTGGTAGGTAAAAATCAAGAAGTGCAGGCTGGAAAGCCACTGCCTTGGCAAAATTCATTAGAAAGATTACAAAATAAAATTCCTGCAAAATATTTTCACCAGGGGGACACTTTGGAGTTCATGCACTGCTGCTGAGATCTCCTATGCAAGAAAAAGATAAAAGCACACATGGTTACTCACCGAAGCGAAATGATGATGTTCTAATGAATCATACATCTGATATGTGACCTAACTTATGACATTCAACAATTGAGTGTACTACTGGAGGAATGTCATCGTGGACGAAATTTTACAGTCTTCTATTGCACATTTGGGGAATTTTACAGTCTTCTATTGCACATTTGGGGAATTTTAGTCTTCTATTGCACATTTGGAGAATTTTACAGTCTTCTATTGCATATTTGGGGAATTTTACAGTCTTCTATTGCACATTTGGAGAATTTTACAGTCTTCTATTGCACATTTGGAGAATTTTACAGTCTTCTATTGCACATTTGGGGAATTTTAGTCTTCTATTGCACATTTGGAGAATTTTACAGTCTTCTATTGCACATTTGGAGAATTTTACATTTTTCTTTTGCATATTTGTGAAATGGCTGTAAACAAATTAAAGAAACCCTTTTTATACCTTGGGGCACACCCGAGTGGTTACCGGGGCCCAAATTTGGGGTGTAAAGAATAGAACCACTGTTACCTGCCACGCATGCCGTAAGAGGCGACTAAGGAAGTTTGGCTGAAATCGGATGCACATGTCCTAAACGTGTAGAAATATATGCGTTTAGGGCCTACCAAACCAATATGCAACGTATACACATTCTTGGCAAAGATCAAACATATCACAAAGAGTGATTCAAATTAGTTGTAAAGAACTAACGCAAAGAAGAAGAAGAAGTATACCTTGAGGTATATTGGGTAATACAGTAATATCTAGAGCATAGATTCCCAAACTTTTTCGGCCCACCGCCCACTTTGCACAACAAAAACTTTGTAACGCCCTCCTCCACATTATAACAATTTGCCAACACCCCCTACACATTATAACATTTTGCCAACACCCCTCCCACATATACACATGCTCTATTTTCTCTTTGACATAAAAATTGATATATATTTCTGTAATACATGGTCAATTTTCAAAGGATTTTTGCATGAAAAAGAAAGTTGATGAAAAAATGGATCGTGTAAGGTGGACATAAGATGAATTAAAATGAAGAATTCAAATTTTAAATGATTATTCAATCGCAAAATCCCAAAAATATTTTATTTTAAAATATTTATTTCTTCTTTAAGAAGCCACCGACCCCTAATCGCATGAACACCCCCCAAATTCTACTGAGCCCACTATCGCCTCCCTAGAATGCTTCAGCGCCCTCTGGGGGCGGTACCCCACTTTGCGAAATGATGATCTAGAGTAATACAGTGTTAGTCATGTATCGTTCATTGACCGTCGGCACACGATGGGTGATGTGGTCAGCATCATGCCGGTCACCTTTACTTCCCAGTGCTTTTATAGGGAACTGTGGAATGGAACCCCGACCACTAGCCTAACCAAGTTCACTAAAAACTACACTACTGCAGCTTTCAGGAAATGATTGATTGTATTATTATTATATGTGAGGAGAAGTAATTGATTTGTGATACTATCTGTGAGAAGTTATTGATTTGTGATACTATCTATGACAAGTTATTGATTTGTGATACTATCTGTGAGAAGTAATTGATTTGTGATACTATTTAACAAATGTAGCTTATACTAATGATATTCTCTTTGACATGTTGTCTGCAACAAGAGATCAAGCTAACAAATGTAGCTTATACTAATGATATTCTCTTTGACATGTTGTCTGCAACAAGAGATCAAGCTAACAAATGTAGCTTATACTAATGATATTCTCTTTGACATGTTGTCTGCAACAAGAGATCAAGCTAACAAATGTAGCTTATACTAATGATATTCTCTTTGACATGTTGTCTGCAACAAGAGATCAAGCTAACAAATGTAGCTTATACTAATAATATTCTCTTTGACATGTTGTCTGCAACAAGAGATCAAGCTAACAAATGTAGCTTATATAGGGTGTTCAACATAAAAGTAGCCTAATTTACAGGCTTTTATTAGTCAATTGGGCTACTTTTATCTTGAACACCCTGTACTAATGATATTCTCTTTGATATATTGTCTGCAGCAAGAGATCAAGCTAACAAATGTAGCTTATACTAATAATATTCTCTTTGATATATTGTCTGCAGCAAGAGATCAAGCTAACAAATGTAGCTTACACTAATGATATTCTCTTTGATATATTGTCTGCAGCAAGAGATCAAGCTAACAAATGTAGCTTACACTAATGATATTCTCTTTGATATATTGTCTGCAGCAAGAGATCAAGCTAACAAATGTAGCTTATACTAATGATATTCTCTTTGATATATTGTCTGCAGCAAGAGATCAAGCTAACAAATGTAGCTTACACTAATGATATTCTCTTTGATATATTGTCTGCAGCAAGAGATCAAGCTAACAAATGTAGCTTATACTAATAATATTCTCTTTGATATATTGTCTGCAGCAAGAGATCAAGCTAGCAAATGTAGCTTACACTAATGATATTCTCTTTGATATATTGTCTGCAGCAAGAGATCAAGCTAACAAATGTAGCTTATACTAATAATATTCTCTTTGATATATTGTCTGCAGCAAGAGATCAAGCTAACAAATGTAGCTTATACTAATAATATTCTCTTTGATATATTGTCTGCAGCAAGAGATCAAGCTAACAAATGTAGCTTACACTAATGATATTCTCTTTGATATATTGTCTGCAGCAAGAGATCAAGCTAACAAATGTAGCTTACACTAATGATATTCTCTTTGATATATTGTCTGCAGCAAGAGATCAAGCTAACAAATGTAGCTTATACTAATAATATTCTCTTTGATATATTGTCTGCAGCAAGAGATCAAGCTAACAAATGTAGCTTACACTAATGATATTCTCTTTGATATGTTGTCTGCAGCAAGAGATCAAGCTAACAAATGTAGCTTATACTAATAATATTCTCTTTGATATATTGTCTGCAGCAAGAGATCAAGCTAACAAATGTAGCTTATACTAATGATATTCTCTTTGATATATTGTCTGCAGCAAGAGATCAAGCTAACAAATGTAGCTTACACTAATGATATTCTCTTTGATATATTGTCTGCAGCAAGAGATCAAGCTAACAAATGTAGCTTATACTAATAATATTCTCTTTGATATATTGTCTGCAGCAAGAGATCAAGCTAGCAAATGTAGCTTACACTAATGATATTCTCTTTGATATATTGTCTGCAGCAAGAGATCAAGCTAACAAATGTAGCTTATACTAATAATATTCTCTTTGATATATTGTCTGCAGCAAGAGATCAAGCTAACAAATGTAGCTTATACTAATAATATTCTCTTTGATATATTGTCTGCAGCAAGAGATCAAGCTAACAAATGTAGCTTACACTAATGATAATCTCTTTGATATGTTGTCTGCAGCAAGAGATCAAGCTAACAAATGTAGCTTACACTAATAATATTCTCTTTGATATATTGTCTGCAGCAAGAGATCAAGCTAACAAATGTAGCTTATACTAATGATATTCTCTTTGATATGTTGTCTGCAGCAAGAGATCAAGCTAACAAATGTAGCTTATACTAATGATATTCTCTTTGATATATTGTCTGCAGCAAGAGATCAAGCTAACAAATGTAGCTTACACTAATAATATTCTCTTTGATATATTGTCTGCAGCAAGAGATCAAGCTAACAAATGTAGCTTATACTAATGATATTCTCTTTGATATGTTGTCTGCAGCAAGAGATCAAGCTAACAAATGTAGCTTATACTAATGATATTCTCTTTGATATATTGTCTGCAGCAAGAGATCAAGCTAACAAATGTAGCTTATACTAATGATATTCTCTTTGATATATTGTCTGCAGCAAGAGATCAAGCTAACAAATGTAGCTTACACTAATGATATTCTCTTTGATATGTTGTCTGCAGCAAGAGATCAAAGAACACAAACAATATCAGATTCAGATCCGTAACAAAAGTCATGAAAAGCGCATCCAGTCTGCCAGGGCAAGACGATACTATAATGAATATCAAGTCCGTGCCAGAGCCAAGATTCTCAAGAAGAGAACAAAGGAAGAAATGGTCTGTAATACTTGACTTGATAGTACTTGTAAATGATAAGGAGAGGTTGAGAGAATGTTGGAAGTGATAAGATGAGGTTGAGAGAATGTTGGAAGTGGTAAGATGAGGTTGAGAGAATGTTGGAAGTGGTAAGATGAGGGTGAGAGAATGTTGGAAGTGGTAAGATGAGGTTGAGAGAATGTTGGAAGTGGTAAGATGAGGTTGAGAGAATGTTGGAAGTGGTAAGATGAGGTTGAGAGAATGTTGGAAGTGGTAAGATGAGGTTGAGAGAATGTTGGAAGTGGTAAGATGAGGGTGAGAGAATGTTGGAAGTGATAAGATGAGGTTGAGAGAATGTTGAAAGTTATAAGATGAGGTTGAGAGAATGTTGGAAGTGATAAGATGAGGTTGAGAGAATGTTGGAAGTGGTAAGATGAGGTTGAGAGAATGTTGGAAGTGGTAAGATGAGGTTGAGAGAATGTTGGAAGTGATAAGATGAGGTTGAGAGAATGTTGGAAGTGGTAAGATGAGGTTGAGAGAATGTTGGAAGTGATAAGATGAGGTTGAGAGAATGTTGGAAGTGGTAAGATGAGGTTGAGAGAATGTTGGAAGTGATAAGATGAGGTTGAGAGAATGTTGGAAGTGATAAGATGAGGTTGAGAGAATGTTGGAAGTGGTAAGATGAGGTTGAGAGAATGTTGGAAGTGGTAAGATGAGGTTGAGAGAATGTTGGAAGTGATAAGATGAGGTTGAGAGAATGTTGGAAGTGATAAGATGAGGTTGAGAGAATGTTGGAAGTGATAAGATGAGGTTGAGAGAATGTTGGAAGTGATAAGATGAGGTTGAGAGAATGTTGGAAGTGGTAAGATGAGGTTGAGAGAATGTTGGGAAATGATAAGATGAGGTTGAGAGAATGTTGGAAGTGATAAGATGAGGTTGAGAGAATGTTGGAAGTGATAAGATGAGGTTGAGAGAATGTTGGAAGTGATAAGATGAGGTTGAGAGAATGTTGGAAGTGGTAAGATGAGGTTGAGAGAATGTTGGAAGTGGTAAGATGAGGTTGAGAGAATGTTGGAAGTGGTAAGATGAGGTTGAGAGAATGTTGGAAGTGGTAAGATGAGGTTGAGAAAATGTTGGAAGTGATAAGATGAGGTTGAGAGAATGTTGGAAGTGATAAGATGAGGTTGAGAGAATGTTGGAAGTGGTAAGATGAGGTTGAGAGAATGTTGGAAGTGATAAGATGAGGTTGAGAGAATGTTGGAAGTGATAAGATGAGGTTGAGAGAATGTTGGAAGTGGTAAGATGAGGTTGAGAGAATGTTGGAAGTGATAAGATGAGGTTGAGAGAATGTTGGAAGTGGTAAGATGAGGTTGAGAGAATGTTGGAAGTGATAAGATGAGGTTGAGAGAATGTTGGAAGTGATAAGATGAGGTTGAGAGAATGTTGGAAGTGGTAAGATGAGGTTGAGAGAATGTTGAGAAATTTAGGCAGAATATTGAGTGATGCTTGAAGAATGTTGAAAGAGACATGGACATTGTTGAAAGCTGCCTGTCATCCCCCTCCCCATTATTATTTCAACAAACACTCTCTGCTATAGAACAGTTGTTAGTGCACTTGTTTCCTAGAGACATTGGTCTCAGTTCAATCCCCAGTTGGAGTAAAATTTCTCCTACCAGAAACAAATCCCAGTCTCAATTTGATAGAGAAACGCTGGGAAGTAAAGGTGCCTGGACTGATGTTGACAATTACACCCTTTGTGTGTTGTTGGTCAAAGAATAATACATACCAGACACCATATCCCCCCAGTATACCAGATGGTATGAAACTAGTTCAGTAAGATCCTCACACTTTTCTTTCTTCTCTGTCTAGAATGTTCTATCTGGTTTGGTGGTATTAATCATGAGCTTATATTTTCTCTTTAAACTAGGTTTTCCGAGAACTCTTCAAAGACACCCTCAATATTCAACGAGAAAGAATCAAAGACATCCGAAAGTATGCTACCGACCAGCGACAACGTCAGGAGCAACAGAGACAGAATGAAATAGACTCTCTAGAGAATTAGTATCCTTTTACATCTGTCGGTAGTTTATTAACTTGATTGTATTTGTAAGGTTGATATTCATGAGTTTGTGATGTATACAAAATGTGAAGTGACATCATAACCTGCAAGAACTGTTGCAATCTTACAAATGTGAACATCATGGAATCTTGTTTATCCTTGGTTATTCAGCTGTAACAACACAAAAGGGAGCTGGCATAGCTGAGAATCTTTGAGGCACAAATTAAATGAGCTATGCGGAAAATAGAACACGAACACCATGTCTAACCTGATCATGATGCCACCTGTGAGATTTGTTCTAGGATTGACTCACAGTCAGCACACACTAGAGTGCGCACACACATCATGACTGTTCATTTTGCATGGATATGTTGTGCACTTGTGTTCCATGACTGTAATTGTAGAGACTAGTAGGGGTGTGTCATGTTAACATCTGTCATGCACATCTTGTGTCCAGACTTGTTTGCATGAGTAGAGAACTAGTAGAGTGTCAGTTAACATCTGTCATGCATCATCTTGTGTATGACTGTGTGCTATTATGAGAACTAGTAGGTGGTGTCATTTAACATCGTCATGCATACATCTTGTGTGTCCATGACTGTTTGCATATTGTATGAGAACTAGTAGAGTGTGTGTCATGTTAACATCTGTCATGCATACATCTTGTGTGTCCATGACTGTGTTTGTCATATTGTATGAGAACTAGTAAAGTGTGTGTGTGTCATGTTAACATCAGTCAGATATTGGCCTTGACATTTGATCAGTTACCACAATCAGTTTGAGATGCTGTCAGAGAGACTATCTCGAGAACGTTTTGAAACTGAAATTAGAGATGCAGCTCAAAGACAGGTACAAATTAGAACTCTTCTATTTTTCTACTGATATTTGGAAAATATTTGTTAACTTGTGTGATGCCTTTGATATGTCCGTCTTTGTACATCTCTGCATTCTTGTCTAACCTTTCACATATCAACTTCAAACTATTTACTTGTACTATTTCTATTAACATTTCATGCAGAGTTTGAACAAGTTTTGTTTTAACTCTGTTGTTCTAGCCACAAGTAAAGTTAATTGCATATCTTTTACAGGACTTTGCGAATCAATCCCAACTTTTTAACGCTGTTTGTGATTTTTCTAGGTATTATTACGTTCAGTAGTTTGCCATTGCTTTCTGAACGGGTGGTGCCATCGTCCTTTTGTAAAAATCCATGCGAAACAATTTTCAACCAAATTGTCTGCAGCGTGATTCGACCTCAGAATGCCGGGGTTAATAAACCGAGTCACTATACCCTAAGCCACAGACGCCACCAGCCACAAGTAAATGTTTCACAAATTTGAAAGCAGAATTGGAAACCCTACCCAAGTCATTCAGGATGAAACACATAACAATCATGTAATACTTCTACCTAATAAAGAATTTGTGTTTCAAGTCATAAAGACAAAACATGGAAACTAACATACTTCTCTGTCTGCTACTACTGAGCACCATCACAAAGAAACAGTATTGCAATGTATCCAAGGGTTACTGGACTACAGTCATCATCAAATAGCTTGTCCTGAGCAGAACTTTGCCACCCCAATAGTCCTTTAGAATTTCTATCATAGGCCAGATGTCCCACCTCTGCAGCCGTCATGTTCAAACCATCAGTTACATCCTGAATCCATCTTTTCCGTGGTCTATGCCGGTTTGCCCCCTTCCATGATGGTCTAATCCAGTCCTTAGTGTCTTTTATGTCCAGAATACGCCCGCATGCCCGTAGCGCGTTGGACTACGGGTGACTAGTCCTCTGTAAGTGCGGGTTCAACTCCGGGACTGGCAGAAAAGCTACAGGTTCCCCAGATCTACGGTGTTCGTGGCACCGAGCCGAAGGGTTACGATGTCCATGACACGAGCCGAAGAGCTTTCAGCTCAAGTGCTTCTGGATCGGAAAAAAGAAAAAAACATGTCCAGAATACCTCAATTTTTCTTTTTATTTGTAGAATTAGCTGGTTTTCTTTGATTTTGAGTTCTTTCTGGATATATCTATTTGTTCCCTTCTCAGTCCATGAAATACCAAGGACTCTTCTGTAACACTTATATTCAAAGCACATAGATGTTTTTCCACTGCCTATTAAATGTACATGCTTCACACCCATACGTTGCACTGAGAATATGCATGCTCTTAGTATTCTGAACTTTATTTTCCGATCAGTTCCATTCTATACTGTTTTTAGTTAATGTTTATGCAATGCTATGTTTTTTGTTATCTCTTAATTTCCTTCATCCCATTTCGATCTGTTGTTAGAAGTGAACCGAGATATTCAAAACTGTTCAATTTATATTTGTTCTCTGTTTATAAATGTATTTTTGTTTTTGCAACATTGAGATATAGATTTTGCTTTTTACTTACACTTCCATTATTAATTTCTCAATCCCTTTTTGTTATGTTGACAGTAACACTGTATCGTCAGCATATCTTAGTTCAGGTATTTCTCTTCGATTATCTCCGATAATAAAAGGATTGTATTGTTCTTTTCCTCCGTGGAGACCATCATTAAGAGACGAAGATGGAGGTGGTTTGGACATGTATGTCATACACCAGTGCAAGCATTGTCTAGGACAGCTCTCAGATGGACAGCGGATGGGAAGAGAAGGCCTGGGCGTCCAAAGGAAACATGGAGAAGAACGGTGGAGAGAGAGCTGAAGGAGTTTGGCGTGATGTGGGAGACGGTTGGTAGAAAGGCAGCTGAACAGCAACAGTGGAAGTCTCTTGTGGAAGTCTTATGTGTCAATCGAGACACAAAGAGGATATAGATAGTTCTTTTCCGCTATCTTCTTTAATATTTCTTATGATTTCAGCATAAATGTTAGACAACGCAACAGATTACAACCTTGTCTGACTCCCTGTTAATATTTCTTATGATTTCAGCATAAATGTTAGACAACGCAACAGATTACAACCTTGTTTGACTCCCTGTTAATATTTCTTATGATTTCAGCATAAATGTTGGACAACGCAACAGATTACAACCTTGTCTGACTCCCTGTTAATATTTCTTATGATTTCAGCATAAATGTTGGACAACGCAACAGATTACAACCTTGTCTGACTCCCTGTTAATATTTCTTATGATTTCAGCATAAATGTTAGACAACGCAACAGATTACAACCTTGTCTGACTCCCTGTTAATATTTCTTATGATTTCAGCATAAATGTTGAACAACGCAACAGATTACAACCTTGTCTGACTCCCTGTTAATATTTCTTATGATTTCAGCATAAATGTTGACACGCAACAGATTACAACCTTGTCTGACTCCCTGTTAATATTTCTTATGATTTCAGCATAAATGTTAGACAACGCAACAGATTACAACCTTGTCTGACTCCCTGCCTTATGTCAAACCAATCTGATCTTTGATAGCATGTTCTTACAGCTGCCATGATACTCTAATTAGTGAATGAAAATCTTCCTAATTGTACATCATCTTTTTCATTGATTGTAGATGATGGACCGAATGAAGAGAGAGCTCCGTGAGAAGATGGAATCTGAGATCAGGCAATATCAAGAACAAATGTTCCACTCTGATGAGGATGCCAACTACCGCCAGGATGATGCGGACAGACTCAAGCAATATTTGCATGTAGCACGTTACTCAGTGAAGATTTAGTAGTCTCCACTGTGCTAGAATTATAATTTTTCTAAATTTTCATGGTGGCTGAATTGGAGTCATTATTTCCTTCATTAAAAAAAATTTTGTCCAGACAGTGAAGTCTGGTTTGGCCACTTTGTATTTAGACACTTTTGTAAATTTGCCAAACCATAATTCTACTTACAAAAAAAGTTGAAGAGGCCAGTTTTTTGTTTGTCAACTTGAATTTGTGGTCTAACCCTTCTTGCAAGCATTGAGATATTCCAACTGGACACAAACACATACAGGGCAAACAAACATATTGTCAGTCTCCTGTTAAACTTGCTCTGTAACTTCAATAAATAAACAAGTATTGCTTGTTTTAGAATCATTTCTGCAACTAACATAAATTCTTCTTCGAACGCTCCATATCGGCCGCTTGTCAACCACACTGTGTGATTTGTATGTAATCTGAGCCTAAGAGTGATTGTACGCTGTGGCAGTTATGCGCCTTCCAAGTAGGCCAGCACATTCAATCTCTGCTACATTTTTTATTTTCTATGGCAGCTTCCCTAGGTCCCTACTTAAGTTGCCTCTTGCGACATGCCTTGTAGGCCGCAGTGTTACAATTCTTTGTCCCTTCAGCCCCATCAACACACTGCGACAAGTTCTTCCTAAAAGTGTCTTTATTTTATGGGACAAATTTCCTAGTTTGTGGTACTTGTTGGATGGAACAATGTGTGAAAGAATCAGAGTTGCAAATAGTGTCAGGTTGATGTCCTGATAATAAATAATTCTTACATATTGCATTCTCCTTTCTTCTTTGCGTTCGTTCTTTACGACCAATTTTAATCAATCTTTGTGATTTGTTTGATCTTTGCCAAGAACGTGTATACGTTGCACATTGGTTTGGTAGGCCCCTAAACGCATTGACTTATACACGCTTAGGACACATGCATCCGATTTCAGTCAAGCATATTGCATTGATATTCAGGACTCACATCGTTCAACACTTCAGTATATTAGCTAATGTTATGTTCAACACATCAGTATACTACTAGCTAATGTTATGTTCAACACATCAGTGTACTAGCTAATGTTATGTCAACACAGTGTACTACTAGCTAATGTTATTCAACACATCAGTGCTAGCTAATGTTATTAACATCAGTGTACTACTAGCTAATGTTATGAATATATGTTACTCTAGACTTGTTAATGTTGGGAAATGATATATGTTGCTAACTTACCCTAAGTCGTAGCTTGTTTTCAAATGAATTTTATATGCTCATACTGTTAATTAACTGATTGACCCTGTGTTTGTAAATTGATATTCATTTCATTCATGGTGTAATAGACCAATATGATAGACCAAGCTAATACAGCTGGTCTGGTCACAGATGAAATATGGTTATCCCGAGATATGTAGTGTCTACTAATCTCTGCCAACACAAATGGGTTAAAAAATAAATGAATGCAATGCTATAGAATTGACATATATTTCTACTTCTTTTGTCATGACACTGCTACAGGGTAGCTGATCGTGATTTTTAAAAATAGTGTACACATTGTTTCTTATGTATGTACATAGCTTGCTTCAAACACAAAGTTATGAGATTTGTAGTCTTGTAAAGACTATTAAAGATTATTAAAGTGAATAGATTTTCTAGATCTTCCAGTGTGAGAAAGAGATCAGAGCACATATGGTTACTCACTGACGTGCAATGATGATGGTCCTATCAATCAATCAGATTTTCTAGAACTTTCATTTGAAATTAATTTGGTGATGATGCGATCAATCTTATTTAGTAGGGATGGGGTGTATAGATAAGGTAATGATAAAAGTCTGGGTCCAAAATGTGTTGAATTTTGAGTAGCTATGTCCGGCCACACAGAAATGTTGCAGGTCAGGGCTTGCCCACACTTGATCAAGTTTTGTCGGTTCCCATGACAACCATTTTTCAGGAGAATCTTCTTCGAACGCTCCACATTTACCACTTGTTAACCACTTTGTGTGATCTGAGCCTAAGAGTGATTGAACGTTGTGCGCCTACAAGTAGGCCAGCACATCCGATTTCTGCAATGCTTTTATTTACTAGGGTAGCTTTCATAGGTCCTACATCAGTCACCTCTTACAACATGCCTTGTAGGTCACAGTAGTACTATTCTTTTGCTTTCATTGTGGACCCTGGTACCACACCACGGCCAGAATGAGAATCTGACGCCACTTGCTTGCTCTGGACAAAAACTAGACTTGTGCATTCACTCATTTACTGCTGTCATTAAAAGTGGTTCTTCCATTTACTGCTGTCATTAAAAGTGGTATCTGATTCACACTATCTCCATTTTTGTTTCCTGTGATACTTTTACATAATTTTGGTAACAAAACATTTTTGTTAATATATTAGTTTGTCTATGTATCTACTACATGTCTCCTCATATTTATTAGTATGTTGATGCTGTCCTGTAACTGTCAGTCTATTGAAGATGATTTAACACATATAAAAAAGATATTAACACTTATTTGTAGACTTCCTTGTTTTTTTTATGAATGTACAAAATTGTCTCTTCTAGCTCATCATAAGTTTGCTTATTGTAGCTCTCGACAGTCATCCATGTGTTTTGTTCATCTCAACAAAGTTACCCATGTGTTTTGTCCAACTGAAATTCAGCCCAAAGTTACCTGTGTTTTGTCGTAACATTGCTACAGGGTTGTTGCCCAGCGTCGTGGTTTTCTATTTTTGACTTGCGCTGTTCTGGTGGCGTGGGTGATTTTTTCTGCTATGTCATCTCGCTTTCTTTCCTTATGTTCTGTTGAAGCCTGTATACTGTGGAGTTTGGATGCATTCTTATCAAGCGGTCAAACCTCATTCTTTGTTTCTCAATGTAATTCAAGCAACGTTCTGTGCCAACTTTCTTATGCTGATGTTGGTGACTATCTTTTCTGCCCTTTGCTCATTCACAAAAAGTTACATGTGAAATGTGCTGCCTGCGAAAAGTTACCAACACCAGAAAAGACAGATTCACCGACATGAGCGTAAGAAAGAAAGTTGGCAGAGAATCTTGCATGAAATACATGTTTTGTCAAGCTCTCTAAATTTCTTACCAATGTGATTTGTCAAGTTCTCTAAATATGTTCAAAATTTCTTACCCATTTGTTTTGTCAAGTTTAAGCGGAAACTTACGCACCACGCTCTACTAACCTCACAGAATCAGCTTTCTCAACATCTTGTATGTTTCTGTGGTGCACGGAATATGTATGGTACATTGTTTCTGTGTACAGAATGTATGTATCTTATGTTTCTGTGACAGAATGTATGTATCTTGTATGTTTCTGTGGTGCACAGAATATGTATGCATCTTGTATGTTTCTGTGGTGCACAGAATATGTATGGTATGTTTCTGTGGTGCACAGAATATGTATGGCATGTTATGTTTCTGTGGTGCACAGAATATGTATGTATCTTGTAAGTTTCTGTGGTGCACAGAATATGTATGCATCTTGTATGTTTCTGTGGTGCACAGAAGCAAAGAGTCAAAGTGAAAATTTTAAAATCCTGTTTATTTCAGAGAACATATAGATTCTAATATCTAAACACAGCAGACAAGACATTCTTCTCAACTGAATGCAGCACATGTAAAAATATCAAGTAGTGCATCATCTCAGCACTAAAACGTACATCATAATAAATGCAAATAAGTAAACTTATTTTAAAAAAAAAATAAACCTCAAATAAAAGTGAGGCTGATAAGCGTGAAGAATGAATGAATAAACAAGCAGGCTTGCTACTACCGCTAAAACATGGCAACAGCAAAACATTCTCAAGAACTGTATATATATAAAATTATGAAAATTGAAAGATGTCTCGTTTTTCACTAACAGTAAATGTTGCAGAGTTATAACAAACAAAAATGAATGAAGGAAGTACATTTGGTGTTTCATAGAGAAATTCTTTTTTAAGTGTTTGACAAGACATTCATGATTGTCCAGAAAACTGTTCTTGCTCTTGAACTTCTGTATCATTAATAATCCCAACTCTTTCTTTTTCTTAGCATTCGCTCTTTACAACCAATTTGATCATTCTTATTGTGATATATAATTGATCTTTGACAAGAACGACTGTACGTTAAACCCAGTTTCCTAAGCCTGTACTTGTGTATGGTATCATACACATGCAGGACAGGGCTGTCGGTTTTATCCTACGAGAAATGTTTTGAGTCATATCTCGCTGACAGTCAGTCCCCCACACTTCCCCTACCTTTGTGTACTCATTGCTCTTTACAATCATTTTTTGCAGTATATTTGGAACTTTATGATCTATGCCGTAGTTGTACACTGTGCGGTCTTTCTGACTATGTGAGGTCGTTCTAATCCCAACTCTAATGTGACTTTGCTAGTCTACCTAAAAATCTTACTGTATAGTATGATTAGTTAGATGCCATAAACAAAAGGCAAGGAAACAAAGACATTTCCTAAACAAATGAAAATCTAGATTTGTTTTAATGATCTATGATGCATAAACAAGGACAGCATTAACAGCAACTACAGATCGATGTGAACAAAATTGACAGATCCTTTCAAATATTACTACGTGTCCAAGTAATGACAGACATTCGGTAAGTATGTCAATACTAGGATTACAAAAAAATGTAATTTCAAAATAAGATTAGATATGTGTAATATCAATATAAAAAATTATAAAAACTGCAGATCTTTACAAACATAAACAATATTTGGTCTCGGATGACAAGAAAGTAAGTTTTGTCCGCTATGAATTCAGGCGTAGTTATAACCCCATTGAAGATTTACTTTCCTTGTCAGTAGTGTATCTCACCATACACCTCACCAACATTCAGGCGTAGTTATAACCCCGTTGATTTACTTTCCTTGTCAGTAATGTATCTCACCAACTTTCCTTGTCAGTAGTGTATCTCACCAACTTTCCTTGTCAGTAGTGTATCTCACCATACACCTCACCAACATTCAGGCGAGTCTTACTCTGCTTCTGATGTTCTCATTTCATACTGTATCTTTCCTGGTGCCCCCACTGCCTTCCTCGAGCATTTCATTTCACATGTGGTGAGCTTTCTGTGGTGTGTTGCTGTCAGAGACCAAGTTTGGCACACTAGTAACAAAGTGTTGGTAGAAAAACACTTTTTATCATGTATTTTCACTTTTATCTTGATGTTTGGGTGTTGTAATGGTGCCAGCTGGGAGATCACTGCATTTGCTTTTTGGCACCTTGTCTCCATTTCTCTTAAGTTTTCCATCCTCTTAAAATTCTCTAACAAAATGGTTTTTTTAAAAACTATTGTAGTTTTGTGAGTATTGTATCTAAGGCAACCAGACTTTATGAGAAGTGAGATAACAAATCTGGTGCATCAGGAAGAATGCGAGCCAACTACAAGCATATCAAGCTTTAAGTATCATGTCATTAGGAGTCAAATATACAGCTCAGAAATGTGAGTTATTATTTCAGGTATGAATCTGATAGCTTTCTAGAGCATTCAATTCTCATCCTGGTATAGAATGTCCATTATTCAGTGCTAGGATTAGAACTATCAACAATCTTAGCTACATCATCCTTCCCAGTAAAAGAAACAAAAGTAACCTTCCTTGCACAGATGACCATATCCTTGCACAGATGACCCATGTTGTTGACCATATCCTTGCACAGATGACCCATGTTGTTGACCATATCCTTGCACAGATCCCTGTTGTTGGCATATCCTTGCACAGATGAATGCGTGACCATATCCTTGCACAGATGACCCATGTTGCTGGCCATATCCTTGCACAGATGACCCATGTCATTGACCATATCCTTGCACAGATGACCCATGTTGCTGGCCATATCCTTGCACAGATGACCCAAGTTAGTGCTTGTTTTTGATGACATTACTTTAGCTATCAGTTTCTTCTGGATTCTGTCTTGCCATTATGTATATTACCATGATGCTTGAAGCTGTACAGAATAAATGAACTAAAGCTCTCTTGATCTGAAAGCGTACATGGAAGCAAGCATATCAATACTGCAGTTAAATGTGATACATTTCAGCCGCTATATTTCAAACATGATTCAAATGATATCCCTGAATATCAACAGTATCTAATTCCTTTTTAAAAACAAATCATTAATCAAATATTCAAAGTAAAAATTAACATAGATACAGCCATTCTTTTTTATAATTAAAAATAAAGCATAAATACATTTGTACGCTTTGCGGACATGCTCGTTTAATACGTTGTACATTTTTTTGTTATGAGTAAAACAGTAGTAAGTAAATCCTTCAGTTAATATCTGGAAGTAAATAAAACAACTGGATAATCATGCCATAAAAGGCAACCAATGAGGTCTGTGCATGTGGTTAGCAACATTACTATGTCTCAGAAACAGCTCTGTAAGAACATAAGCTGTAATGCCTTATGTACTCACTCCTCTAGACCACACTTGGAACGATGATATGTTTCTGTATCAATAACAAATATTCAAATTTGTGCATCTCAATATTGTTAGACTCAGCTCTGTCAACAGCTCATCATCAGGTGCCGTGATGGCTGGCGATCAGCTATCTTTCTCAAATTAATTCCATGAATTCCAACAAATTATTGATAACTGATTCACAGTGTAAATAAAATCATAGTCCACATATTTATTTGATTATATGAATTATTGAACAATATGAACAACATTATCTCGATAACGCTTGATGTCTAATATGAAATATACGATGATGTACGAAACAGAACAAATGGTTCAGCCAACAGACAAATGATACATAAAACCTGCTCATGAGAAAAGGGTAACGTCATATACAGACTATGTAGACAGATACCATCTTGTCAACAAGCTAAAGATAAGAAACTTGTGATTGAGTTTGATTGTAGCACTGAGAAATTCACTTTAGAACATTTTCATACAAAGATGTTGTCTAGTGTATGAAGCACAGAGAAGATGAGATTACATGATAAGCTCTTTAAGGAGAGCTCTACAACCTGAAACAGATCAGCCTTCTATCAACATTAATCAAGTTGACGTCTGACAATGAACATACAAGAAGAATTGATCTTTTGATTTTTCTTTGGGTTTTTTCTTGTTTAAAACAATAGCACACCTTATAAATCTATTTTAAAAAATTCATATAGTACAAGAATACTTGTGAAATATTTTCAAATGTTAAATTTCAAACAAAAATGAGTATCACCTACTGAACTTGTGTATTAATGTTATATTGAAAATGTAACTGGAAAACTTAAGTAGAATCATCAAAGTCTCTGAGAACAGGGCAGGCTCAAATATGCTTGGACATATCAAAATGTCTGCTGTACAGTACTTGTGTACCATAACTCTAGCAATGATGTGATAAATAATATCAAAGTGACAAGTCTTACAACCATGATCTCAAATATTCTGAACAGATACAACTCTAAGCATAACAGATTGTATGCAATTAAACAAGTTATTGCAGCAGAATCACATTAACTTTTCTTTTGATTTATCAAACTTGTTAGTAGCCCTGCAATTTATCATCCATGTGTGTGTGTGTGTGACACTGACCAACTATGTGTGTGACACTGTTTGACTATAAGTGCAGACTTATTACGCACATGTTTTCTTTTAACCTTGCAAGTTGCAAAAACTAACTGAACATGGAGGGCGTTACAGTAACTTTATTATTATCCTTATCAAACTTTATTCTCCCCACAAGTATCACACTTTTATTCTTATCCTTCTTATGATGATTTTATTCTTATCACGGTCATAGTTCTACTTTATCGTGACAGTATAAACTGTTGACAAACAGAAAATATCAACCGACAACTTGTGAGCATTAATTTTACATGTTCAACTGTTGAAGAAAACATGCGAGAGACCAACTACGACTTAGAACTGGCATAATACTGTCTTACAACAACAAGGTAGTGAGAGGAGTGCTGCCAACAACAGCTTCAATCAGACTTTCTCTACACTAAATGCATGCTGGTGTGACATGTACACAATGTGAATGCGCTTGTGTGTGGAAAAATTACACAGAAATATGCAGTGCTACTCTCTATGAACACAAATTTGCTGAACAACATCACATTACAAGCAAGGTTTGAAGTTACATAACTAGTAGATCCTAGCCATATCAAATGTTAAACAACTCTGTACATGAGTGTGGTCACAGAACTGGCAATCTTACCAGGTGATATTTGATTATTTTAAAACTACAAATGTAACATTAAGTACATTCAATAAACTCAACTCACAAATATCAATTTGGATATGATATATATATATATATATAAACCAAGTCTGGAATAGAAAAAAAAACCAATGAATGCATATTCTGTTTAAAAAATGAAACAATGTTCAGACAGTGGATGAAGACACAGTAAGAACTAAAATATCTGATGTATATAATATCTGAGAAACAACATTATTCACTAACATCTTCAACTCTTGCAATATATACATTATTTGATCAACTGAGCTCTCAATATATTATTTGATCAACTGATGTCAATAAATTAATTGATCAACTGAGCTCGACACATTATTTGATCAACTGAGCTCGATAAATTATTTGATTGAGTGAGCTCGACACATTATTTTATCAACTGAGCTTGATAAATTATTTGATCGACTGAACTCGATAAATTATTTGATCGACTGAGCTGGATACTTTATTTGATCAACTGAACTCAACATATGACAAATGTTTGCCATTAAATATATTCATAGTTCAGAACTAACATAACTGCTGGGTCCATACAGCTCTGGACTAATAGATGTACCATTTTAGTTTTATTTGCTTCAAATCAAATTCCATTGTTGGTAACATCCAAAAAAAAATCAACTGACAAAAGAAAGCTAATTTAGCCAAGATCATCTTATAAATGTTAGCTTGCAGATAATGCAAGTAATATCACAACAAATTGAGAAGAAGAAAAACTAAACTCACAACACGAGTATCATAACCTGATCACGATCTTTACAATAAATGACTAAAATTCAACAATTTTAGCTGGTAGGAATGTTTTTAAAAAAATATTTTGTACCAAAAGAAACAAAGATACAAATGTTAAAATAAATTACAAAAATGTTCATTGCTTCAGTCATACACAAAACTACAATAAAATGAGAGATTCATTTCACTGAATATTATTACATATTTCTAATGTTTAAAAAAACAAAAATCTGTGTATATATGAAATAAAAAAGCGATATCTAACAACTACAAAGAAATACTGTAGCCACAAATAAACGTGGTGAATCAATTTGTGAATGAAAGCAAGATTAGTTCAATTTTCATTTCATAAGAAATCGGACTTGAATTTTGCTGGTTTTCGTGAAAAAATTCTACATATAAAATACAACTCTGCTCACTTCCTTTCAATGCATGTACACATGTTCAATAGATTCTTTGTAAAAACTAATTGGCTAAAGCTTCATAAGTCCCAAACTTGCAACAATCATGGCTACAGTTAACATGAGCGGTGCAATCAGGTTTCCAGAACCATTGCAATGTTCTCTATCATTGCAATGACAGTACCATGCCTTAAACCTGTATGTTCCAGTACGTGTATCACAGTCACCAGGTGTTCCACTTGTAGCACACTGACGGAAAACTCGAACATGGTCTTCTTTATTGTAGTACACTGAAAAATAAAACATGTCTCATATAAAAGCTGTGTACTGTCGATGTGTGTACTGTCGATGTGTGTACTGTCGATGTGTGTACTGTCGATGTTTATCTAACTATTTGTTGTCAAGATAATACAGATAAGTTGCTGCTTGAATTCTAGATTTGTCAATGCCATGTAGTCATTCCTAAATCTCTCCATTCTTCTTCTGCTTTATGCTTCATTCTTTACGACCAATTTTAATCACTCATTGTGATATGTTTGATCTTTGCCAAGAACGCCTATACGTTGCACAATGGTTTGGTAGGCCCCTAAACGCATAGAATTCTACACGTTTAGGACACGTGCATCCGATTTCAGCCAAACCTCCTTAGTCGCCCCTTACGACATGTGCGGCAGGTAACAGTGGTTCTATTCTTTACACCCCAAATTTGGGCCCGGTAACCACTCGGCGAATCTCTCCATTACTTCTTTCGATACTAATCTGATTCACTGTAGTGTTGCAATTGGAAAATTTTTACTTATATTATTGCTATAAGATATTAAAGAAACCATGAAAATGACCATCGACGAAGTGGGTCAACTGGCTAGAGACAGTGAATTTTAGATGTGCTGCAAAGAGAGCAATGACCTATAAAGGACATGCACCTTGACGGTGATTATATTACTGTCTCTCCCGTGTGTTGCCAGGGCCCGCAAAGAATAGTAATACTTCGGTCTACAAGAAATATAAGAGGCGACTGAGGTAAGGGGCCTAGGAAAGGTACCCTGGTAAATAAGGTGTCGCAGGAATCGAATGTACTGGCCTACGTGTGGGCCCATAATTGGCACAATGTACAATCACTCTTAGGCTCAGATCACATACAAATCACAAAGAGTGGTTTAACAAGTGGTCGATATGGAGCGTTTGAAGAAGAATTACTGTTAACTTTAATGAATTAGACATATTTGTTTTCAATTTTGGTTTAGTAAACTGATAAATTCAACAACTTGGTTTAGTAAATTGTGATAAATTCAACAACTTGGTTTAGTAAATTGTGATAAATTCAACAACTTGGTTTAGTAAACTGTGATAAATTCAACAACTTGGTTTAGTAAACTGTGATAAATTCAACAACTTGGTTTAGTAAACTGTGATAAATTCAACAACTGATGTTTTTAACAAACAATTTGATTTGAAATAAACACAAACAATTTATTCATAAAATGATGAAACTTTCCTGGAGTCTGTGTAAACATGGATGTAGTATGTGTAAATATGGGTGTAGTATGTGTAAATATGGATGCAGTAAAATATGAATGTAGTTTGTGTAAATATGGATGCAGTATGTGTAAATATGGATGCAGTATGTGTAAATATGGATGCAGTGTGTAAATATGATGTAGTATGTGTAAATACAGATGTTTGTATAAATACGGATGTAGTTTTGTGTAAATATGGATTTTGTATGTGTGAATATGGATTTTGTATGTGTAAATACGGATTTAGTATGTGTAAATACGGATTTAGTATGTGTAAATATGGATTTAGTATGTGTAAATATGGATGCAGTTTGTGTAAATATGGATGGAGTTTGTGTAAATATGGATGCAGTTTGTGTAAATATGGATGCAGTATGTGTAAATATGGATGCAGTATGTGTAAATATGGACAGTTGTGTAAATATGGATGCAGTTTGTGTAAATATAAATGTGATTTGTGTGAATATGGATGTAGTATGTGTAAATATGGACGCAGTATGTGTAAATATGGACGCAGTATGTGTAAATATGGACGCAGTATGTGTAAATATGGATGTATTTTGTGTAAATATGGACGTAGTTTGTGTAAATATGGATGCAGTATGTGTAAATATGGACGCAGTATGTGTAAATATGGATCTGTTTGTGTAAATATGGATGTAATCTGTGTAAATATGGATGTATGTGTAAATATGGATCTAGTTTGTGTAAATATGGATGTATGTGTAAATATGGATGTCATGTGTAAATATGGATGTAGTATGTGTAAATATGGATGTAGTATGTGTAAATATGGATGTAATCTGTGTAAATATGGATGTATGTGTAAATATGAATCTAGTTTGTGTAAATATGGATGTAGTTTGTGTAAATATGGATGTAGTTTGTGTAAATATGGATGTAGAATGGACAGAAACATGTTTTGTGGCTTGCAGATGAATAAAACTTAAATTGTGTAGTGACAACTTTTATTTTATTTTTTATTATTTTTTCCTTCTTACTAAAAATCCTTTTGCTTTTCATTTCAAATATTCACCAAAGTAAATAAACAGAACTCAATTCTAAACACTTTGATATATAGTACATTCCATATATAAGAAATAAGTTTTATGATCAAATTATTAACAGCTGTCTGTTTAAAAACGTATGATTAAAAAAATGGCTTGCAAAAACATGGTTTTTGCCCTGGTCCACTAAGAGTTAAAGTACTCATTTCTCTCATTGCATTCCTTGATTAAACTCATTTTAATGTATTCCTTCATTCTAAAATTTAATCACTCCGGTTGTATCATTTGCTTGATAAAGGCCTTTTGATCAAAACATTGCTGTGTTTTGTTTTTTTGTAAATCTACAGTACTTTGTTATTACTTGTTTTGACATTGCTACATAGTTTGACTGCACGACATTGCTACATAGTTTGACTGCACGACATTGCTACATAGTTTGACTGACCCACATTGCTACATAGTTTGACTGCACGACATTGCTACATAGTTTGACTGCACATGCGTACAATTGCTACATAGTTTGACTGCACGACATTGCTATATAGTTTGGACGCATGCACGTTCTCTCTCTTACATCGCTTTAAAATTTAATCAGAGATAAATCATTAAGTAGCTTGTCCTTTCCGGAACTTGGCACCCATGACAGCAGTCCTGAAAAATTCTTCTGTACAAGTTGTCCGGTGTCAGCTTCAGTCATTCTCAGATCGTCAATGACACCTTGCACCAATAGTCTTTTAGGTCTTCCTCTCATTCTTCTTCCAGGCACTTTTCCCTACAAAATTATCTTCTCCTGCACTCATGTTATTTTATGTGTCCGAAATATTTAATTTTTCTTGATGTTATGCTCTTTAATAATCAACTCTCTTTAATATCAAGCTGTTGCAGAACAGAAGCATTTGATCTTTTCTCTGTCCATGACATTCTAAGTTCTCGTCTGTAGCATTTGCATTCAAAGGCATTAATGATCCCCGTGGCTTTGTCAATGATCCATATTTCACAACTATATGTTTCCAAGGGAAAAACGCAGGCTCTTAAACACTTGATATTTTTCTTGTGTCCGTTCCCTTTCATAGGTTAGTTCTTTTAGTTTTTGCAACGCAAAGCTCAGCCTTCTTTTAATTTCTTTTGTAGCATTCCCATCATTTGTCAGCAATGTCCCAAGGTATTCAAAGTTGTTGACTCTTGATTTTGTGGCCGTTGACACATATATTAGCCATCAATTCTGTTTTATCAGAGATACACTAATTCACAAATATTAGATAGCATTTTATGACACATTTTTCCAGATTGATATATATCTCTATTTATAATCCTCAGTGTTCATGTGTGCTGTCCGGTATACACGCCTCAGTTCACATCCAAAATTCACCAACGCGTACAAATATTTTTCAGGATAAATTTAGATCAACTAAAGAAACAGTTTCAAAATCAGATCAATATTCGTTTTTAAAATATGTGAATAAAATCGAATTTGTGATGCAGAACCACCTTTTTTTTTTAGCCACGCGATGAAGATAGGTTACCAGTCAAAGGGATATAATCGCTAAAATGACCATATGGATATTACCACATAAGCATGGATTATGTCCCTTAATCAAAATACATTATTAGCTATTTAATGTATGCTACATTTGATGTTTGAAGTTACTAGCTATGTCAGAAGTTTTAAGACGGTATTAGATCAGTGTTGCCCATGGATGACATGAAAATTACAATCCACGACGACATAGTTCCGGCCGGTCAACATGAGCGGACTTAAAACGCGCCTGTAGTAAACGAAGTGCTGGGATTGATTTGAGATCGGACTGCTTTAGCCATGGTCAGTTATATGTGGCATGTCTAGAGTTGAAAGAGGGAAAAATTTATATGATCTTGCAAACGACGGGACAACAAGGAATGTTTACTATCAGGCTCTAACAGAGAAATAAACATAACTTACACAGTAATTATGTAATTTTTACTAATTAAAACAAAATATTACCATTAAAACAATTTTTAAATATTTTAAATTCATATTACATTCGTTATCGAAGCCGGGTTAATTAGCTAGTGAATTATAAAGATAACACAAGAATAAATAATATAGATTTCAGATCACTATCAACAGAAAGAACTTAAAATCAAAGAAAACTGGCTGATGCTACAAATAGGAAAGAGAAAATTGAGATATTTTTGACATATAAAAAGACATGAAGGGCTGGAGAAGACCATCATGGAAGGAGACATGCCGGCAAAGAGAGGAAGAGAAGGACCACGGAGAAGATGGATTCAGGATGTAACTGATGGTTTGAACATGACAGCTGCAGAGGCAGGACATCTGGCCTGTGAGAGAGAGAAATTCCGGAGGACTGTTGGGGTGGCAAGGTTCTGCTCAGGACAAGCTATTTGATGATGATCAACAGTAGCAGCCAGGTAAATGAAAATAAATTTTGTTAAATGTTAATTGCCTATTAATTATACTATATAATGTTCTTTATTCTTACAATATATTATTTTTGTTTGCTATGCACATAACGGTAAATTTTTTAAATATTTACTGTGACTTAACAGAAGATAGTACTTACTATGCTGTTCCACTTTTCTACACATCGTCTGATTGGCAGAACAAGTTACTTCCGGAGTAGTTGCTCTTATAGTTTCACAGTCATCATCCTTAAAGCTGTTACAGCTGTAACATTTCAATGACAACCCTGCACAAAGAGAGATGTAACATTTCAGTGACAACCCTGCACCAAAGTAAACAAGACTAAACCATCCTCGCTTACACAAAAAGGAAACATACTAAATTATCCTCAGTTGCAACCAAGATCCACGTTTGACATTAGTAAAAGAGGATTGAAATGAATATGCTATTTATAATCTGCCTGTTGATATTTAGATGTTTCAATAATGGAATAAAAGGAACACTGCTAGACTGTGCTAGAGCCATATATATAGAAAGTGAAGTGCCATACGAACAAGCGCGGACTCACAAATTGGTTTCCAGTAACATCAGGAGTACGGCAAGGATGTGTTTTATCACCTCCCTCTTTATTATATACATGGATAGTATCACCAAAATAGATGAAGCATCACTTAACGCAGACCAACAAAATGAACTGCTCTTTGCTGACGACCAGTGTATATTCCATAATAATATTGAACAGCTTCAAGAACACATAAACTTACTCAACAATAGCTTTCTCAAATACAACATGAAGATCAACATTCAAAAGACAGAAGTCATGACTATAAGCAGAGAACATAAAGATATCAACATACAAATAAATGACCAAACGCTAAAGCAGGTGAGAGAATTCAAATACCTTGGAAGTATCTTCACATCTGATAGTAGACTGGACAAGAGAGATCGAAACTAGAATCCAGCAAGCCAACAACATTACATACCAGCTTACCCCAATTTTGAAACACCCAGCTATTCCAGTAGTGACTAAAAGACAGATTATAAATTCAATCTTTATACCAACACTGTGCTACCAGAGCCAAACATGGGCACTGACAAAAGAACAAGAAAGGAAAATTACCACATGCGAAATGAGATGCCTGAGGAAAGCAGTAAATAAAACAAGAAGAGACCATATAAGAAATGAGGAAATTAGAAGAACAGTCGGAACAACACCTGCTATTAGATTTATTGAAAAACAGAGACTCAAATGGTTTGGCCACTTGGTCAGAATGAACCCGAATACACCAGTTGCAAGAGCGTACAACCTGAAAATGGAATCATCAAGAGGAAAGGGCAGACCAAGAAAACGATAGGTTGATGGAGTTACAGACATCTTAAAACTCCACAATACCACACCATATCAAGCGACAGAGCGTGCATTATCTCGGAAACCGATCATCAGATAAACCTGCTACGCCTAGCGGCAAAAAGCAGAGAAGGACAAAAGAAAGAAGAATAATGGAAAGTGTTGATTTGACACTGACTATAATGATTAATTCCTCTTCTTTCTTATTCCCTTATGATCCTAATGGAGCACAGGGCTGCAATTTATCACAAGCATTTATATTAGGTTTTTGACCGCGTGCCCAGCGTGTTCGTAAGCGTTGGACTACGGGTGACTATCCCTCTGTGTGTTCGGGTTCAATTCCGCGGGATGGCAGAAAAAGCCACTGATTCCCCAGATTTACGGTGTTCGTGGCACCAAACCGAAGGATTACGATGTCCATGGCACCGGGCCGAAGAGCTGAAGTGCTTCTGGATCGGAAAAAAAAAAATTACCCCATGATCAAATATCACAGGAAAATAGCCTAATCACTCCACATTGAGTACACTTTATGAGAACAATAGAGCATTGTATGTCATGGTCTTAGCTACTTCCCAAGGTTGTAGCATAGAAACGTCTCATATTTTCTGTTAGTCGATTCCTCTCCCTCTCGAGACTATCGACACAACTTATCTTGTCCACTGTTAGTTGATTCCTCTCCCTCTCGAGACTATCGAAACAACTTATCTTGTACACAGTTGTGTTTCCTCTCCCTCTCGAGACTATCAATATAACTTATCTTGTCCACTGTTAGTTGTGTTTCCTCTCCCTCTCGAGACTATCAATATAACTTATCTTGTCCAACTGTATTTTTTATCATCTATACATGTAGCAACCATATTGTGTTAACACCGACTGCACTTTGTTTTTTGTCACTTAATGTCCTTTTTTCTGTGTTTATTCTTCCTCACCCTCTGCCCCAGGAAGCATAGGTCCGCAACCAAGGCCTTCCAATCCCCTCCACCCTCTCTCCATCCTCCCGCACTCCGTCTCCCGTGGTCCATGTCTTTCCTTCATAACCTTTAGTTCTTGTTTAACTATGATTTCCTTATATCCTACATTTTCCTCTACTACTATCATCCATTATTGTTACATCTACTTGTTTTATTTTCCTCTTCTAGGCTTTGATGCCCTTGGTAAACATTCTATTTAGTATTTAATTCCTCTTCCTTTGTTGGTGCCTACCCTTGTATAATATTTAATCTTATTTGTGGTTCCTAATGATGCCATTTACTAGAGGGGAAAGAGCAGAGGAAGACCGAGAGATAAGTGGGAGGGAAACTTTAAGAAAAGGACAGGTTACAGTCTGGCAGTGTGCAATACCAAGGCGAAAGACAGAGGATGCTGGAGATTCATTGCAGCCAACCTTCGATGTGGAGACGGCACCTGATGATGAATGATGCCTTAATAAATCATGCCCATCTCTAGGCTTTTAGTGAATGACATTGTGAACATAGAAACTCCCTCAGTGTGTGTGTGGTGCATATACGTTTCCTCTTCATTTGTCTATTTATATTGTTCTTCCCCTTACCTCCTTAGTCACCTCTTACGACATGCGTGGCAGGTAACAGTGGTTCTATTCTTTACACCCCAAATTTGGGCCCGGTGACCACTCTGCCGGTTCTTCACCTGATGTTAAATATTCATTAGCTTTACCTGACTGTCGATCTTGGTCCCAGGATGTGGTGTCTTTTAAAAAAATTTCTTTAGGAACTTATAATAAAGTCTAACTTGGCTTCCAAATCATTCTAATATTCCAGATGCTTAGTCTGGCATTCCACTGGCCTCGTCTGGAGGTTATCCAAGAAAGTATGATGATAACTCTCGCACTTTCTAAAGCTTCATACGACTTGAACTTGATATCATATATAATGGTGGACATTTCTTCAATGACGAATTGCTTAAATATTGATCGGGTGATGTTTCTGTAGTCTCAAATTTGTTTCCACAATGGGGTCGTTGGTCTCTTGCCTGGCTGACCCACACTCAGTAGCCTTAATGTGAAAGTTTTACGGTCACGACATACTAGTCTCAGTCGACACTAGACAGTAGTAACTTGTAAGAAGACCACACTGTAGAGTGTAGACTAGAGGCAGCCAGCAGTGGCCTATTATGACTGTACTCACTGGAAATTCTCTATAACACATGAAATCTCTCTCTATAACGTTTTCTCAACGCGTTAATATTTATGAATTAAAACACCAAGTAGTAAGTGCCAAAATGAGACTGTACCAGGACAGAACTGTTATCTAATCAAAAATAATAGATAAGACTAGTCAAGGTCATCACTTATCAACTACAAGACATGTTGAGTGTACGAGTGAACTACACTACTTTCATGCAACTACACTCAGACTGAGGAGGTAACGAGGTTTTACATACCTTCTTTGATGATTAGTACCAGAAGGAACAAACATGCGATAACTTGCTGAGCGGTCTTCATGATTTTGTTAACTCTTGTTCTTTCTGCAAGATAACGGACAGTTATTACCAACTTTGTTTCGGTCACCTTCAGTCCGTTATGACTTCCTCTGACGGAAGCGCCCTCTGTTATAATATAACCTTCAAGATATAGTCTGTTTCAAGACAGCGTTATGTTGAGCAAGCATATAAACTTCTATTAGAAGCGATAACTACTGTTCATTTCTCTTATCATCAGTTTTTGAAACAGTTAAATAATCATCTCTGTACAGTTGTTTGTTACATCGAAATGTTTTTACTAAATATAATCCAATCACAGTAAACTATTTTTAGATGATTGAAATAGCGATCACAAGACTTGTATGTAGTGTGTGTCCTTCACCTATTGCAAATGTATGAATTGTTAATGTATATTATTGATACGCAGTTGTAGATGGTGCTTATCGTTCTAAGATTGAGATATTCATTTACAATCAATTTATTGTCTCCTAAATGTACTTATCTGTATATAAATTTCACATCTAATAAGAAAAGTAGAAATCTCAAAATGTATAGCTTTAACTTATGATGTTAAGATATTCAATTTCGCTTTTACTTATGCGCTGTATATATTTGATGTATGCGCCACCTGTCCACGGATAATTAAAATTGGGGAGATTACTTAATTCCACATTGTAAGAATTCATGGCATATATTAACATCCATTTAATTTGTTGTTTCTTGATGAAGAGTATCAAGAAGAGACCTACTTAGAAATGAAGACATCAGGGGAAAAGAGACTTCTTCTTCTTTGCGTTCCAATTTTAATCACTCTTTGTGATATGTTTGATCTTTGCCAAGAATGTGTATATGTTGCACATTGGTTTGGTAGGCCCCTAAACGCAAAGACTTCTACACATTTAGGACATGGGCATCCGATTTCAGCCAAACCTCCTTAGTCGCCTCTTATGACACGCGTGGCAGGTAACAGTGATTCTATTCTTTACACCCCAAATTGGGGCCCCGGTAACCACTCGGGCGAAAAGTGGGTACAACTTTAATATGAGCACAAGGAGTTTTCTTACAAGAACCCCAGAGGAAGCAACGGAAGTGACGAATATGATCAACAAATAAACAGATACAGGTATTAAGAGCTTCCGAAAAACAAATAGACAAACACGTGACTCGAACCACTTACCATGAACTTCATCAAGAAACAACAAATTAAATGGTTCTGTCATATAGGCAGATTGCCAACAGACAGTGCGCATCAAGGAGCAATGCTACTCGGATACAGGGAATACAAAGCAAAAGGGTGTCCACACAAAAGGTGGATTAAGAAATAACAGACAGTGAAAAAAAACTATTTATGAAGCACACACATAAGCCCGTTCTGTCAATTTCTTCTTATTCTGATGATGCCAGGCAAAACAGGAAAACAAAAGAAAAACAAATTCTCAAGGAGAAGAAAGCCACATTATAATAAATGGTGAGAATAGTATTTCAGTTTGGTCCTAAAATATAAGAAGCATTTTAGACACAACCCTGAGAGAAGAACAAGCTGGTTTTAGACCTGGGAGAAGCTGCTTAGACCAAATAATTACCCTACGACTAATTTTGGAGGAACATATTGAGAAGCAACAACCACTCATACTAAATTTCATCGATTTTAAAAAAGCCTTTGATAGTCTACACAGAATCTCTCTGTGGAATATTCTGAGATGCTATGGAATACCAGACAAAATAATAAACATTATTAAGAGCCTCTATGATGGTTCACAGTGTGCAGTTCGCACTGGTGGTGGACACAGCGACTGGTTTATAGTTGAAACCGGAGTAAAGCAAGGCTGTATTCTATCTCCGCTATTGTTTGGAGTGGCCATTGACTGGGTGATGCGAAAATGTTGCAGGGCGAAACTGGCATCGATTGGGTAGAAAATAGTAAACTAGAAGATTTGGATTTTGCAGATGATATTGCCTTGTTAAGTAGAAACAACCAAGATATGCAAAGAAAAACAGACAACTTGTCATCTATAGCATCAAAAGTTGGACTGCAGATAAGCTATGAAAAAACAAATATAATGAAGACACCTATGGCAAGTAATGCAGATATCACACTGGAATCTAAAATGATAAAAATAACAGAGCAGTTCACCTATTTGGGTAGCAATTTTGATTGCACAGGAAATGTTAAAAGAAATTATGATACGAATTGGCAAAGCAACATCAGCTTTTAAAAGTCTAAATAAAATATGGAACTGCAAGTTATATAGTATTAAAACTAAATTACGAATTTTCAATTCAAATGTTGTATCAATCCTAACATGCTAGCGAGAGTTGGAAAATGACTAAAGATATAGAAAGCAAGTTGAATGCATTTGAAAATAGATGTCTGCGAAAAATAATGAATATAAAATGGAACGAATTCAGGAGAAGTGATGAAATCAGAGACATGTCTGGTCAACCACTAGTGACAACTGTTATAAGAAAGAGAAGATGGAGATATGTTGGGCACACCTTGAGGAGAAATGATCAACGAAAATCAAAACAGGCATTGAAGTGGGATGCAAAGGGTTCAAGAAAGAGGGGTCGACCTAAGGAGATCCTGAAACAAACTTTGCTGAGAGAGGCAGGAAATATCGGTCTCAGTTCCATGGAGGAGATTGAGCGAGTTGACCAGGATAGAGCGGTATGGAGAAATTACTTGCAGGCCTATGTAACGTATAACGGTACGAGAGGAATTATTATTATTTTAGTACCTGATGTATGGTTACCCGGATGGGGGGGGGTGTCTAGAAAAGTCAGGGATGAATAACATTGCTATGCTATGAGATAAGTAACATTGTTGTGTTATGAGATGAGTAACATTGCTATGTTATGAGATGAGTAACATTGCTATGTTATGAGATGAGTAACATTGCTATGTTATGAGATGAGTAACATTGCTGTGTTATGAGATGAGTAACATTGCTATGAGATGAGATGAGTAACATTGCTATGAGATGAGATGAGTAACATTGCTATGTTATGAGATAAGTAACATTGCTATGTTATGAGATGAGTAACATTGCTGTGTTATGAGATGAGTAACATTGCTGTGTTATGAGATGAGTAACATTGCTATGAGATGAGATGAGTAACATTGCTATGAGATGAGATGAGTAACATTGCTATGTTATGAGATAAGTAACATTGCTATGTTATGAGATGAGTAACATTGCTTTATTATGAGATGAGTAACATTGCTATGTTATGAGATGAGTAACATTGCTTTATTATGAGATAAGTAACATTGCTATGTTATGAGATGAGTAACATTGCTATGTTATGAGATGAGTAACATTGCTATGTTATGAGATGAGTAACATTGCTATGTTATGAGATGAGTAACATTGCTATGTTATGAGATGAGTAACATTGCTATGTTATGAGATGAGTAACATTGCTATGTTATGAGATGAGTAACATTGCTGTGTTATGAGATGAGTAACATTGCTGTGTTATGAGATGAGTAACATTGCTATGAGATGAGATGAGTAACATTGCTATGTTATGAGATGAGTAACATTGCTATGTTATGAGATAAGTAACATTGCTATGTTATGAGATAAGTAACATTGCTATGTTATGAGATGAGTAACATTGCTTTATTATGAGATGAGTAACATTGCTATGTTATGAGATGAGTAACATTGCTATGTTATGAGATGAGTAACATTGCTTTATTATGAGATAAGTAACATTGCTATGTTATGAGATGAGTAACATTGCTATGTTATGAGATGAGTAACATTGCTATGTTATGAGATGAGTAACATTGCTATGTTATGAGATGAGTAACATTGCTATGTTATGAGATGAGTAACATTGCTGTGTTATGAGATAAGTAACATTGCTATGTTATGAGATAAAATAACATTGCTATGTATGAATAATAACATTGCTATGTTATGAGATAGTAACATTGCTATGTTATGAGATAAGTAACACTGCTATGTTATGAGATAAGTAACATTGTTATATTATGACATTAAGAATTAAATTCGATGACTGAAATCGAAAAGAGAACAAGATATCAGTGACTTCATTAGCATGATTCGTAAAGTCGAACAGGAATGGTGAGACGAGACTGGATGGAGGTACTGGTACAGACAGGGATCAGAGAAATCACAATTTTGTGTCCCTGGACGCCAGAGCTCCGTGTCATCTTAATAAATTTGAAGCTACTTTGAATGATGTATACATGTTTGTTATATGTGTATACATGTGTGTATATATTATATTGTCTCGTCTCTATATATACAGGCACAACAACATAGCATGTGCCTGTGCAAACACTATTAACGAACCCTACCTGATTGTTTCTGTGTCTGGTAATAACAAGCGTCTGAGAAAGACACTCCCTCGTGAGTCATTTTTTTAGAATGGCTCATTGATTGTGTACGTAAGGACGCTCGTATTGCTAGGCTAGGCGATTGGTGTCGTAAGGACTAGGGTAAGTGGTTCGAGTCCGTGTTTGTCTATTTGTTTTTTCGGAAGCTCTTAATACCTGTTCCTTGTTCATTTGTTGATTATAACGCATTAAGAGAGTCTTTTCGAACAGAGGAGTTTCAGGGTTGTGAATCCCAGTCGCTGGCCAGCTTCGAAGAGATGAATATCGATACAGTTCGAAAAGAACGACATACCAAATATGCAAAGAGATTGATTAATCAACATTGAACTGTCGTGCTGAGCCGCTGGACGCTGCTGGATTTGTTGAGGCGGAGATCGGAGCATTTATTGACGTGTCAAAAGTGCCATGATGATAGTCATATTATAACAGATCACTGAAATTACATTCTATACTAGCCTAATTTTGAGAATACTTATATATTATTACTCCCAGTGGCGGCTCGTGATCATTATGTTGGTGGGGATATTTTCGGAAAAATCATGGTTTCAGTTAGGATATATTTTAATGTATAAAATAATAAATACACGTTACACCTTATTTTTGGCGGGGCCCGGCCCCACTGGCATTTAATGACGAGCCGCCACTGATTACTCCTATATTATAAAATACAATGTCGTTGCATGTGTTTGTCCTGTGCAGGAAAAAACTACCAAACGTCAAACGCTGTTAAATTTGGACTGCTTATTTATGCAGAAATGTGTATGCCAACGTGATTATTTCAACGTTTTACTTTGTGTGTTTGGTTATTGGTTATTAAACTGACGTCATTACCACAAAGCTTAAACTCTATAAAAGCATTGTTTTGCCAGTTTTGCTCTACGGATCAGAGTGTTGGAGGATGACCAAAGGAGATACTAACAGGCTGTCAGTTTTCCACCACTCTTGTCTTCGCAGAATCTTGGGAATCTTTTGGCCAGTAAAAATATCCAATAACCAACTACTCCAAGATACAAGACGCAATGAATGACATACTCAAAAGAGAAGATGGAAATGGCTCGGACATGTTATGAGAATGAGACAAGAAATGCCTGCAAGGGTAGCCCTCACTTGGACACCAGAAGGAAAGAGAAAGAAAGGCAGACCACGGATAACATGGAGGCGCATGATGGAAGAGGAACTGGACACCGCATCTCTGACGTGGGGCTCTGCGCTGAAGGTTGCACGGGACAGGAGAGCATGGAAAGTCCTTTCTGAAGCCCCATGTGTCACTAGGCATGACGGGATTAAGTAAGTAAGTAAACTGACGTCATTACAGCCCTGACAGACCCATAGGTGCTCAGTCTCCCCCAACAATATCGAAGAGCATGCATACTGATGGTTTCCTTGGCTCGCTGATTAACACACTCTCACTCACCCTCAAGCATTCAGTTCTACTTGTTCACTTGAGGATCACCTTCATCGGACATGTCCATAATTGCTCCGATTTCCTCCCAAGTATGTATCTCAGTGTGTTACTGTGTATCTCAGTGTGTTACTGAGATACATACTTGGTATGTATCTCAGTAACACACTGTGGTATCTAGGTTAACAGCTCCCATTCTGTGTTTATTGATGTATCTACTGGGTTTTATCTCGTGGTTTTCCCGTCTTGCCGCTCTTATTGCTATAGTAATAATTCCTCTCGTGCCGTTATACGTTACATACGGCCTGCAAGTAATTTCTCCATACCGCTCTATCCTGGGCAACTCGCTCAATCTCCTCCATGGAACTGAGCGATATTTCCTGCCTCTCTCAGCAAATTTCGTTTCAGGGTCTCCTTAGGTCGACCTCTTTTACCGCTATTGCTATGCACAACCGTTATCGTCTTCGTTGATATCTTCAGAACGGATGTTTTCTCTTGTACAAAGGGGTAACTTCTTCTTCTTCTCTTCCACCATTTACTTCTTTATAGAAGTGTTGGGGGTGAAACGTAGTGATTTTGTGTGTGCTTTTTTAAGGCACTTTATAAGCTGATATTCATGTTCGTAAGGCTGCTCTTGATGCCGTCGCTCCATCTTTTGCGTGGTCTTTCTCTTGCCTTGTATTCATTATACTTTTTCTGTGTGGCTCTCTGTGGTAGGCGTAACTTCAAACTGCTTAAATCGGTGGATCGATTCAACATCTATTTTAGTGTTTTCTCTTGTACAACGGGTAACTATTTTAGTGTTTTCTCTTGTACAACGGGTAACTATTTTAGTGTTTTCTCTTGTACAACGGGTAACTATTTTAGTGTTTTCTCTTGTACAACGGGTAACTATTTTAGTGTTTTCTCTTGTACAACGGGTAACTATTTTAGTGTTTTCTCTTGTACAACGGGTAACTATTTTAGTGTTTTCTCTTGTACAACGGGTAACTATTTTAGTGTTTTCTCTTGTACAACGGGTAACTATTTTAGTGTTTTCTCTTGTACAACGGGTAACTATTTTAGTGTTTTCTCTTGTACAACGGGTAACTATTTTAGTGTTTTCTCTTGTACAACGGGTAACTATTTTAGTGTTTTCTCTTGTACAACGGTAATATTTTAGTGTTTTCATCCGCCTGTGCGTTGCGGGGCTCTCAAGAGGAGCAAGAATAGTAACATACACCTCAAGCATGTCGTAAGAGACAAGAGGAGCAAAGAATAGTAACACTGACACCTACAAAGCATGTCGTAAGAGACGACTGAGGTAAGGGACAAGAAAAGCTACCCTAGTAAATAAAAATCGTCGCAGAAATCAGAGGTGCTGGCCTACTTGTAAGCGCATAACTGGCACAACGTGCAATCGCTCTTAGACTCAGATCAGATACAAATCACAAAGAGTGGTTAACATGTTGTTGATGTGAAGTGTCTTCATTAATCAGTCAGTAGCGAAGAGACTGAAGAATAATCTCTCTTATCCAACTTCAACTCTCCAACATAACAATGCTGTTCATGAAGTCGTTTGTTACCGCTATTTTAAGTTCCATTTAAAAATGTTTAGAGACGCCCGAGTGGTTACCGGGCCCAAATTTGGGGTGTAAAGAATAGAACCAATGTTACCTGCTACGCATGTCGTAAGAGGCGACTAAGAAGGTTTGGCTGAAGTCGGATGCACGTGTCCTAAATATGTACAAGTCTACGCGTTTAGGGGCCTACCAAACTAATGTGCAACGTATACACGTTCTTGGCAGAGATAAAACATATCACAAAGTGATTAAAATTGGTCGTAAAGAACGAACGCAAAGAAGAAGAAGAAGAAAATGTTTAGAGTGAATATTTAGCATGTTCTATCAATGCAACACTGAAACAAGACCATACTTGAGAATACCTGGAAACATTCCTGACATCAGATGACAGGTGTAAAACAGAGATTAGAAGTAGAATAGCTCAAAGCGAAATCATCTTTTATGAAAATGAAAAACACACTATGCGTGAATTCATTACCAATGACACTACGACAACGAATACTCCAGTGCTATATTGATCCACCACTACTTCTGTATGGCAGCGAAACATGGACAATGAATAAACAATCAATATGATCATTGGAAGCCACAGATAGTGGTTTTACAGAAGAATGCTGAAAATTCCACGGAACAGCGAAGAAAACAAATGAGGAGGTTTCAAATTAGGCCTGCACACAAAGAAACCTTATCAAAAGAATAAGAATCCGACAATCTTGTTCAATCAATAATGCGAAGAGAAGGTTTAGAACATTTGGTAATAACAGGCAAAATTCAGGGAAGGTGAGATCGCGGAAGACAGAGGGAGAAGATGCTGGATGGCCTGACATCATGGTTAGACACAAAATCGACGTACCGTTACAGTGCTACTGTTACGGTGTCACTTTTACAGTGCTAATGTTACAGTGGTTACTGTTTACAGTGCTACCTTATTTTTAATTTAAAAAACAAACTTAAACGTCAATATTGAGAATGTCCTTACTTTGGATCCGCTACTGTAACATATCGATAATAGAAAAATAGTTGTTTATAGAGATGGTCAAATAACCAAGTTTCTTTTGAACCTTTTCATTTTCTGAACCTTCATTTTCTGGGTCTGAACCTTCATTCTCTGGGAAAATATCCAAACCAACCGAGAACGAACAGAGATCTTCTGAGATCGATACTTTTACACTAACAGTAACACTGTAACAGTAACACCGTAACAGTAGAGAAAAATCTAGAATCTAGATTCATAGTTTTTTCGCCTCGCCCATTCCGGCTTTGATTATGGCGACTTCGTTGACCTGGTGAATGATCTTGTGCTGGATCTTGTGATCAAGATCTTTATATCTTCGCTTGCATTATCGGCAAATACCATTTTCAATTGTTTCTATATTTCACAATGCTGTGCATTAATTCGACATTAATCACAGTAGAAGGTAGTTTTTGTGTCGTTGTCAAAAAAGCAGATTTCTAGGAAATCTGACTCTTTGATGAGCAGCATTAGTACTTTGTTGGGGGGTGTGGGATGGGTGTTTTCAAAGTATCCTCGGAGAAAACATAAATGAAGACAGGCAGTAGAAAATCATCATCATCATGTGCCGTGTCGGCTGGAGTATGCGATCATAGATCGCCACAATTCTCTATCTCTGGTGTTTGCTATCATCTCAGATGTTGACGCTCTTCCGTGCTATTCAAAATTGTCTCTCTCTCTATGTCTTCTTTTGTCTCGTCTCCTCTCTATTTAACTGGTTGTTACAATGTGTTCTAAACTTCTCTTCCTCATCACAGATCCGAAAAATGATGACTGTCTCTTTCTTATATTGATAATACGTTTTCTCTGTATCTTAACCTCATTCAGCACCTTAATATTATTCATTTTAGCAGCCCATCATTCTTCTGTAAAACCACATGTCTGTGGCCATCATAGATTTTTCGATCTGTGTGTTTATTGTTCATGTCTCGCATCCGTATGTCAGTATTGGTTCTATGTAGCACTGAATAACTCTCATTCTGATCTCAATTGACAATAACTTGTTCCATATAATGCTTTAAAACAGTTGACATAAAACCCACAGGGAAAGATGAGTATGAAGAAAAGCAAGGAACAAATGAGGAAATAATATCATGACAATACAACAAGATGGAGAACAGGTAGGCACAAGTAATGTTAGGTAGTTATGTTATCCTTCCTTTGCGTTCCCGGCCTAGACTGATGAACCAATTCTTATCATGAATTTTACTGTTGTTTTTGGGACTCCGTTTCTCCGTACAGCTTTAGCTTTTCGTGAAGCTATGTGTGTTGTGGCCAGTACTCTTTCCTTATACCTGCTAAACGTTGACAGTCATGCAAGACGTGTTCTGCCGTCATGTCTGCCATATTGCAGGGGCACAGGCTAGTTGTGCCAATTTTAAATTTATGGAACATGTGGGCTCGGAGTTTGTTGTGGCCGGTACGGAGGCGAAGTATGGCAACTTGTTCACGTCGAGAGAGACCATAGTATCCGTCACTGGCTGTGTGCTGAGGGTGGTCTTTGCTTCTGTAGTGCAAACCGATGGTTGTTTATATTATGCGATCGATGTCATGACACATTGGGCATTCCCATCCTGCTTCTGTCCTCCATTGCAGCAGCCATCCCAAAGTCCATTTGCTCACAGTACCCATGAGAAGTTGATTACTATATCTTCTCTCTCTACCACGAAGACGACACTGTCTGGCATGTCCACACTTAACGCCTAATTCTCGAACTCGTTCCAGTGTCTGAGACGTGCACATGTCACATAATTGAGAGCGTACCGCATTGATGATATCGGCTCTGTCCATACTTCTGTCCGCTTGAGTCGGAGCATTGTTTGCAAGAGAGTCAGCACGCTCGTTACCCCGCATTCCAGAATGTCCAGGCGTGTACAGCCAAGTCATTTTCTTGAGATGTGATCTCCGAATGATGTCCACCCATTCCACACCATATATCGAGTCTGATATGATAATCGTAGAATCTGTTGCTCGGTCACCCATGACAGAGCCCTGGAGGCAGCGGTGATCTCCATTGTCATGCTCGATGTCGTTGTTTCTAAAGCCCCGCTGGATGCACCCTTCATGGTTATTCCTTCAGCCGGAAGAGACGTGCATTAATAGTCACTCTGAGATTCCGCTCGTCTGTGTTGCGGGCTGATCTCATCCAATGTGACTACGTCTGAATCCCTACCCACACCAGAATAGCTCTCACTCGATCCCTATCTGCTTAGCCAGACAGAAACTATTGTCTGTTACTAGGGTCACCACGTGGAGGTGTGGTAGGATCTTGATTAGTGCCAGTTCACTAATCCTGGTGCGGCGTTGTCATTATGCGCATTTGACCCCAGGCACATATCGATCATTTGTACCACAGTATACTTCTTCTTCTGCGTTCTCACTAGATTGGAATTTCAGATTCTCTAAAAATTCAGCCGTCTGCCTCAGATTATCAGCCACGCCGTACAGTTTGTCTTGGATGCTGGTGTAAGTGGGCCACCTCTTTCTTCTCAGGTCTGCATACTTGGAGCAGTTCTGTAGGATATGCTCTGTTGTCATACTCGCCAAGCCACAGGTCGTTGGTGCCTATTTTGAATTTAGTGTACAATTTACCACAGTATACAAGAACCATAGTAAAGAACTATTTTATTGTAGTGATACCTACCCCCAACATATGTTAACACACGCACAATGTACCGAAGAAGTAGCGATTTGAAAAGAACGTCTCCAAGTAGCTCCGCCATTGCCAATCCCAAGCCTGGATGCAAAAGGGGGATGGCATTATGACATGGCAGCTAACTTTAATGTAAATTATAAAAAACAAAAACAATACAACTGTCCATATTTCCTGTTGTTTTTATGACTATTGCAAGTATCAACATTATTCCCCATGTATACGCTGGGATGATACACCTTTGAATGAGACTTGACATCAAATGTCATATTGGTGCATTTACTGGTGCATGTATATGTTTGCCTGTATCCTGATCAGACTGCAGTCAAAAATTGGTTAAACTTGTGTATGTGTTTGCCTGTATATTGATCAGACTGCAGTCAACCATTTGTTAAACTTGTGTTATGTGTTTTCCTGTATCCTGATAAACATGTTTTGCTACAAATGACTTGGTGTATGTATGTTCGCTTGTAAAAGTGCACTGAAACGTTTATTTGAAATAAATATTTATTTCATGATTCCTTCACAAGTGTGTATTTATCTCTCACACATATAAATGATGTATTAAAAAATAATACATAACATTCAGATCAAGTCATACAGAGATGCCCCCCCCCCATAAATACAACAGCAGTGATAAGCAAAAGAAATGTGATTTAATAAATTTTTGTAAACACAAAATGTACAATTATGGAAACATGTATGATAAAACAGTTGACAAGAAGGATGGACAAATATATATATACTTGAAAATATACAAAGAAGAAGTTCGAGAAAAATAAGTTGACTATACAAAGTCAGTTTTGTGTGCAACAACTATAGTGACTTGTTACATCAGAGACAAATGTATGACAGTTTTGTTCTTGAGGGAGGGGGTCTCTCTCTCACATAGGTCCATGCTGGGGAGGGGGGAAAGGGTCGCTTGAGTCCATGCTGAGTACAAATTCAAATATGTTTAGCACTGACCACAGATGTATGTCTAATCTAGTACTTACCACAGATGTAGTATGTCTAGCACTGACCACAGATGTATGTCTGGTCTAGCACTGACCACAGATGTAGTATGTCTAGCACTGACCACAGATGTATGTCTAGTCTAGCACTGACCACAGATGTAGTATGTCCAGCACTGACCACAGATGTAATCAGTTATGTAGTATGTTAGGTTAAGTGAAATATCAAGGATGTAAACACACACATGTACAGGACACAAAGTGAGACGGCTATGGAGCAAGAAATCAGAGACAAGAAATTTAATTTCATGTTACAATTCAATCTGGCAATAACTCAATCTGGTGTCAAGCCAACACAAAGAGTTTCAAGAGAACTTGTGTCAAGCCAACACAAAGAGTTTCAAGAGAACTTGTGTCAAGCCAACACAAAGAGTTTCAAGAGAATTGGTGTCAAGCCAACACAAAGAGTTTCAAGAGAACTTGTGTCAAGCCAACACAAAGAGTTTCAAGAGAATTGGTGTCAAGCCAACACAAAGAGTTTCAAGAGAACTGGTGTCAAGCCAACAAAATGGGAGCAGAATCAGTTAGATGTACTCAATGAACACTCAGACGGGTAGAACTAACATTGTCATCTCAACAATCAAACACTTGCCAGTCGTAACTTGTTGCCTTCTTATCCTTAAAGTAAGACCAGACTAACACTAGAATTAGGAATAAGTCATAATAGTAGACAGACTGTCCATCAAGTTGTGAAACATATCATTTATGATTACATCTTATATTCATAACTCTCAAGTTGAAGACTTGCATGAATGATGAGGGACAATGATATAAGGAAAGCAAACTGTCGTGCAAAGTCAGCCAGAGACTGCATACTGCTTGACCTCACTACGTCTGAATTTATAACTGGCTTACCACAAGAAGATCTGATATTTATGTGTTGGTTACAACAATCTCATAAATTAACAGAAGATCTGATATTTATGTGTTGGTTACAACAATCTCATCCCTTAACATAATTTTTTTTTTTATCCAGAAGTACTTGAGCTTTCAGCTCTTTGGCTCGGTGCCATGGACATCGTAACCCTTCGACTCGGTGCCACAAACACAGTGAATCTGGGGAACCTGTGACTTTTCTGCCAGCCCGTGGAATCGAACTCGCACTCACAGAGGGCTAGTCACCCGTAGTCCAACGCGTTACGAACACGCTGGCCTTAACAGAATAAGACTTTGGGTTCAGTAGGTTGGGAGGAGGAACAGATATACATTCTGAAGGGCTCATTGTAAGATTAAGTCAAACATTAGATTGCAGGCTATTAACTACTACCAACCAAGTAACTAGCAAAATGAAACGTGAGATGAACCAGAGCACAGAATATATTAAGAAATGATGGGCAATCATAGCTTGTCATGGATGGCTAGAACTTGGGATGGGAATGAGGAAAGAGAAAGTAAACAACAGTAATTACAGCTACTGTCAGTCATGGTAAAAATCCAGACAACATCTGATTTGAATGATAACTTACAAACATCATATCATATCGGGTTTATGAATGAATAAACTACGATCTGTATAAGATATGAAGGATTTATGCCAATGGCAGTAAAAATGTTGCAGATATATATGTGATACCAGCACACACATAAACATGTACACAGCAGCTCTCTGTGTGGGAGCTTGTGATATCATAAGTATATTCTACTGCTCAACAGTTTCATCTTCACAACAGAAAACAAACATACACATATTCTATATGATTAGGATTCAACAAATATTCGACAGCCAACATATATATATATGTATGTATATGTTAGAAAATACAACTAACAAATGAGAATGTCATACAGATGATCAAACTCTTGAGAGAATCACAGTAGACTTGTATTAATCTTACACTAACAAAAATGCTCTCAGCCCAGTGAGAAAAAGTCGCATTGACAGATTTATTCCACAAGCTGCTGATATTTGAACATTTTCTGTGTGAAATCTACAAAATGGCACTATGTATAAAATAGAGAATTTGTTTCATGCTTTATATACATTGAATACTTGTAACAAGTTCTCACGGCAAACACGCAGAGGGGAGGGAGGAAAAGAGATGTGTATGGGGGGGTGATACATTAATTTATTGTTACCTGGTAATAAAAATAGTATATGATTATGAATAAATCACCGCAGCATTTTCTGCACTAAGACAGTTCAAAGTGTTTCATCAATTCTGTCTTCAAAGATATTTCATAACTACTCATCAGCCAGCAATCCTTCGGGATATACAAGCTAGTCATATGCTATAGGTTTACATGGACTGCTTCTGCTATTAGTACTTCACCCACAGAACCTGTGATGCAGATATTTCAGCATTCAATGTAAACATTGTGTATCCTGACATATCAGGAGAAGATTCCCATGTTATTTGGCTATGATCCAAGATAATTTGTGTACAAATGTAGGTCACACACGATTTAGCAAGATGGCGTATGCTGTTGCAAGATGTTTTTTGGTTCTCAAATTAAATATTTTCATGATGAAAATTTCAGCAACAGAGCAAACTGTTGAACTTGTTTTGAATGAATCTGAAGATGAATTAAAATATTCTGATATGGATATCAAAAGTAGATCATTAGGACGACGAAAAATTGTTTTAATCGATTGATATTCAAGCCATATATGTTCAATCTGGAGAACAAGCTACATTACCTGGTAGTATTCCAGGACAGAACTAACAAAATATGTTAAGTAAATTTAAAACAGTTAAGTATTCTATAAACAGGAACAACTGAGACGATGGGGTAAGTCAATAACAGATTATTGAGCACTCAATTGTGCTAAATTATCATGTTTTTAATTTCTTTCATAAGTACCGTTTTTGCTCGGGAGCTCAGGGAGTTAAGGTACAGGTGGCCAGCGTTCAAAGATTTAAGCATTGCTAATACTGCATTAATAAAGTACAGCAAATAAATAGCATGTGGCTGGCTTGTACTTGTCTAATCTATAGTTCTCTATATCTAGTTACAGTGCTATATGTTTCATTAGCTAGGCGTCTGTGAATAAGATGAAAAACAATGAAAGTGTGCTACTGTCAACAATAAATGATATCAGATTGATATCATATAAACAAGATGACACGCTTCATCAGACAGAAGAATAACAAGAGTAAGAAAAGACATCTTACAAAACACATGTATTCTAATGCTTGCTAAGAGCACTCAATATTTACTATGTGTATGCATGTACCAGCACACACTAACTAACTAACTAACCAACCGTAGCCAGTATGGGCATGTCACATGTTGGCAATGATACATATTAAAAAACATGCTACCATATACACAACATGTACTGTTATAAAGTTGCCCACATTCAACAAAAAAAATCAACGCAGGAATCAGGGAATGTCAGATACCAGTTGAAAATAAATAGCACGGTAGTGTACACATTGCATTCAGGAGGGCATATGCCCCTCCCCTTCATGGGAAGTGGGTGATACAAGTACAATCTAGAGTAGTACGGGAAGGGCAACAGGTCCAGGTCATACAGGACTCCTTCCTTATCGTCAGATCCAAGAACAAGTGCTACAAAAACAGCCAGAGAACCACAGAGATTCAGAGATGCCAACAAGCAAAACATCAATGCAGCCTCTGGTTGTGATGATCACACCAATCTATATGTCAGGGAGGCTACACTGCCACTGCGGCAGGTCAGTGAGATTTCATGATTAAATAACACATACACAAAGCAGCAACACTTTCATCGGTAGCAGAATATAAATTTGTGATTAATAATAACAATTTATATATATATATATATATAATAATCTAGTGACAGGAAGGAAAACATTATAATTGACTCACACATACGCATAATTCACATCTTTCAACATTCACAAATAAAATAGCTTGAAAAAAATATCTGGTCATAGAAGGGGCAAAATGTTCATATTATATAGTCATGTCAACAAATAGAGGCTGAGTACAACAAATTATAAAAATAGGGATGTGGCTTAACATGTGAAGGGGGATGTGTGAACAACATGTGACTTGTGAAAGGGATGTGAACAACACATGAAGGGGATGTGAACAAAGAGCCAGATTTAGTACCAGGGAATAATATAAAACAACAGCCTGTGAGGTATATCACATTTTGGTAAAAGCCATGACAAAATGATGAATTCAGCAATCCTTGTCGAGACTGCAAGCAGAAATATCTTGTCTTGTGTGTGTGTATGTGTGTGCAGTTAGTTAGGACAAGAGCACACAACAAACAATAAAATAGTTGTCCATTTATATATGAACAAGTAAGGAGGGTATACAACAGGAGTCAGTCATCTAGGGAGAGGTGCCAGACAGATAAACACATTGAATATCACCAGAGAATGCAATGACATGTGTCCCCAGTGGGCAACAACATATCCGTCAGTTACATTAACATTATCAATAAGTTGTCCAAATTCCAGCAAATATTGGTGCTAATGAATGAATGAACACAACAGTTATTGGTTGGATCAGACAGTCTCCACAAATTGCAAGATCAATTGTCACATAATATACAGTCAAGACTCTTACTCTCATCAAACACTGATATGTCCACAGATACACAAACAAACACAGCTAACATGTATATGTGTTCACACACACAAGCGTATATTATATGCCCACACACACAAATTAGTATGATATGCCAATACACTCACACAACTAACATGTATATATGTCCACACATACAGCTAAAATGTATATATGCCCACACACTCACACAGCTAAAATGTATATGTTCACACATATGACATACCCACACACTCACAACAGTATATATTATAAAATAAAGTTATTCAAGTAAAGAGTTCAGTAAAATATTAGTTTACTCTGTGTGTGTGTGTGTGGAGGTGGTAGATATAGAGGGTATATAATAACTGATTAATATAAGATACCAGTCTTCTACCTACTAGTAAGCCACATCAACAAAAGAATATGATATAGAGAAATGAACTTCAGCTCAAGCTTGGATTTGTCAACACATGGGAGAAACATGGTTGGGAAGTCTGTATAAGCTCATAGCTTCGGCTAACTATTAATCAGTCAAACATTTAAAAAAAGGAATAGTTACACAAATAGACAAGACACCAAGAGAATCTTACATATGGTCACGCTCTACAACTCCATACAGATCCACTAGATACCGCACCATATTATCACAAGATGAAATACAGATTGCCCAACAAATGTAGGCTGTCGGATAATAACAGGAGAAATGAAGACCACTTCATTACAAGCAATGGAAAACAATGACAGATACAAAGAGAAAGTGTTTACATCTAGTGAGAAACTTGGCATGCTAAATCACCCCATGCATACAAAACTGCATAGCTCTAATCAGCTAAAGTTAACTTCAACACGATCTCTTCACTAACAAATCATCAGTAATGGAAGTTCAAACAGAACAAAAAAGCTGAACTATAAAAACATCTCCATTATCACAGAGGTACATGGAGTAAACACAAAAGACTAACACTCAGTTGTTGCACTCCAGCGGATGCGCTTTCAGTACAGATCACAAACTAAGAGAGCTGATGCTCTGTCCACAGCTGGTGGTTAAATGGATCATCCACTGTCCTACATAGAGGCCAAAACCATAATTCACAACTGAGGTGGAAGAAGCATATGGATGTAGATGACAGATTTGAACCAGTTTACCAAAGATAACAGCAGACTATCATGTTTCACCTGAGAACCATCCCCATGCAGACTACTGGGACATTTATACTGACTAAGAGCTTCCTACACAAATGAATGCACATGCCGTAACTTATTATTTCTCTCAGATCCTCGTGGAGCATAGGGCCTACACAGTTGTTCGCCACTTTTTCCGATTTCTTGCTGGTCCTCCAGGATAGTTGAGCATCTGCCAGTTCCTCAAGATTCAAGACTCCTGTCTCCAGGTCTGTTTAGGACACTCTTTTCCTTCGGGTTCCACTCAATTGCTTGTCTAGTAACACTCAAATGTGTCTAATAAATGTCCATGTGAAACTGGAATCCAGGCTCCTGAACACACACTGTAGGATTGTCCAGCCTACAATCCAGACTACCTAAGATGACATATATGGCCAGAGGGTGCATAGTTGTGCCAGCCACGCCAACTAGGAAAAGACAATGCACTTTGCCATGGTGACCGGTCCCGATCACACTAGTGGATGGAGAAATAGTTATAACAAAAACTTGCATATAAAGTTACAGAACCCTACAAATGGTGGTTGACTAAGGTAGTACTGGGTTACTATTGAAGTTGATATGACTGGGTTGGAACCATACAAAAGTAAATAACATATTTTCATACCATGAGGTACATTGGGAAATATGGTGCCAGGCTAGTATTTTTCTGTGACCAATGTCACACGATAGATGATGTGCTCAGCCTCACAATGGCAACCTTCATTTCCTAATGTTTCTCTGGTACTCAATTGAGGTTATGTCAACTTGAGATCCTCATGGGCGGAACAAAACACCAGCCATACCAGCACAATGTTGATTGATGAACCTATTCATAAGCCTGTTGTTCTGCTCTTTTCTATCCACTCCAATCCTTAATCTAATCTCTTGCAATCTAGCTGTTAACGTGGATTTATTCAGATTAAGTTCTCTCTGTGCCCACACTCTATGAGGGCGTTCAGAATGTCAGCTCTATCCATTGGCTAACCCCCCCGATATGATGGGAACGAAAATTAATGCAATTAATGAATTGTTGCCCCATGTAAGGATTCAGTCCATTGTCTGCATTAACCAATACACTATCACAGCTCTACCTGGGCTAGAATAGTGTGCCATATTGTAAGAAGTAGTTCTATCTAAAATGTTAGCCTAGCAAATGTGATGACAAAAATCACTTGCACATACAAGCTACATATAGATGATAAACACACACCAATCAGGATCTATCTATCTATCCTCTAATCCTGTTTACCTTTCAGTGTCAGGTCGAAAAAATGAGACACCTGGTGTGAGCCTCTCTATGCACATTGTCTTTCTTTTCTCCAATCCTGGTTTGCATCCCAGCTTCAGGGTAAGAAGAGTTTTAATAGTGTCTTTCCTCGCCTCTGTTATCAATCAGGATATGTCCAGTAATGACAAGTCTTCTTACATAAAGGCATATATTATTTGTTAAGATGAAAGAAAAACATAAGGAGATGGTGATGTCCAATGGAAACAGAAGTATGATACTTCATGATCTACCTTTCACTTGGGCATACTAAGACTGTAAGAAATATTTTCTTGAATGATAATCTGGTGGTTGAAGGAATAAATCATGTACAGAATGACAATGATTTCTCAGATATGAAAAACTGTAAGTACATTTGATCAAACAATAATAAAATGTCTTCAGATGAGACATCACAACAAAATATACATTTCATAATGGCTTGATATAGTTCCTACATGAATACTCTGCACACAGTAACCTCTCACTTGATTTAAACATGAAATATATTAAGTAGACAAGACATGCAAGTGAGGCCTCATTGTATCTACAGTTTGCTACTGGACATCACTGATCTCAAAAATTGAATGCACAATTGAAACATAAACCAATGATGAAATATACAAGTTTAAAACTGAATGTAGGTTGGCAGTCAAGCATCAAATAAATGTACACATTAAAGTTGTCACTGGGAGAGAGATCTAATGTTTGTCTGCTACCTGCAAGAAAATTGCTAGTTGGAGGGGAGTCCAGTCGAGTTCACTTCTGGGAGAAACAATTGGTCTACACGATTGACCAAATGAAACTATGTATATATTGTGGTGTGAGATCACATCAAGAAATAATACATTTCTAGAGGTCAATTACTGAACAAGGGTCTACAGTACTGTCATAGGAAATATCCGTGACCTAACACTGCATGCATTTAACACGTTGGCTGCCACCGATGACAAAAGTAGGCGGAATACCAACTCCTTTTGCTGCCGGCACGATGCCTATCTTAAACGGGACTATCGCTGCGAAACCGGGGTCCCGTGATGTACTACTTCCGTATTGTTCTGACGAGCACGCCAAATGGCGGATCTAACACACAAGCTGTAAAAGTCTGATTTTTCGTAAGTAAACAAAAATTTTCAAAATGGGTGACGTAGCTGATGAATAGTGATGTCCAAAATGACTCTTTTTCTGACTTTTTAGCCAGTGATAGTGTTAAAACACAAGCAAAGCAGAAATAAAGAAGGCCATTCTCCAATTACGAAATGGTAAAGCTACAGGCCCAGATGGTATACCTGCAGAGGCCATAAAGGCAAATGCTGACATCTCAACAGACATGCTACATGGCTTGTTGGGAAAAATTTGGGAGAGGGAAGAAATACCAAAAGACTGGAGAGAGGGCTATATAGTCAAACTACCTAAAAGGGTGACCTCCAAGAATGCTCGAACTATAGAGGAAAAATGCTCCTGTCGGTACCAGGCAAAATACTAAGTCGAATCATCCTAGAGAGACTCAAGGAAACTACAGATGCAGTACTAAGGGATGAACAAGCAGGATTTAGGCAAAACAGATCCTGCACAGATCAAATATCGAAGCTGCGTATCATAGTGGAGCAGAACATTGAGAGGAACTCATCCCTCTATATCAACTTTGTGGACTATGAAAAGGCATTTGATAGCCTAGACAGGAGAACACTCTGGAAACTTCTACGACACTATGGCGTCCCCAGAAGCTAACCAACCTAATAAAGAAAATGTATGAGGAGACAACGGCTAGAGTACTGCATGAAGGAAAACTGACAGAGGCCTTTGAAATAAAGACTGGTGTGCGACAGGGCTGCCTTTTATCACCTTTCCTTTTCCTGCTGGCCATTGACTGGATAATCAGATCAACAACTGCCAGGGGAAGAAATGGAATACTATGGACCATGATGAGTCAATTGGAGGATCTGAATTTTGCAGATGATCTAGCACTCCTCTCTCACAACCATCAGCAGATGCAAGAGAAAACAACAAAACTAGAAACAGTCTCACAGCAACTAGGCCAGACTATTCACGGAGAGAAAACAAAGATCATGAGATTAAATGCTGGTTCCAGAGAGGATCACCACTAAAAGAGGTTGACACAATTTACATATCTGGGAAGTGTCGTCAACATTCAAGGTGGCACAGATGAAGACGTTAGGGTTAGAATACAAAAGGCAAGATCAGCATTTGCCATTCTGAAGAACATATGGAGTTCAAGAATGATCAGGAATAAAACCAAGATAATGATATTTAACTCAAATGTCACGTCTGTCCTGTATGGAGCGGAGACATGGAGAACGACTAAGGTGAACACCAAAAAGCTGCAGACATTCATCAATAGATGCCTATGCAGGATACTCCATTTGAGATGGTATGACAAGACCACAGAGAACTGTGGGATATGGCAGGACAACGGCAGGTGGAACAGGAGATAATGAGCAGAAGGTGGCGATGGATAGGACACACACTGAGGAAACCATCTGACAGCATCGCAAGACAGGCTCTCCGATGGAACCCCAGGGCAATAGAAGTAAGGGAAGACCCAGAAACACCTGGAGACGGGAGTTGGAGATGGAATGCAAAAAAAACGGGGAGAGAGTGGCGAGATCTGGAAAAGATGGCATTGGATAGGCGGGCCTGGCAGGCCTTGGTTGCGGACCTATGCTTCCCTAGGGGCGAAGGGTGAAGAAGAAGTGTTAAAACACACTCTGAATGTGATATGAATTTGAACTGTGATTCACGTGACAATATTTATAGATCGATAGCAGACATTCCCAGGGGTACAGGTGTAGGTGATGGACACCAGACTCGAAAATGACGGCATATCATACTGTGGATAGGTATGGGGATATCAGTTACTACAATAGCTTGTGGATTATAAAGGATATATTCCACATATAGACAGGTTAGTAGCTCATTAATATATGAACACTATTCCATAGTTGAAAAGTCCTAATTTATTAGTTTATCATTTACGATTTTCTGAAATTGTCAACCTGAAAACTGATCATGCCGAAAAAATAGCATGGCAATGAGCCAGACTTTGTTGAAAAATGGGTGGCATCGAAAGTGTTAAAGATGTGCTTGCAAGCATCACCACCCCTCTCCCAGGTTCCTATATCATGCAATTAGCCCCTTCCTAACTTTACGCCAACTAAGCCTAATCATAAATACACTAATTTCTGGAATTGGAATTAAGTCTCACAAAATGAAAAAGCACTCTCTAGTGTATAATTTCATTACATCTAACACATGTGAACAATTAATGACAATGTGTGTATGCTGAAGAAAAACATGCAAATGTAAACTAGCATAGAGTGGCATGTTTTCCATGTTGAACACAGCACAGTCCTTTGTCAACTGTTGTCTCCCTTCAGCAGTGTCAAACAGGGCTGTGTACTGGCCCCAACACTCGCAAGATGTTTGCTGCCATTCTCATGAATATCTCAGATGCTGGGGAATGTGATAGACTTGGGGTAAAGATGAGATACGGAACAGATGGTAATTTATTAAATCTCAAGAGGTGAGAATCCTCTATCAAGGTGAAGGAAACCACCATCTCAAATCTTTTGTTTGCTCATGATTGTGCCCTCTCTACCAACTCTTGAGGTAAATGTGAAGACCTACATGGACGTGTTTTCTATGGCCTGTGATATATTTGACATGGTACCATTAACACCATGAAAACGGGTCATGTTTTAGTAATCAATATTAGACACTAGTGTCTTCTGCTAGAGGACAACTTTACCTAACTTGACAGCATCCAATTCAGAGCAGCAACCATCGATTTTTGAGGTCAACAATAGGATATTCAAAGCCAGTGCTGCAAAACTGCATGTTACTGTGTGGGAACAGAAGAGCATATATATCGCCACAAAGCATAGTGCTCACTATCCTGTTGTACACCAGTGAGACAGTGTGCTAGCAGACATGTACGAAAAATAAACCACTTTCACACAAGTCATCTCAATAGATTGCTTGCAATGAGATGGTAGGACAAAATTTCATATGAAAGCTATAACTACAAGCGTCAACACTCTGTTGCAGAAGGCCAAAAATGAGATAGGCCAGTCAAGATGCGCAGATGCCTTATAAAATGATTGCTGCGAGCTAGATGGGACAAACGACCAGTGGGCAGAAAAACTCTTTGATATAGATATCATGTGACAGTAAAGACACACAAAATATTATTTAGAGACTGATCTGGTTTCGCTTTTTTCCCACGACACTTTCAATACAATCTCCTCTTATAGAAACATAAATGTGTAGACAATCAACCTATACCTGGCTTGGCTCTCATACAAGTATATAAATGTACAATCAATATACATCTGGCTCTTATAAAAGCAAATAAATGCACACTGACACAATTTCAATTAGCCTAGATCAAGAAGACATGACTCCAGACACACACAAACCAGACTCTCCACCAATAAAGATATACATAGTATATCATCTCCATCCCTTAAGGATGATATCAATAAGTTGCTGAAAGAATCATATATAGTAAATACAGACATAAATCCAGTCAAAATGACAATAATGTGGGCTTTCCCACCACCAGGCATGAATAATATCACTCAAGATTCAACACAGCTGGCCACAAAGTGGTCAGTGACCATCACAACTTGTAGGACAGCAACCAAACTCCTGGTCTCTACTTTGTCTAACCTGTAGTTATTCTGTATAGGGTGCCCCTGAAATTGTTTAGAATTTTTATCTCATCCTTCAATTGTTTGTTTAAAAGTATTTGGCACACCTTCCTTCCTAGACCCACAGCACAGTAACTTTGGTGATGATGCATGAATGTCTGAGGACATGGTCGACTCAATGCCAATATATCATTGTTACATTTGCTCAAGTATTTTACTTTTTGCTCATGAAAAGTAGTTCTTGATTTTGTTAGATTAACATATTCTGAAAACTCTGTACTATGTCTTGATATCAGTGACATTGTCTGATCCAACTACATCAATTTCCAGAACAGTACTTGAAAATATGAATGATATCAAAGATGAGAGAGAGGGCACATCACCAGCATCCAAACAATGGCTGATCACTAAGATATATTTGAAAATGAAGCACACCCTCACACTGACTCCTGGCTAGTATGGTCTGATGATATTCTTACCCTTGGTAGATTCATGAATAACTGCAAGATTGAACAGTCTCCTCTATACTGCTGAAATCATGTGGATAGAAAAACAACACACAAAGAAATATATATAAATAATCTTCCATTGACATTCACGCATGGCACTTGTGCAACATCAACAGTTAGACAACAATGTATCACTTCATTCCACAGGGCAAAAAGGGAGAACTTGTGGACATATTGGATGAAACTCATCTTCAAATAAAAAAAAAAGGTGTTACTGACATAAAATTCTAGTTAAGACTTGGTATGCTCTTTATTGCTTGAGTTCAGAGCATCTTTTCTTGGTGGCATTCTCTCATTCATCTTATCTAGACATTTGGCCTCTTCAAACCCACTGATTTTATGGTTCGGGGAAAAGCCACTCAGTGCTGGAGAAGAAATCAAATAAAAAGTTAGCCAACTATGTCTAAAAACTTGAATTGTCAGTTACTGAAGAGACTACTACAACTTTCTCAACTAATCTTCAAGATATTGTTATAACTATTAGAACTAGTATAATTTCATCATCTTAGCGAGATACTGGTGTTTAATAATGACTGGATCATTGTACTGCTCTCTAGGTGCGAACTGAACATGACCCAAGTTGTGTATGTTGTTAATGGTACAGCCAATCTTTACCCCATGTGCATCACATTTCTGAAAGACATCAATGAGCATGGTAGTAAACAACGTGATGAAGAGTGTTGGGGCGAGTTACACAGCCCGTTACGCTTGGTAACATGGAAGACCTCCGACAGCTCCATATCATGTCCTCTTGAAACTGTTGGATAATCTTAATGAATTTGACAGGACATCCAAACTTTCCCATGATCTTCCACAGACCCTCTCTGTTGACCGTGTTCAAAGCCTTCATCAGATCAGTGAAGACCATGTAAAGATTGCATTGCTGCTGTTGACATTTCTCATGTAGCTGGCAAGCAGAAAATATCAAGCCTGCTGTTCCGCTGCAAATTTATTGCATCTCTCCAACCACTTACAAGATTACATACAATAAAAAGTAAAAGGATAAAACTCAGAATGGTTACTATCTGTTTGGATAGTAGTGAATGAAGCTGCTGATGCTACTGTTTCAGATTATTGATATAGAAAAGCCCAGATTTTACTGCTAATATTAATGACAGAAGACGGAATCTGCACTACTGATTTTGAAATCTGGATTTTAACAATTTTTAATTGAAATTTCTTAACTGGTGATCATGTTGACAGTTTTTGTGTATAGTTAGCAAATCCTTCTTCACCCATTGATGTGTCTTAATGTTAATTGGATTACCCACATGAAATATGTAGTTGGACTGATTTATCAAATTTATTGTACATCACAGCACTTCCTTCAGAAGTGGCACTATTGTTGTCCTAATGAAAATGCTTATTATTAATGCAGACAGATATTTGTTTAGCACAATTAACATTGCAGTATATTTGATAATGTAGTCAATATTTGGTGAAAGTATATATTCATTTGTCTTTTAATTAGCTGTGTGTTGCTGGGGCTCACAAGGGGAGCAAAGAATAGTAACATTGCGACCTACAAGGCATGTCGTAAGAGGCGATGGAGGTAGGAGCCTTGGGAAACTACCCTAGTAAATAAAAAGCATTGCAGAAATTTTATGTTTTGGCCTACTTGTAGGCGCATAACTGACACAATCGCTCTTAGGCTTAGATCACATACACACAAGTGGTCGATATAAAGCATTCGATGAAGAATTTGAGAAATTGATACATGTAACAAGTAACCAAAAAATAAATAATACTGAATTCATAACCAAAGTGAGACTAATCTGCAGAGAGCTTACCGCTGCTTAGTGTATCTTTTCCACCAGAAAGAGCACCAAGTGGAAGCAATCCATTTGGTGTGAGTCCTTTCAACTGCAACACACTTTCACTCTCTTCTCTGTAAATAGAAACGCACAGATGTGAATGTACATCTAAATAAATGTATGTCAGGGAAATGTCCCAGTTCTTTTAAGTCAATATAAAAATTTCCCCTTCATTATCAGTGTAACAAACAGGAAATGTTCCACTTTATCATCAGTGTAACAAACAGGAAATGTTCCACTTTATCATCAGTTTAACAAACAGGAAATGTTCCACTTTATCATCAGTGTAACAAACAGGAAATGTTCCACTTTATCATCAGTTTAACAAACAGGAAATGTTCCACTTTATATCATCAGTGTAACAGGAAATGTTCCACTTTATCATCAGTGTAACAAACAGGAAATGTTCCACTTTATCATCAGTGTAACAAACAGGAAATGTTCCACTTTATCATCAGTGTAACAAACAGGAAATGTTCCACTTTATCATCAGTGTAACAAACAGGAAATGTTCCACTTTATCATCAGTGTAACAAACAGGAAATGTTCCACTTTATCATCAGTGTAACAAACAGGAAATGTTCCACTTTATCATCAGTGTAACAAACAGGAAATGTTTCACTTTATATCATCAGTGTAACAAACAGGAAATGTTCCACTTATATCATCAGTGTAACAGGAAATGTTCCACTTTATCATCAGTGTAACAAACAGGAAATGTTCCACTTTATCATCAGTGTAACAAACAGGAAATGTTCCACTTTATCATCAGTGTAACAAACAGGAAATGTTCCACTTTATCATCAGTGTAACAGGAAATGTTCCACTTTATATCATCAGTTTAACAAACAGGAAATGTTCCACTTTATATCATCAGTTTAACAAACAGGAAATGTTCCACTATATCATCAGTTTAACAAACAGGAAATGTTCCACTATATCATCAGTTTAACAAACAGGAAATGTTCCACTTTATATCATCAGTTTAACAAACAGGAAATGCCCAACTTTATATCATCAGTGTAACAAACAGGAAATGCCCCAACTTTATATCATCAGTGTAACAAACAGGAAATGCCCCAACTTTATATCATCAGTGTAACAAACAGGAAATGCCTCAACTTTATATCATCAGTGTAACAAACAATATTCACGATTCTCTAATGTGTCTCCCTTTTATCCTATTCAAGTGCTACCTCAGCATGTTTACTGCCAACTGAAAATATAAACTTATTCAAGCAACTACCACACAGAGAGAAACAGAAAGTCATCAAGACATTTGCAATGACAATTAAACATACCTTAAGACAGTGAAGACACGAGCCATCTTTCCAATAGCTCGTATTTTGTTGCGAATAACCTCTTTTCTAGCAGCAACTGGTAAGAAATAATATTGAAATAGCATTAGTGTACTGCAAGCAATGATATTAATTATAACTACTCAAACAAAAACAATAACATCACAGCAAGTAGTAGTAGACTGACAGGCTTAAAAAAAACCCATAATATTGAACATCTAATATTGCAATTATATATCACCGAAGTAAAACATGGAAATTTACACAAATTAAAAAATAAAACATGCCACCGCTTCTAAATAATTTATACTTGAGCCACTAATTAAAACAGCTAAAGAAGTCTGGCATGAGAAAATAATTATAGCTGATGGTAGTTGTGAATAAATTATTTCATATTGAAAGATTTCTGTACATTTGAATGATGAACTGTTTCTATTGATGTACTTGTAATGTTTATATTGAAACTTGCCTGCCATGTCAGATATGACTAGCAATAAGACATGTACAGTATTGAGTAGCTGAACACATGCCTGTTAAATTGTATGCCAACTAATATATAAATATATATAACCATAGACGAGTACACAAATAAGAGACAAATCGACATGTACAAATCAAATGACTAAGAAATAGATAAAACTACGCTCTACCAAATAAATAGGGCATATTTTCTGTACTGATGTATTCTTTGCTGACAAATGAACAAAAGCAACACAAATACTAAGAGATGCTATGATCACATGTATGAGATAACTGCAGTACATTTGATGTGAAACTTATTTGTTTTAAAAGAGGAAACCTACAACTAATGTGAAGACAGTCTAGAACAACCAAATGACCGCCCGAGTGGTAACCCGGGGCCCAAATTTGGGGTGTAAAGAACAGAACCACTGTTACCTACCACGCATGTCGTAAGAGGCGACTTAGGAGGTTTGACTGAAATCGGATGCACATGTCCTCAACGTGTAGGTCTATGCGTTTAGGGGCCTACCAAACCAATGTGCAACGTATACACATTCTTGGCAAAGATCAAACATATCACAAAGAGTGATTAAAATTGATCGTAAAGAAAGAACGCAAAGAAGAAGACAGAACCAAATGACACTGCTGATAGATGACAAAACATGACATTTTTTGATAGATCAGTACAGGCTCTCAAGTTAAAATGTGAGCTTGTCTGGTAGAAACTAATTAGATCATGATTGAAACATAACAGTATTAAGCACTTCATGAAAGAACAAGAGAATCTCATTATCAGAAAACAACAGACCAACATGCTATTGGAGGTTCCTGTCATTAAAGAGATTGTGTGCACACACACAATGAGTAACTTTATTCTTCCTCTGCTTGTCATCCCCAAATGTACAAATGTGTGATGATTGATTCAACTTAGAGCATGTCCATAGATGGCATGTCATACTTGACACATGTGCACTCTACATGTGAAACAGTATTGACACACACCTGTACCATATATATATATATATAAATTACACAGCAGCAGTTGTATGCTATCTTCAGTTGACAGGTATGCTAGAGTTGAATTTCCACGCATACATATTTTTTATCTTCACACTTCCTTGTAACAATTTGCATAGTGAATGAAATTTGACCAAGAATATAAGACTGTCATTGAGACAGGCAATCCCATAGCATACAATACTGCAGGGGTGTGTAGTGCTAGAGGTCTCACACAGTACTAGACATTAGCATTATTAAGAAGTGAGGTGGATAGTTTTCTTTCTCTTTAACTTGTCTTATCTCCAACTTGGACATACAAATCTAGTCTCATTGGACAGAAGGAAGTGCTCAAAATGAACAACTTTTAGAACACCAGAACTCATATTACAATTGTATACAAATAAATACAATATATTCCAACTCAGGAAGCAAATGAATAACTTCTAGAAACTTCCAGAGTAAAGAAGAAACTAAGGACAATATCTCAATCTAACTGGCAGCAGCAACAAGTGGTGACATTCAAAGAGACATTTAGTCATGTCATAGGAAAGTTATAACAGCAATATCATAACAGGTCAGCTTGTTGGATTAAAGAAACAATTCAATTTTGGACTATATCCTCACATGGGGTTAACAACAACTAATTAAGTAGTACAGACGTTATGCAGAGACATGCTTGCCATTGTCAGTCACTCTATGGTGATCATTTGAACAATTAGCCAAAGAAGACTAGTAAACCAACAAAGTACGGGGGTTGTTAGTCGTCACACGCTGATAAACATACTGAGGGGAGGATCAGAGCACTTATGGACTAATTGGTTCAAAGTGCAGTGATGATAATCTGATGACGTAACTAAACACACAAGTGTTTATCTGACAATGATATCTGTGATATCAATCAGTCTGAACATGAAATAATACAGCTAGTAGTTACATCCAGCCACCTGACTTGTCAAAGTATCAATACATGTGCATTGTGTTGGATTACTGAGGCTGACATGATCTTTCATCAACACTTTATAGTTGATTATCGCAACCAAAGTACACAATGACTTCAAATCAGATTATTGCTATCAATCGCCTGTGTGGTTCTGGGGTCCGCATGGGAAGCAAAAAGAATAGTACCACCGCAACCTACAAGGCATGTCATAAGAGACGACTGATGTAGGCCCTAGGATGCTACCCTAGTAAATGAGAGTGTGTTTAATCAGCGAGCCACAGGAACCATCAGTATGCATTCTCTTCGATATCTGTTGGGGAGACTGAGCACCTATGGGTCTGTTTGGAGTGCAATAACACACTAGCTCAAGTGACAGTTCAAAGTTTTGTTCAAACTTGTTCACTTGGATGAATGTTGCATGTTAGTATGACTGCCACAGTGCTACGTTGACTCCATGCAAACATCTGATATCCACATACTTGTGACAGCATCCAGAACACCTTACACAAAACCACCCCATCCTTGGTCAGTCAAAAAGTATATACCTGGCGTAAGGGAAGAACCCTACAAGATAAACAGTGAGGGACATACAACGAGTGCCTGCTTGCTATCCATGCTAGAATAGATGCATAACTATAAAGTTGATGACAGAAGGGGGTCAAAGGCGCTGTCATATGGACGTTGCGCAAGGTTTAGTGAGCTGGCACTAATCAAGATCCTACCCTACCTCAACATGGTGGAAACAGAGGATACTGTCTGGCTAAGCAGGGACATTTCCTGGGGACATGGAAAATGCAGAGTAGATATTGCAAATTGCCGACACGCAGACCGAAACGACTGAGAACACTCCTATTCAGGAATAAACTCACCATGGATAGAGAAGTAAAGCAGATAATGCAAAGGTGTGACTGGTACGAACCCAAGCATTGACGAGGGCAATATTTTCGGACGCCGATCACCATACACCGAGTAAGATGACGTCCAAATACCATGTCTCAGATCACAAGAGTCTGTTAGCCAAAAATTATCGCTTTTCATGACAAGCACACATGCCCCCAATGACTGAGAATGTTCCTAATCTGGAAAGACCTCAGTCAGAAAGGATGCATCCTGTAGACGTACTATTCTTAGGGGCAAATCATAAAGCTCAAATATACTGCGAAAAATGATCGTCAAAGAGCAATGAATACAAGAAAAGTGGCTTTTTCAATGACTAGTCCTAGAAGGGTTGAGAATGCCCCTAAACCGCAACGACCTCACCCAGTCAGCGCAAAGTGGTAAATGCTCGTTGGCGCAGATCCAAGCCCACATATACGGCAATAAACGATCATTAAAGAGTGTTTTCATACGATGTGTAAGGAACGACCTCACAAAAGGCAGGAAAACCGATAGAGAAGTTGAACTTTACTAATCAACACCTGCTGTAAAATTACCGATGGTACAAGGACTCAAGGCAAGTGTTTCGTGGACAACAGGTTTCCTGTGACGATCACACTTGAAGGATCTAAACTTGAAGACGGCAAGGTAGACCACATGGTGAGGGACACTGGTAAAACGGTAAGCAGGCCTCATGCAAAATTCAGTCAGAGGCGCCAGGACGACCGCCTGAATTGAAAGCGGCGTTTGCAGAAGATGACAGAGGAAGAAGAAGAATACGTGTCAAATGATATGAGATATCTATAGCCTAACTTTTACAGAAGTGAAAATGATGACACTACATATACAAACAGTATGTAGGAAGTATAGTGTTAATGTGTAAGTCAATGTGTCTATCAATAGATCTCTTATCAAGGACAGAACAAATGAAAACATCACAATAGAAAGCAGCTAACTAATCTAAATAAATAGCATTAAATTAAAAAAAGAGCTAGTAATCTACATTCAATATCAACAAAATCTTGATTGTACAAAGCGTAGAAAGCATCAAAACTTTGCCAACAAGTGACACAATGGGTCAACACAATAACAATGCAAGATGAATGATGTCTGTAGCTCACTTTGTGTGTACTTCTTATTGAACATTTCAATAATGTTGACTGATCAATCTGCTATTTCTTCTGGACTGCTATTATTTTCACCAATCTTTACTAATCTATTGTCTATGTGTATCTCTCTCTCGCGCGATTGTTCTTAGGCCGCTTTTATCATTCAATTGTGATATATAGGCAGCCAAACATCAAGAACGAGTGCACGGCCTTTGGTACCTATTAGAGCTCACATGCTCATCCTTCGGCGGTGAGTTCGATTTCAACCAGTACTGGGTTCGCTCTCCGCTAGCCTGTTTGTCCCCAGCCAAAACCCACAAGGCAGCAGGTTGCTATTTTCTTTCAGGGCAGCGACCGTTAGACGACCTGCCCTCCCAGGCTGATGAGCGTCATCTGCCCAGCTATACCCGTCTTGTTAATGGACTGCTTGGTTTGCCTACCATCTAGTTTTGTGTATGGTTTGCCCCGCTAGACTTTGATTGTCCCCAATGAAACTACAAGGCAGCAGTAGTTTCCTGCAGCGAAACCGCACTGGTTTTACCTCTGTTGGGCTTTCCAGTTGTTCTGCACATGTGGGTGGGACGCACACTCTTGTGTCTGCTGTACCATGCTCGCCTGCCCATCGGTGGGGCCCACTATGGTATCGCCAGCGTGTGTGCTATATCTGACCTGGTGCTTGGTCACCCATCAGTTTTCGTCGTGCTCACATTTTCCGTCTATATGTATCTAACATCTATTTTATTTTAAATTTCAGCACACATAATCTTCTAAGATGTTTCAAGCAGGTGTTGATGACGATCCAATTTCATTCTTGCCCAGTATTAGTTAGCATGTTCTCATTTCTATTTGCCTACTTCAATCAAAATGTTGATATTTCCTCCAATCTTTCTCCTCCAACTTAAAATTACATCTCCCTGAACAGTTATCACATCATGACACTTGGAATACCCTTAATCTAGTCTGATTATTCATGTAGCATGCCAGCTCTACGCAGCAACTATATGATGATGGCAATGTCTATGTTATGAAATAGTAGCATTCCCTGCAACTTCTTCAAGCTTGCCTTTATTTATTGACAATGTTGAATGATGTACATTCTGTGTTCATGTTAGGTATTTTGTTGGGTATATTTGAACTTGCGTTGTTCTCCACCTTCATACATAAAGTTCTATTACATATCTCCACCTTCATACATAAAGTTCTATTACATATATACAATAATCCCTCACTCAAAGATGGCCTTTGCTTGCAGTAAAAGAATTGGTAAGCAAGTATTGAGAGCATGTTACAAGCTGAATTAAGTCTTAAAAATGGTCATTTATCATCTCTGAGACATAGCTTTTAACAAGTAGATAACTTAATCATGGTGAATATATGAGAATCAACTATTCAATTTGAAATTGTCATAGTTTAAATAGATGTATAGTTCACACACGTTTTTATATGTTAAAATAAATAGAGAGTACAATCCAAAATTGCTGTGACTGGAAGGGAGCTGAGATAAATATGTACATGCCTGAAGCCCCTAAGATGTATTGTATATGAGCTTCAATGTATGATGCAAGCCATCTGTAAGTGAGGGGACTACTGTATATAAGCGGATCAATTTTCTCTGGACATCCATCTATTTGTGAATGTAATCTCATGCCTACAGCATAAGTCTTGTAATAGATGATGATGACTACATGACATTCAGCAACAATGGAGTCATGAGACTAATGCACAAGAGTAATGAAGGTTATGTGTCACTTGCAAACAAGAGTCAGCCAATATATTTTCAGGGATATTATGATAATATATTTTGGGACATGAGCAATAAGGGTCTATTTCCAATCTAAATCACGTCAGAATCAAACTAATCAAGGGACAGCTTACAAAAAAAGAGTGAGGGTGTGTGGTTGAAGTCTTCACTAGGTATCTATATTTATTAATGTGTGTCGGTGTGTGCCTTCCAGGTTAAGGGGGATTCGTAGTGGGGGGATCAAGAAGCTATTTTTATTGTTTTCATATTAATGTAAAATTTGAATAACCATTTTGAAAGATTATGACTTAGAATAGTAGAAAAAATGAGTTTTAAAAATGACAAAGCGTTGCAATGGAAACAATACAAAAATGGCCACCAAAAACAAAATTTCAAATCCCTAAGGTTCTGAATCTAATGAATTCTGTTTTCACTATAAGGTGCGCAATTGTAATATCTCAATTACACTTGATTTTTAGGATATATTAAATATTACATTTTTATAAATTTTTCGTAAAAATGACCTCAAAATTCGATTAAAAAATTTTGGGGGTGTGTTTACTCAAATTTTTGTTGAAATGTAATATTTAATATATCCTAAAATCATGTGTAATATTTTAGATATTACAATTGCTCACCTTAGAGTGAAAACAGAATTCATTTATATTTATTACTTTCAGAGCCTTAGGGATTTTAAATTTTGTTTGGTGGCCATTTTTTATTGTTTCCAAGGCAACACGTTGACATATTTTTGAAAACTGAACTTTTTCTACTCTTTTAAGTCATAATATCTCAAAATTATAATACAAATTCTACATTAATATGAAAGCAACGAAAAAGTTTCCAGACCAGAATCCCCTTAAGAAAGAAAAACACTGTTGCTAGCACAGAATGCACGTTTCATTTTACAAATTTCATTACCTAAAAATGACCATACCAGTATTTGAACTAGTATCCTGAAGACTTAGATGCAGTTGCTTCTAAACATCCAACCACACACTGCTAATGTTTAAATGTAACAGATTAAATAATAATCCTATAGTATATCATCATTGCTTGCATTGCATAGACGATGGCTATGTTCTGATTAGATAACTAGACAACATGTAACCACCAGAGACAAGTTAGGCATTATGATTAACTGCTTCAAAAAGTTGTAAATCTATGTGCGTTCTGCACCTAGCTCTTCATCCATATAGCACAGTTGGTGTCAGCAGTCTTTCTTACAACGGGCAAAAATTAGTATCTTGCTGAGGACCAGTAGAACACACAAGTCAACCCCAACTCCCAGTGGTGTAGACAGAGAAACTATGACCGCTTAGTCAATGGTTAAATGGGGCAATAACTTTTATATAAAAATAATTTTGTTGTGTCCTGCAAAGGACGTAAACTTGAATAATAATAAAAAAGCATGCAGAAACTGGAAGTGTTGGTCTACATGTCTGTTAGGTGCCTAATTGGCACAATGAATTCACACTCTAAGGTGCATATCACATACCAACCACAAAGAGTGTTTTAACAAGTGGTTATGTAGAGCAAATGAATAAGAAGCAGTTGTCAATGATCAGTTTCTAGTGGGAGAGTTATACTTGTAGGTTGTAAGGGCGGCAAACATTTACAGACACAATTAGATAGGAAGAGTTCTCACCCGAGTGGTTACAGGGGCCCAAATTTGGGGTGTAATGAATAGAACCACTGTTACCTGCCCCGCATGTTGTAAGAGGCGACTAATGAGGTTAGGATGAAATCGGATGTACATGTCCTAAATGTGTAAGTCTATATGTTTAATGGCCTACCAAACCAATGTGCAACGTATACACGTTCTTGGCAAAGATCAAACATATCACAAATAGTGATTAAAATTGGTTGTAAAGAACGAAAGCAAAGAAGAAGAGGAGATAGGAAGAGTACATTAATCATATATATATTTAGTTGCTAGAGGTGTGAGCTGGTAAAACCAGTTACCTCAGTACATATTTCTTATGTGTCATATCAATCATACTGCATGTTCTGTAACCTTGTAGGAACATTTGGAAAGTATTGACACACTGATATGACTTGATGTTACCTGTATGTTCACTCAATTAACAATAGAGATCACTGGTATTATCTATCCACTTTATTTGTTCTACAAATCTGCACTTTTGAGAGTGCATGACATCAAAAGTACCTACAGTTAGAGAGCTGAGATAAAGGATACATACAGTATTTGCTTGGCAATCACTTGTTTGATGTGGACACAGCAATTCAGAACTTATCTATACTACTTCAAGTGAGAAAATTGGGAATCAAATGTGGAATGTTATGGGCTGAAAAAGAAGTGTTTGAATGAGAGTCTATCAGTATGTATATACCCCTATTTAACAATTGCTTGGGGGATGGGAGAAAAGGAGGAGAATGACCAACCACCTATGGGTCTGTCCTGTCAGCTGAAATGTTATGAGATCAGTGCAAAAACTAGACATACTCAACATGTTGTAATACCATGTCAGATTTGATTGATTGAATCATCATCATTGCACTTCAGTAAATAACCATTTGTGCTCTGCATGCTTTTTTTAAAAATTACATGGGACAATCTCAGCGGAAGTGCAAAAACTACAGCACATGCGAAAGCATCGCAATGTAAAATTAAACATGATTTAAAATTCTAAGGAATTTTAAAAATGATTACTAATTATTTTAGCAGCAACTTTCCAGTCTACCAATAGTTATTTTATATGTTTAACTTGAATACAACACCAACAATTATTATCCGTCTACAATTGGACAATGCACTCACTCAGATCAGCAACCACTGTAAAATAGTCAAATTGATCTACACTGGATACAAACCAAGTACCTTTAGAATGTGAGACAAGCATTGTACCTCAATGTCACAATGACCCCTAACTTGTTAGAACAGAGAAAATGAGAGTAAGACGTTAAGGATGACAAAACACAATTACTGGCAAAACCTGACGGAAGGAAATGCTACGAACAGATAGGATTTTTCATGAAATTGATCAGTAGTGCTTAATAGATATGACAATGACTGCAAACAAAATCAGTGCCCAGGAGACCTGTTTTAAATGTTAGCATTGAAACACATACAAAATATATTTCCTGCGCCCCAAAGCATGCATGGGTTGAAGAAAATCTGGAATATAATATGTTGTTGACAGCTCTCATGAGCACTGTTGTTTTTGCTCTAAAGAGAAAAGCGAAAATGCACATAAGTAATCAAATGAAGCACAACAGCACTAAATGGGTCATGATGCGGTACAAAATATAACTGCTATGAAAAATATCTACAAAGAAAAACTAACAGCACAAAACAACAGCAAGGTATAATCCATGCAAATGTTAGTATTTAGAGCATTAGTGTTAACATATGATCTACAGAGGATGACTACAGAAGCACCACTGTCAGTACTGATAACAACCAGCTGGCACACCACAAACTGTCAGTTGGGATTCTTTTATGAATGTATTGAAGCAATTTATTCATGTCCATTAACGGTGAGCAAGGATGGACTGCAAGACTGATCATACGACACCATAATAACAAATACCAACAAGCATGAGTTAACACTGAAATGTGAACGGTTACTTTCAGTATTAATCAAGTATCAGGTATGAGCTGGTACAGTCACAAGAGGCGTGCACCAACAAATTTTGCTTACTAAGGTCAAAATTTGCCTGAGATTTACTCTTGTTTGCACCGTCACCTTTGGAAGCAATACAAAAAAAAAAGAAAAGAATATGTGTATCAGTGAAAGATCTTGTGGCAAAGAAAACAACTCTTGTACTCAACCTGTGTTCACCTGGACAAGATGTCCCTCGTTTGGGACAATCAGGCATAGCCTCTCAATGAACATCTGGGAAAAATAATTGTCTCCTGCTAATTGACTCTCATTTGAAATCTTTCATTTTTATAGTGGTTGAAAAAAAAACCTCCAGATTTCATAAAGAATTTGTACACTAGATAAATGTAATCTTGTGTAGCACATTACAAACACTATACTAAATCAGTGTTTGCAACCTTCCTTCACATTACACACTTCTAAATCAGCTATTCTTAATCTGTTACAAGTCGCAACCACTCCTGCATAAAAAGTACACCACTTTTTCAATGGGGTAATGCAAACATACAACTAAATGTTTCCGAATATAATTCAAACCTAATAATTATTGTGATGGCTGCATTTGAACAAACAGCGTTACAATTTATGAGTACTTAAATATCACGCTCATGGTTTCAATAAATTTTTTTAATTTAAAAATCAGGATAGAAAGCAAGTGTAAACGTATAGTTCTGAATAAAATATATTATGAAGAAAGTCATGGAGACAAGGACAGTTCATATTTTGTTGGTAAACTGATGTTTAATGTTAGTTACTTAGACTACTGTGTTTAATAAGAAAAAATAGTTATTAATACTAATAATATAATAATGGGAAAAAAAACGAATAGGACAAAATAATATTCCAAATTGTTTTCCAAAGCTGACACACAGCATAGAATGATGATGACCTATGGGAGAAGCTATTCAGACTTGAAATAGTGCATACTGTAGTTAACCTGTGCAGCAAATTGTTTGTTTGAATAATATCAAATCCAGTTGATTAAATGATTGGCTCAGATAAGCCGCTGATCCGCCCTATTTATTTGTTTTAGAACTATCTTAAAGAAAATTCATTGACCTACAAAATTGTATATTACTCATAAAAATCTGTTAATAATTCAGAAAACTGCAGCTAAATTTGTACATACACTTGCAAAGAGGACCTAAATTTAATTCAGTCACATTCAGTAGCTAATCAGTTAACTATTGGTGAACTAAGTGCCAGTTTACATTAGACTACCTATCACTATTATTATTATTGAATGACATCATTGCTTATCTTATTTCCCCCTATACTATTTAAGTAGTGGTGATGGTAAACTTATCTCTATTTTCATTGATCAAATACCAGCGTTAAAAATACTTGTAGAAAACATTGTCACTGTGAAATTTCATACAAAAAATAAACACACATCCCCCCTCCTCGCAAAACCTTGGTGGTTGCGACCAACAGATTAGGTACCACTGTTTCAGAGTGATTTACGATTAACTTCCTTCAAACAACACTAGACTGATACATCTTGTGGTTATCTACTGGGAAATTGCTGCACATAGCATTGGGTCTACAAATCTATTCGCACAGATCTTATTTATATATAGACTGAGGCAAATGTAATCTGAACTAGCCCTGTCATTTCTAACTACTGGTCATATACTCTGGTCCAAACCCTGGTCGTAAGCTAATGAGTGGAACAATGAATAAAACCCATATCTATAGCTAGATCTAAATCACTTATCTCTATGGGATGTTCCACAAACCTCTATTAGCTCCCAGTTACTTATTGACTACAGCAAAGGAATCTATTAGTGCACTTGGTATGCATCTCTAAAACACTAGTTGACAAGGTTGTTTGCTAATATATTAGTATAGTGGGTATTCTCTAGAGATCACTAGCTGACAAAGACTTTTCTTCTAGTGCACTAGTGGCTGCTCGACAGTGCTGTTTGCTGGTGGGTAGCTATCTCTAAAACATTAGTCGTTGAGGCTGTTTTCTGTACTAGTGGTATATCTCTAAAACATTAGTAGTTGAAGCTGTTTTCTGCACTAGTGGGTATATCTCTCAAACCATTAGTCGTTGAGGCTGTTTTCTGGTGCACTAGTGGGTATATCTCTCTAAAACATTAGCGTCAGGCAATTTTGGCACTAGTGGGTATATCTTAAACATTAGTGTTGAGGCTGTTTCTGCACTAGTGGGTATATCTCTAAAACATTAGTAGTTGAAGCTGTTTTCTGGTGCACTAGTGGGTATATTCAAACCATTAGTCGTTGAGGCTGTTTTCTGGTGCACTAGTGGGTATATCTTCTAAAACATTAGTCGCTAGGCAATTTTTGGTGCACTAGTGGGTATATCTCTCTAAAACATTAGTCGTGAGGCTGTTTTCTGGTGCACTAGTGGGTATATCTCTAAAACATTAGTGTTGAGTCTGTTTTCTGGTGCACTAGTGGGTATATTCTCTAAAACATTAGTCGTTGAGGCTGTTTTCTGGTGCACTAGTGGGTATATCTTCTAAAACATTAGTAGTTGAGGCTGTTCTGTGCACTAGTTGGTATCTATATATAAAACTAGTCGTGAGGCTGTTTTCTGGCACTAGTGGGTATATCTTTCTAAAACATTGGTCGTTGAGGCTATTTTTGGTGCACTAGTGGGTATATCTCTCTAAAACATTAGTCGTGAGGCTGTTTTCTGGTGCATTAGTGGGTATATCTCTCAAAACATTAGTCGTTGAGGTTGTTTTCTGGTACACTAATGGGTATCTATCTATAAAAACATTAGGTGATGAGGTTGTTTTCTGGTGCACTAGAGGGTATTCACTTAAACACTAGTTGACAAGGCTGTTTTCTTTGGAAAAAAGTGCTGTGAAACAATGTGGGCATAATGAACAATGTGACACATAAAGACAACATGTTTCAACAGTAACACTGATATAATGGTACTGTATGAGTGATGACAGAACACTAAAAGCAACAAAATGCTCAGGTGTACATGCTGTCTATGTGTGTACAGATACTTGGCTCACTTGGTGGTGCTCAGAGTTGATCCATTTGACAAGCACATATAGACACACCCATATAACCAATGTGTCACAGAAAATGGCTATAGAAGTGACTCAACTTTCTTTGTTTTTTTAAAACGATCTGACTTCACAAATGATCTGGTCACCCAAAGAGAAACACAAATATTGAAAAGTAAAATGAAGTGCACCCAAGTATGACAATGTGCACCATGTCCTACATGCACCAGCACTATACTTTATTTCATTATAATATAGCCAGTCAAAAAGGTTTGACTTCAGGCAATCTGATATCCATGTGGGTATCCAGCCACAAAGTTGATACAGTTCAAGGCCTTTCTGTTCCATCTAGGCAGTTGAGAATGGAGCTATATACTGCACACACAAGTGCAATAAGAACAGTTGTTCTGGCTTCAGACAAAGTTCTAGCAAAATTACTACATCGACAAGTTACACACAACAAAAATGATCAGTGCAGCTTATCAACCCTGTCAGAGAATGTCAATCATATCTATCTTGTCAGTCCTGTCTGTGACTAACTGTCAGTCCTGTCTGATTGTAAGTCACATTAGTACTGTCTGAGATATATAGTGAGTCCTATATGATACATCATGAAGAAATTGAGAATTTGTTGACTTATGTTTGTCTACATGGTGAAGCAGTCAAACCCACATCCTAACCTCCTCAGTCCCCACGTAAAACATGCATGGTAGGTTACAGTGTTACTATTCTAGACTGCACTTTCAGCCCCAGAGAGACACATGGACATATTTACAGACATATTTGAATGAAGGTGATTTGTTGATAAAAGTGAGTACTCATGTAAAATATGTGACTATAAATAGCTGTACACATAGACAGAAAATATCCACAGAATATTGTGTATGACAATGCAACATGGAGCACAGGACTGTGAGTGAAGAACATGTAACAATGTGCTAGAAGAGTGGCAACCTTCCCTACAATGTCACCATCTTACAGCATGTTCAATGACCAGACAGGTCACCAGGGTAGTCACACTGCTTCAGAACACATAAGTCAGTTTATCCCTAGCTAAGGGCACATGCAAATACTGCTACTTGGCAACAAATATTCCTAGTCAACTTGTCTGGCAAATATTTCCCCATAACTTAGATTAACATGTAACAAGATTGTGTACACAAGTGCTTGGAATATTGATAACTTTGGAATATCGATAACTGGTTTTGACAAAAAATAAAAGTACACAAGTGGCTATACTTAATTAAGATGCAATATGCTTACCTAAGACATATTTGTTGAATAGTTCTTAGGTGGGTGTTTGTGCTCTGATGTCTATGACCAAAGCTTTCACACAAAAAGGGGAGACATTCAAGCATTTGTCTAAACTTTAATCAAATGGCATGAGAGTGAAGACTCACAATCATGAAGCAATGTTTCAAGCTGGTTTGTATGTGTGTGACATTAACAACATGGAAAACACTGAACTCATCAAGAAAGCAAATTCTTCTCAGATGAAGAACTACAAGTTCACAGCAGAACTACTAATTCTGAGACACAGAACTATCTTGCAATGTGCCCTAGAGAAAAGTAGTCAGAACTCACAACATATGCATAAGTTGTTGTTATTGACGACCAAAGATCAAGCATATCTTACAGCAGTCTATGTCACAATGCCTTACTCCATTAGCCCCCATTAGAAATCACAGACCTTTAGTATATAACCGCATTTGTCATGAAAACCAATTCATCTTTCACAAATGTTTATTATCTACCACATTTACATGTCACTAAATATAAATTTACTCCATTGCCAAACAAACTGTGCTTCTATCAAATATGTCCATTCAAACTGTGCTCTCTTACATTCAAATATAATGTTACCCATTGCCAAACACAACTGTGCTCTCTTTCTCTTACATTCAAATATAATGTTACCCATTGCCAAACACAACTGTGCTCTCTTACATTCAAATATAATGTTACCCATTGCCAAACACAACTGTGCTCTCTTCTTCTTACATTCAATTATGTTACCCATTGCCAAACACAATTGTGCTTTCTTACATTCAAATTTAATGTTACCCATTGCCAAATACAACTATCTTTCTCTTCTACCCTGGAGTGTAGAGGTCATTCAGAGAATGACATGATCCTAACAGACAATTTTCTTTTGGCCAGACCTCAAGCCTCAGCACTTTAAGGACTATTTGATAGTCTTTCCTTGCAATCTTGAGTCTTCCTGAAGGTTTAGTACCATGATACTTGACATCCAAGCATGTCTCTACAATCAGACCTCTTCCACTTGACAAGGTGACCAAACCATCATTGTTGGATGGAACTCTTCCACCACAGTCTGTACTGTAAAGTCACTATCAGAGCCATAGAGGCCCAGCTTTCCCTACCAAATATGGTGTATGCATGCTGATTGTTCCAATTTCAAGCTGATTAAACACTTCTAATTTTGTCAGCCAGTTATTCAGTCCTGCTCGTGCGACCCCAAACTCCTTAAAATACTGTATATCATTTATCCTGTACATCAATTATCATGTCCCATTCAACAGTGGGTTGCTGAGCAACCAAAGGACACCACTACCCTCCCATTGTCATCTTCTCCAAGATGAATGGTGTTGTTACTACAGATCTTTCTGCTCTATTATTACTGTGAACACCATCATATCCAGGACAGAATATCCACACAAAGTCCATTGAAGGTTGGATATCTTGATTGCCAACATTAGCTTACGCCATAACTGCCATTTTTGTATCCTGAAGTATTGAATGAGAAATGGACACAAATAATGATGTAGATAAAATAAGCGTCGCCACAAGATGAAAGTCTACCTGAACAGCCCACCATCCTGGTGTATGCCAGTGAGACATGGACAGTGTGTAGCAAACATGTAAGAAAATTAAACCACTCCCACACAAGTGGCTTCTGCTGGTTGCTCAAAATAAAAATGGTAGGACATAATTTTTGATACCAAAGTCCTCATGAAAGCCAAAAACTACAAAAATTTGCGCTCTGTTGCAGAAGGTCAATGTGATGTGCCAGAGTCAATTTTTAAAAATGTCCAATAAACGCATCCCCAAAACAACTGCTGTTTAGTTTAGTCGTCGGATCACCATCACTGCACGTTGAACAAATTAGTCCACAAGTGCTCCGATCTCTCCCTCAGTATGTCCATCAGTGTGGCGACTAACGACACCGGTTCTTTGTTGGTTTACAATTCTTCTTTGTCTGCCAGCATAGCGTTCTTGTCGAGCCACACCACACTTAACTTTGAGGTCTTGCAGTCTGGTTAGTGTTGTGGATTCACCGCTATCACCTGAATCATGTACACGCCCTCTCTCCTTAAGGAATTTATAATATCAGCCTGGTCCATTGCTCGTCCGCTTTGGACAGCAGCCATACCTGCAAGCCTATCCGCACGCTCATTCCCCTTTACACCTGCATGCCCTGGCACAAAAATAAAACTGATCCTTGTCAGCTTAGACCTCCCAGCGATTCTATCCAATGTCTCCTAGCCCATCCTGTTTCAATCTTCCTGAGCATACTCATTGAGTCACTGAGAAAACATGCATGGATAAAAGTCTGTGATTCTAGCCAAATCATCGCTTGGTAACCGCCATGATTTCCATAGTGAGACTGCTTGTAGTCACGGCAAAACCACCACTGTCTTCCTTCACAACATCACCTCCGACCTGAGCAGTGAAAGCCCACGAGCTCCGCACATGTCGAATCACCGAACCATCCGTATAAATGATTACATCATGCTCAGATGCGTTCTCAGAAATTAATGCCTGAACCTCTGCATCCACAACAAGTGGGTTGCGTTGCCTGCATTCTTTATCAAGTTCGATGCATACAGAAAAGGATGTAGCGATTGCTCTTGGCACTGGTATCCATTCTTCACCGGATCAATGTCTTCAAGTGTACACACCTGTTCAATACAGTCCTCGGCCTGACCCATCCAAGATTTTCCTCTTTTAACCTATTTCCTTTTGTTTCTTTATTTCCAAGTGCAGAGGATGTGTGTGTCAGCATTGACTCAAGGTATGCTTGTGCACGGCTCATCAGTATTCTATACTCCATAGTAGGATAGTCAAGGAGATAGCGCATCGCCCTGCACGACGTGTCTTTAGTGCAACCAAGTATAATGCGCATCGCCCTGCTCTGTATTCTTTCCAGTCGCTCTATCTGACTATGACTGAGAGTCAGGATCGCCAGCGCATACTCAAGCACAGAAAGGACCAGACCCTGGTATAAAGACAAAGATGGCGCTGTTCACAATCCGCCGCAGCCATTACCCTCATCGCCAGCAAACCTTTCCTCGCCTTCATTATCACATGAGCTATGTGTTCCGTAAAGCTAGACTACGATCAAAACGCAACCCCAGGTATTTCATAGACTGAGATCGCTCCACCACCTCTGAACATAAAACCACAGATGGTGTTGGAGTGTTGACGATGTGGTTGTTTAAAGAGAACCATGTCACCGCTGCTTTTGTGGGGTTGACCAATGCTCCTGCTTCAACGCACCATCCACCTATGCGGTCGAGTTCTGACTGAAGTTCCTCCACAAGCTGTTCTCTATCCTTGCCCTGACGATACACCAACACATCATCTGCATATGACATTGTCCTTCCTCTACCCGTGATCTGCTCTGTTGTGATGCTCACAGTATAGGCATTGAACAACACCGGAGATAATGGTGACCCTGTGGTAAGCCAGGGTGGATTGTTGTTGGTGATGACGCCCAACTGCCACATTTAAACACTATCTTTCGCTGGAAGAGGGCCGCAAAGATCCAATTGAGGAGGAATGGGCTGATATTGAGTTCAGTCAGCTGCACCATTAAAAATGCAACGGCACTCTATTATAGGCATCTTCAAGGTCAATTGCAGCAGCACATGTCTCAATGCCCGAGTGAAACCCTCATAGACATCGTAGGCGAACACCGCTGCATTACGCCATGTCTCTCTATAAGGACGGTACCCTCCAAGGGTGGGTGGAAGGAGACGTAACCTCTCTAGTTGGCAGGATATTTTCCTGGCAATTATTTTCTCCAGCAACTTGCCTATTGTATTCTGCATGGTGATTACCCGATAGCCCTGAATTTTTGTGTGGTCTTTGCCAGGCTTCGACAGAGGTACCAGGTAGCTGTGCAACCATTCTTCGTTGATTATTGCAGTCGTAATGCTTTTGTTGTAGATGCCAGCCAGTTCTTCCACTCCCCATCAGACAACCCAATGCTGTATGTCTAGTTAGATGATGGAGGAGGGTATGTGTATGTGTGTGTGTTGGTAGACATATACTTGAATATAGACATCACATATAGGGAATCCCTTGTGCAAGATTGCCAAATATGGCACTGCAATACTACAAGAGGAAGTCACATAGTTGAGAAAACTGCGTAAAAGATAGAATACACAACACATATATGGATCATATATGCCCCTACAACTTTGTTAGAGAATTGTGTACCAGGATTGGACTCTACAGTCATCTCTGCACACAGCAGATTGGTGAAAAAAACCCACATGTCAAAGGCTTTTCTCATTGCTTGCGCTGCATGGTTATCAAGATTTGAGTATTATCTCTTCAAAAATAAACTAGCAAGTTACAATTCTAGAATGTAGACATTCGGAATTTGTGTTGTTGAACAAGTTATATCTTCAGGTCATCTGCCATCAAGACAAAGTCCAGATGACTGACCCAGTTTTTACATTCCATGTCCAGCTTTGATATCTTTGGTTACTGTGCATCAAGCATTACTGGGTGTGTGCTCAAATCCCTAGATTTCAGCTGCCCCAGATAACTTAAGCCAAGTAAACATGACAGTTGATACAATCAACCATGTGAGATAACAAGTATGACCACTTACCCTTTTCTCCTACAAATGGTAAAGACCATGTGAAGACATCCATAAAATTGGGCAGCCAGTAATGGATGAGGGAGCAGTTGAACTGTCTAATATTCATCACATTATTTTCATACTTTAGAATAGCAGCTGAGGAAGCCAAAAAAAACAGATCAATAAACAAACATATCCAAAAACAGTTTAACCTGCCTGCTAGTGCTGTTTCAGACTAACACAAACACACAGCACTAGTTAACAAGTTAAATGTATCTGCTTGTGTTGTTCCTTAAGAAAACAAACACAGCTCTAGTGTCAACTGTATCTGCCTGTGTTGTCCCCTAACAACACAAACAGATCTCTTGTTAACAAGTAGCTACAGCGGAATTTACAGTGTTAATCTTTAGATAAACTATGGATAAGTTGGCAAAGAACCTTGCTTGAATTAGATTGAGAAACAAAGAATGAAGTGGTTCAGTCACGTAATAAGGATGCACCCCGAACTCCAGTCTTCTACAACAGAACATCAAGAAAGAAGGTTAGAGGAAGAACAGAAACAAGATGGTTAGATAGCATAGCAGAATCCAGTCAAAGAGAAAAAATAATAACCCAAGCCACCAGAACAGCGCAAGATAAAACCAGAAAACCACGACAATGGGCAACAAACTGGTAACAGTGTGACAACAAAAGAAAAATCTTTGAACATGTGGTAAACACTGAAGAGTCTATCCAAAATAGTATTGCCCCTAACAGAAATGCAAGATCACAAGTTAGATGTACTCTGTCACAGACCTAATAAAATGACATAAAATGATCACCGAGACCACAAGCTTTCCAACTATATTCAGTACGAGGTTTGATGAGGGAGCTGTGTGTGTGTGGGGCATGCAATATTCTCTCCCAGCAACAACAGTTTTGATATTTTAAAATAACCCTTCACCTCCCAACAATTCTTGTAATACACAAGACAAATCGCATTACAAAAATAAGACATACAGCAACATGCATGTAGATCATAGACAGTGAGAGATTATGTGTACCTTTGTTGTTGTAGACATCAAGATAATTTGGTGCTGAGAATATAGTTATCAATGATGGGAAACCTGTGGTTTGACTCTTTCTGTACATCCTATACCTGCAACACATGGAAACTGAAATATGAGGAGCACTACAGTCAACATTCAATAACTGACGAGTGATAAACAATAGCTGTAGGGTAACTGGACATAAAAACAGTAACAGACTTTTCATTCTTGGCATATGCAGTGTATTATTGTTTTTTCCTTCTTGTCTTCTGAATTATGATGCTTGTTTAAAACTTTCTGCGTGTGTCCTTATTTTATTGTGCCCTGACATGAAACAAAATATTGTGATGTCTTTTTTTTTTAAAATATCCTTTGAAGGTATTTCATATGAATAACAAACTTGGTATGGCATTAGACAATTGACATTCCAAAACTGTAGGTGAAGAAAGAATGTTTGATAACCCTTAAGTTCCTCCTCAGTTGTCTGTCTGAACTAATGAGACTTGGTCCTTCCTACCCACAGTTTGTATAATGATGTTCTATTTGGATTGTCCACCATGTCTATCAATGACATCTTGTGATCAAACATTGATACTGTCTGTTACTTAACCTATGTTACATCACCCTACAACTGTCTTTTCATACAAACTTTTTATTTGCTCAAGCACAGCATAATCAATTATAAACCATTTTTGCAATGGTTTTTGTATGACTTGGGCCATAAGAGCAAGAAAATGTACCATGTTTAATTAAAGTTATGATACCTGCACTTTTCAACTCACAACATCAGATTGTTTCATGCACTTCTGAGGGTGTCTCCTAATGGAAGAATTGGTATGAATTAAATGTAACACATCACCTAGTACATGACCAGTAGGTCAAGTACGTCAACTAATACATGACCAGTAGGTCAAACACATCACCTAATATATGACGTAGGTCAAGCACATCAACTAATACATGACCAGTAGGTCAAACACATCTCCTAACACATGACCGGTAGGTGAAACATATGTAACATATGACCGGTAGGTGAAACATATGTAACACATGACCAGTAGGTAGAACATCACTAAAATGACCAGTAGGCAAAATCACAAATTATGACCAGTAGGGAAACACATGACCAGTATGTCAAACACTGCACCTAGTGCATGACCGGTAGGTCAAACATGTCATTCACACAAGACTAGTAGGTCAAAGACTTCTCTTTACACAAGATCATTAGGTCAGGTCAACAGATTAGCAATCTTACCCTGCATCTTGTGCTTCATGCGCCCGGATTATGGACAACAAATTGTTCTGTTGCAAGAAATCACAACATGCTGCATAGCTGTGAGGAAGAGAATCAATGAAATCAGTGTTTATATTAAACTATTAGCATCAATTCACTAAATATTGGTACATTGTTTCAGAAATTCTTAGTAGCAGAATATTGTAGATAATAGTTCTCACAATATTCATTTCAATATATGGTAAACTGAAGAAAATCTCTGTATACTATCAATACTACAGGGTGTTAAAGATAATTACAGCCTGTGAATGGAGCTAATCTGGCATATATGTATGGAAATGGGAAGGTTCAGTTATGACGTAGTATAGGTCAAGGTTGTGTGACGGTGTGAAATTGTAGTGCGGGAAGGGGCGATGAACAAATGTAACGGAAGAGCTAGTCAGAACCGGTTTAAACAGTAAATAAACACAACTCAATTTGTACCTGGCAACTTTCGAATTGTCAATGGGGCTGCAATTATCTTGAACACCCTGCATTATACAGTTGTTAATATGACACTACAATATGACCGCACTCAAGATCACTATGTTTATATATTAGCTATATACAGAAACAAATCTGGTATATTGTATCCACAGGCAAATAATTATCTCTTCTTCTGTTGGGCATGCTCTATCTGGACAACTCCAGTCTTCTTCAGATTCAGACAGCTACTCCTGAGCTTCTGTCTCAGCTATGCAGTCAATGGCCAGGTTTGACATCTCTGTCATAGTATGTGCAATATCACAAGCCTATAAAGGTGATATGGGTAATAACCAGTTTTGTGAGGACATTCCATTACGTATGATATTTCAAGACTATATATATGACCCAGCAGTAGCGAGATCTGAGAGTTATGCTATGAATATTATCAAATACCTTCACATAATACATTATATGGATACAGCATAATGTAGTCAAACAAAATTAAGAGAGCAATGAGCAATTACAGGAGTCTTACACAAGGCTACTTATAAAACGATTAACTCTGCAGTTGTTGTGGCCACATAAACTGTAATGATAATGTTGAGCTTAGGCTAATAAAGATATTATTCATGTGCATGTTAAACAATACAATACTCATATTAGAAGCTAAATGTGTGAGTGAGTACCTGTAGAAATATGAGCAACCTCTAACAGTGTTGTGCGTGAAGTGTTCTGATGACTTCTCATTTCCAAAGTCCTCCAAGGGATCTGACCATAACAAGTCACACATAGGACCAAATGCTGGTGGCTCTTTGAATCTGTCCAACTAGATATGGGAGAAAATATGTATGTTGTTTCAATGAATAGTTAAAGTACATATTTATTTATACATGTTCTGGAGAGTAAAGTTTACTATAAATCTCTTTAAAAAATGAAAATGCATGAAATCAAGACAATCGTACGCTTCTAGTAGTGCTCCATATTTCTAGACACTTGTTTTGATGAATAACCGGTCTCTTTTGTCTATGGCGAACAACTATAGCCTATATGAGAGGGACCCTACAAAAAGCATTCAGTGGAACATGTCCCTCTGTTTAGTGCTGAAATAATGGGCCCACCTGCATGTAGATATGTCCAGGGAACACAACTTGGAAAACTAAAAATCCTGTTCAAATCAGTGCAGTATGAGGATTAAAATTTAAAAATGTCATACAAACCTAGATAGGAAAGATTTGTTAGTTGAGAAAGACAGCTTTCCTTGAAGATATCACTGCAGCTATAAACTGATGCCTTGCAGGAAGGTCAAGAAAACCAACGGCTAAAGACGCAACACTATATAAATGTATGCTTAAAACACACACTTGACTGTAAGGTGGAAAGCAGATTAGGGTAATGTAATATATCTTATGATGATAATCGCAATGACTCAACGAAGTGGTGTTAAACCCAACGAAATCTGATGGTAACATGCCTTCATGTTGTTGAGCCAGGGCACAGAGGAGGCCACACACTAGCAGCTGTCAGCCTGATTGATATCTCAATTGTCCAACCCCAAATGTCCTTTCACAATCTTAACATTTTATCATCTGTCTGAGATCAAGGATCACTGGATTCTAGCCTGATCATCCCAGATTGAATGCTAACACTTTGGAGTGTGAGTTGAGCACCATACTTCATTACCACAGAGACTCACCCTCATAAGCTATATTAGTATCGAAACCACTACAGAGAGGAACACATAAAATGCTTTGGTATAGATTTGCTGCAATGGGAAATCATAAAAGAGCAGCATCATCTAAACTCCAGGTACTAAAATACTGGTTACAGTAAGTACAAACATAATGTTGCTTGTTTAAATTTTTAGTTAACATCTCAAGTAGTAGCATAATAAAGTGATTAGATTGAAGGCTTCACAATCAACAGTACTAGGGACTGCCTCAAACTGAAATTGGATAGTACTATCAGAAAAGTCTGGAAGGTAACAATTATCAAAAATGCACATGACAACCGATTACTAGTACTATGAAAATAAAAAAAAAACCACACACCTATGGCATCACATTAATAAAAAAAATATTAAGTAAACGGTGCTTGGTCCATATTTTTATATTTGACCAATATATTATATTATTATTATCCATATATTACATATAACCAATGATGGGTGATGTGGTCAACATCATGTTGGATGTCTTTACTTTCCAGAGAATGTTCTGATACTGAGAAGAGTCCACATAAAAGCCATATTCGGTTGGAACATCCCACGGTAGGGAAAAGAATCTATATCACCAGTCTATTAGGACAGCACACTAAACAGTGAGACACTGCAGCTTTTGTTTGTAATATCCACATCAGTTATGTTCTTGTGCTGAGGCCAAAATTTGACTGCTTTATATTCAGGCTTTAAACTTGTAGCAGAATAAATAGCAGTTGTGTTATTACATGATCTGAAGTTCTACTTACTTTTCTGATATCATCTAATGTGTGAATTTCAGGTGATAGTCCTCCATGAACACACAGAAACTGCTGGTTCATCAACGCTGACAGGGGTAGACAGTCAAAGGCATCCATGCAAGCATCGTAAACCCTCTCTGAGTATTTAATTTTGCCTGTAGAAATTTGTTAACAACCAATTATGTGACACAGCAGAATGATTATTTTCATGTAGTATAAAACATTAAACAGAGCACTGACCATTTATGCTGGTAGAGATAGAAACACTGACCATTTATGCTGGTAGAGATAGAAACACTGACCATTTATGCTGGTACAGATAGAAACACTGACCATTTATGCTGGTACAGATAGAAACACTGACCATTTATGCTGGTACAGATAGAAACACTGACCATTTATGCTGGTACAGATAGAAACACTGATCTCTTATGCTGCTACAGATAGAAACACTGACCCCTTATGCTGGTATAGAAAGAAACACTGACCCCTTATGCTGGTACAGAAAGAAACACTGACCATTTATGCTGGTACAGATAGAAACACTGCCAAACTTTGTCATATGCTCTCAGATGTCACAAATCATTGCATACTTCAGATCACACTTTCAGATGCACAAATCTAGTTATACTTTGATCTACACTCTCAGATGACACAAATCATTGCATACTTCAGTCCACTCTCAGATATGACAAAAATAATTTCATATTTCAGCCCACACTCTCAGATGTCACAAATCCTGCAATACTTTGACAAACACTTTTAGATGTTACAAATCCTGTCATACACTCTTAGATAGCACAAATTTCATTCCAAAGTTAGCAAATGTTAGCCAAGTAAAATGTAGACTTACATTCTTGTTTAAATGTGAAATACTCTGTCAGATGTCTACACTCGTGATTGCCACGCAACAGGAAGAATGTTGTTGGATACAATATTTTTAAAGACCACAAGTAAAGAACACACTGTAATAAGAAAAGAAAAATGAGTGTAAAGACAGTCACATCTCAAGATTCAATCTTGAAACAAACAGAAATAACAAATAGTAACACATGTTAGTTCCCTATACCACTTAGTCAGTGTTAATAGTATGTTCTATCCATAATCAACGTTGAATGAAGCATATGTACATGTGTTGCAACATTATCAATAAATGATATTCAATAATATCCACATGATATATCCAAGAATTATAAATCTAAGGAACACGTATCCACTCAGTTCATTGAGGGCATGCATCATCATCATCAAATAGATTGTCCTGAGCAGAACTTTGCCACCCAACAGTCCTCTGAAATTTCTCTCATAGGTCCGCCTCTGCATCCGTCATGTTCAAACCATCAGTTACTTCCTGAATCCATCTTATCCGTGGTCTTCCTCTTCTCTTTGCCGGTATGCCTCCTTCCATGATGGTCTTCTCCAGCCCTTCGTGTCCTTTTTATGTCCAAAATATCTCAATTTTCTCTTTCTTATTTGTAGCATCAGCTAGTGTTCTTTGACTTTTAGTTCTTTCTGGATAGATGCCTTGCATCACTAGCTAAAAACATGACATGAGCACCGCACGCAAAAAGAATCCAGAATGATAATAAATTGGTGTACACTTCAATATGACAAATTATATACATAAATACAAACATACCTCTATGCTAAAATAACCTCTGTCTACATAATCCCCAAGGAAGAGGTAGCGAGTGGAGGCTGGGGAACCACCCACTTCAAACAGCTTCATCAGATCAAAAAACTGACCATGGATATCACCACAAACTGCGGAACAAATAAAATAACAATTATTACTGTTAATGTAAGCTAATCAAGTTATTCATTATTACAGCAGGTCTTTATCATGCTCAAGAGAACATAGGGCAGAGGGAAAAAAGAATTTCACTCACTTTATTCCTACCACTATGGCATCTGAATTTTCATCAGCATTATTTTTATGAAACATCTGACCAGAGAAAAAATTTCGCTATTGAAAAATGTTGGATTCGGGCCATGATTACTAATGGGATGAATACACCTCCATGTTAGAAAATCACAGCTCTCTCTGATATGATGTAGACGCACTACTCATTTTTATTATCATTATTGCTACAAGCTCATCAGAGATTTGATCATCAATAAAAATTAGGCGTTGGATCTCAAATAATTCATCATACAAGCTTTGATAGGGTAATGTAACTTGTTGATAACGATGTACTGACAACATTCATGTCAATTACACAAACTACTGAGGTTCTCTTGTCATTACTTTCACTCGATACAATTCTTCCAACAATCCATATCAACCACTTGTCAACCACTCTTTTTGATTTGTATGTGATCTCAGCCCAAGAGCGATTGTACATTGTGTCAGTTATGCGCCTTCATGTAGGTCAGCACATCCGATTTTTGCTATGCTTTTTATTTACCAGAGTAGCTTTCTAGAGCCTACAGCAATTGCCTCTTACTACATGCCATGTAGATCGCAGTTGTACTATTCTTTGCTTCTCTTGCGGGCCCTGGCACCAAACTGGCGACTGATACACAATCTTATACATCTGACTAGATAACCATTTTGCTATTGAAAACAATTGGATTCAGTCCATAAGTACTCATGGGATGAATACACTTCCATGTTAGAAAATCACAGCTCACTCTGATACGGATGTAGATGTACTACATAAGTTTATTATCATTATTGCTACAAGCTCATCAGAGATTTGATCATCAATAAATATTAGGCGTTGGATCTCAAATAATTCATCATACAAGCTTTCATATGTTAATTAACTTGTTGATAACGATGTACTGACAACATTCATGTCAATAGCACAAACTACTGAGGTTCTCTTGTCATTACTTTTATTCTCATACACAACCTTATACATCTTACAAGAGAAACCATTTTGCTATTGAAAATGCTGCACTACACTTTCATCTTAGAAAACCACGGCTCATCTGATATGTATAGTCGACACCTCAAGTTTATTTTCATTATTGCTACAAGCTCATCAGAGATTTGATCATCAATAAAAATTAGGCGTTGGATCTCAAATAATTCATCATACAAGCTTTATATGTTAATAACTTGTTGATAACGATGTACTGAAAACATTCATGTCAATAGCACAAACTACTGAGGTTCTCTTGTCATTACTTTTATTCTCATACACAACCTTATACAATCTACAGAGAAACCATTTGCTATTGAAAATTGTTGGATTCAGATCATAAGTACTCATGGGATGAACACACTTCCATGTTAGAAAATCACAGCACTCTCTGATATGATGTAGACGCTTACTCATGTTTATTTTCATTATTGCTACAAGCTCATCAGAGATTTGATCATCAATAAAAATTAGGCGTTGGATCTCAAATAATTCATCATACAAGCTTTGATAGTAATGTAATCTTTGATAACGATGTACTGACAACATTCATGTCAATAGCACAAACTACTGAGGTTCCGTCATTACTTTTATTCTCATACACAACCGTATACATCTACTAGATAAACCATTTTGCTATTGAAAATGTTGGATTCAGATCATAAGTACTCATGGGATGAACACACTTCCATGTTAGAAAATCACAGCACTCTCTGATATGATGTAGACGCACTACTCATGTTTATTTTCATTATTGCTACAAGCTCATCAGAGATTTGATCATCAATAAAAATTAGGCGTTGGATCTCAAATAATTCATCATACAAGCTTTGATATGGTAATGTAACTTGATAACGATGTACTAACAACATTCATGTCAATAGCACAAACTACTGAGGTTCTCTTGTCATTACTTTCATTCTCATACACAACCGTATACATCTGACTAGATAAACCATTTTGCTATTTAAAAATGTTGGATTCAGATCATAAGTACTCATGGGATGAATACACTTCCATTGTAAAATAAAATCACAGCACTGACTGATATGATGTGAGCTTTACTATGTTTATTTCATTATTGCTACAGCTCATCGAGATTTGATCATCAATAAAAAATTAGGCTTGATCAAATAATTCATCATACAAGCTTTATATGTAATTAATTATGATAACGATGTACTAACAACATTCATGTCAATAGCACAAACTACTGAGGTTCTCTTGTCATTACTTATCTCATACAATCTTCAATACATCCATAATAACCACTTGATAACCCGCTGAGTGTCACTGGGGCCCAATATTTGGATGTAAAGCACATTAGAACAACTCTATCGCACGCATGTTGTAAGAGCGACTAAGGAGGTTTGGCTTGATCAGTATGTGTCCTAAACGTGAGATGTCATCCATTAGGGGCCTACAAATATTCATGCAACGTTACACGCTTTGCAAGATCAAACATATCACTAAGAGTGATTAAAATTGGTCATAAAGACAACTAAGAGGCTTGTTAACACTCCTATGATTTTAATGATCTGAGCTCAAGAGCACTGTAACATTGTGCCAGTTTGCGCCTACATAAGCCAGACATCCGATTTTTGCAATGCATTTTATTTACCAGGGTAGCTTTCCAGAGCCTACAGAGTTGCCTCTTACTACATGCCATGTGATTCGGAGTCTATTCTTTGCTTTCTAGGGCCCTGGACCAAACTGGCACTGATACACAATCTTATACATCTGACTAGATAACCATTTTGCTATTGAAAACAATTGGATTCAGTCCATAAAGACCATGGATGAATACACTTCATTTTAAAAATCACAGCTCACTTCTGATCGGATGAAGATGCTACATAAGTTTATATCATATTCAGCTCAAGTCATTAGATTTGATCACAATAAAATTTAGGCGTTGATCCAATACATCATCTACAAGTTCATAAGTCTATTATTTGATAACGTGTGCAACAACATTCATGTCATAGCACAAACTACTGAGGTTCTCTTGATCATTACTTTCATACAATTCTTCAACTGATCCATATCAACCACTTGATAACCTCTGAGTGAACACAGGCCAAATTTGAGTGGATAAGAATGAACCACTTATCTTTACATGTATTGTAAAGCGACTAAGGAGGTTTGGCTGAAATCAGATTGCAGTGTCCTAAAAATTAGCATCAGCTTTAGGCTACCAAACTCTGTGCAACAGTATACACGTTCTTGGCAAAGATCAAAATATCACTAAGAGTGATTAAAATTGTCATCAAGACAACGTAAGAAGAAGACTTGTTAACCACTGGATTTTTATACTGAGCCTAAGAGCACTGTACATTGGTGAAGTATACTCATCTACGCATTTTAGGCAGCACATCCGATTTTGCAATGCATTTTATTTACCAGGTAGCTTTCCAGAGCTCAGCAGTTGCCTCTTACTACATGCCATGCAATCAGTGCAGTCCTATTCTTTGCTTTCCTAAGGCAACATCCAAACTGGCGACTGATACAAATCTTAAACATCTGACTAGATAACCATTTTGCTATTGAAAACATTGGATTCATCCATAGTACTCATGGGATAATACACTTCATGTTAGAAAATCACAGCTCACTCTGATGATGAAGATGTACTATCAAGTTTATTATCATTATTGCACAGTCATAGTTTGATCATCAATAAAATTAGGCTTGATCTCAAATAATTCATCATACAAGCTTTCATATGTTAATTAACTTGTTGTACGATGTACTGACAACATTCATGATCAATGCACAAACTACTGAGGTCTCTTGTATTAAACAATTATTACAATTCTTCAAGGATCATACAACCACTTGATAAACGCTGAGTGGTCACTGGGGCCCAATTGGAGTGAAGAATAGAACCATTATCATAGCATGTTGTAAGGCGACTAAGGAGGTTTGGCTGAAATCAGATGCATGTGTCCTAAACGTAGTAGATGTCAGCTTTAGGGCCTATCAAACTCATGTGCAACGTATACACTCTGCAAAGATCAAACATCACTAAGGTCGTTAAATATGTCATAAGAACAGCGTAAAGACAGATCAACCTTGTAACCTCTCAGTGATTTGCCCATTTGATGTAAGAGCAACTGTACATTTGCCAGTCATGCGCACAATAGGCAGACATCCGGTTTTGCAATTGCATTTTATTTACCAGGTAGCTTTCTAGAGCCTCAGCGTTGCCTCTATACATGCATGCAGATGAGCAGTCCTATTCTTGCTTTCATACTAATGACTGGCACTTAAAATGGCAAAATGACACACAAATCTTGTACATCGACTTAGTACCATTTTGCTATTGAAACCAATTGATTCAGTCCATTAAGTACTCTATGGCACATAACTTCCATGTTAGAAAATCACAGCTCACTTTATACGGATGAGTTACAATAGCAGTTTATTATCATTATTGCTACAAGCTACATGCAGAGATTTGATCATCAATAAATTTAGCGTTGATCCAAATAATTCATCACTAAAGTTTCACAGTAATTATTACATCTACTGACAACATTTCAGTCAATAGACACAAACTACTGAGGTTCTCTTGTCATATCCTCATTTAAAAATTCTTCAAGCATCCATATAACACTTGATAACCAGTTTGAGTGTCACTAGTGCCAAACTTGGAGTGTAAAGATGAACACTTATCTAGCATGTTGTAAGAGGCATCTAAGGAGGTTTGGCTGAAATCAGATTGCATGTGTCCTAAACGTGAGATGTCTATGCTTAGGGCCTACAAAACTCAGTGCTAACTGTCACACGTTTCTTGGCAAATCAAACATATCACAGAGTGATTAAATGTCATAAAGAACAGACGTAAAGAAGAAGACTTGTTAACCACTTTGTGATTTTATATGATCTGAGCCCAAGAGCAACTGTACATTGTGCCAGTTATGCGCCTACATATAGGCCAGCACATCCGATTTTTGCAATGCATTTTATTTACCAGGTAGCTTTCTAGAGCCTACAGCAGTTGCCTCTTACTACATGCCATGTAGATCGCAGCAGTCCTATTCTTTGCTTTCCTTGCGGGCCCTGGCACCAAACTGGCGACTGATACACAATCTTATACATCTGACTAGATAACCATTTTGCTATTGAAAACAATTGGATTCAGTCCATAAGTACTCATGGGATGAATACACTTCCATGTTAGAAAATCACAGCTCACTCTGATACGGATGAAGATGTACTACATAAGTTTATTATCATTATTGCTACAAGCTCATCAGAGATTTGATCATCAATAAAAATTAGGCGTTGGATCTCAAATAATTCATCATACAAGCTTTCATATGTTAATTAACTTGTTGATAACGATGTACTGACAACATTCATGTCAATAGCACAAACTACTGAGGTTCTCTTGTCATTACTTTTATTCTCATACACAACCTTATACAACTTACAAGAGAAACCATTTTGCTATTGAAAAATGCTGGATACACTTTCATGTTAGAAAACCACGGCTCTCTTTGATACTCTCCTGCTTAGACGCACTAGTCAAGTTTATTATCATTAATGCTACAAGCTCATCAGAGATTTGATCATCAATAAAAAAATTAGGCGTTGGATCTCAAATAATTCATCATACAAGCTTTGATAGGGTAATGTAACTTGATAACGATGTACTAACAACATTCATGTCAATAGCACAAACTACTGAGGTTCTCTTGTCATTACTTTCACTCCTACACAACATTATACATCTGACTAGATAAACAATTTTGCTATTGAAAAATGTTGGATACAGATAATAAGCACTCATGGGATGAACACACTTCCCTGTTAAAAAACCATGGCTCTCTCTGATACGCTATAGACGCACTAATCATATTTATTATTAATGCTACAAGCTCATCAGAGATTTGATCATCAATAAAAATTAGGCGTTGGATCTCAAATAATTCATCATACAAGCTTTGATAGGGTAATGTAACTTGTTGATAACGATGTACTGACAACATTCATGTCAATTACACAAACTACTGAGGTTCTCTTGTCATTACTTTCACTCATACAATTCTTCTTCAACAACTATACGACCACTTGTCAACCACTCTTTTTGATTTTATGTGATCTGCAAGAGCGATTATACATTGTGTCAGTTATGCTCATGTGGTCAGACATCCATCTCTGCTATGCTTTTATTTACCAGAGAGCTTTCCTAGATTCTACAGCAGTTGCCTCTACTACATGCATGTAGATCACAGCAGTCCTATTTTTGCTTCCTTACGGCCCTGGCACCAAACTGGGACTGATACAACCTTATAAATCTGACTGATAAACCATTTTGCTATTTAAAAATGTTGGATTCAGAAAATAAGTACTCATGGGATGAATACACTTCCATGTTAGAATACACGCTCTCTCCGATACGCTATAGTCGCACACACATTTTTATTTTCATTATTGCTACAAGCTCATCAGAGATTTGATCCTCAATAAAAATTAGGCGTTGGATCTCAAATAATTCATCATACAAGCTTTCATATGTTAATGTAACGTGTGTATGATAATGTACTGATAATATATATGTATTATCATATCATTTGTTCTACTTCCGTTATCATTAAATTCAGTTTTCTGTCATGGACTCTTAGTTAGAATTAAAAGGTTCGTTCTTAAATCTCATTTTTTCAGACCTACAGTTAAGTAGATGTTTAACTATCAGTCAGGCTTTCATTTCATAACCCACCTGTGTGCTGCCGGGGCCCTTAATGAGAGCAAAGGATACTAAACCTGCGACCTACAAGTCATGTCGTAAGAGGCGATCCATTAGGCCCTAGGAAGCTACCCTAGTGAATAAAAGACGGCGCAGAACATGGAAGTGCTGGCCTACTTGTAGGTGCATAAATGACACAACGTACAATAGCTCTTAGACTCGGATCACATACAAATCACAAGGAGTGGTCAACAAGTGGTAATGTTCACAAGTGGTAGTGGTCACAAGTGGTCAACAAGTGGAACATGGAGCGTTCGAAGAAGAATTTCACAACTCAGGGTAAGTTGTGTGTACTTAATGAAGGTCCCTTGTTAATATGTTTAGCATCAGTAAAACTGTTAGAATAAAATGTATGAGCAGTACTGGGCACCTTGAGAGTCAGAACAAGGAGTGTGTTTAACCAGCTAGTTATGGGAAACATCAGCATGATTTCCATTGACTGCTGCTGTTGAGACTGAGCAGTTATGAATCTAGCTGCAGTACTACGATATTGATTCAATAACCAAATGATATCAAGAAACTCATCCAAAATTTTAGTCCTATCATTATATGACACCACAAAACAATCATTTATCATGTCCTATTCTATCACTTCAAGAGGTTAAAAAAGACGCTGGAGCTGGATAGGACACACTTTGCAAAAATCTGAGGGGAATATAACAAGTGTCCTTTCCTGGAACCCGCAGGCACAGCGAAAGAAGGGGAGGCCGAGAAATACATGGAGACGAAATTTGGAGGCAGATAACAATAATATAAAAAGAGCTGGGGAGCTGCAGGAGATAGCTAGAGATAGGAAGACTTGGCATGAGTTGGTTGAGGGCCTATGCCCCAATCTGTGTTAAAAGACAGAGAGAGAAAAGATATTCTATCACTTACAGAATCATTAACTATTGTATATTCTAGCAACACAAAATCTTCACATTTCACTATGGCTACTTTTTTTCAGCCTGTGTCCAAATACTATACAAAAACCACACATTTGTATCAACATAAACTGATAACTGTATTACTAATATACAGCCGAGTGGTTACCGGGCCTAAATTTGGGATGTAAAGAATATAACCACTGTTACCTGCCACGCATGTCGTAAGAGGCGACTTAGGAGGTTTGGCTGAAATCGGATGCACATGTCCTAAACATGTAGATGTATATGCGTTAGGGCCTACAAACCAATGTGCAACGTATACACGTTCTTGGCAAAGATCAAACATATCATAAAGAGTGATTAAAATTGGTAGTAAAGAACGACGCAAGAAGACTAATATACATACCAGTGACAGGTGCTTCAATGTCAATCATTGTCTTTTCTTGGCGAAGGAGAGCAGCACCTTCATTGATAATGCGTAAAGCTACATCCTCTGTAACTCTTCCCTCCAAAATAAAATGTTGCTTTAAACTGTCAGGTCTTGGCTTTCCTTTGATATCAAATACTTCATTTGTAGTAAGTCTATGGCTAGGCGGGAAAGGGACACCTAATAAGAAGACAAACAAACAAAATGTATAAAAACTAGCAAACAATATTATACTGTCACATTTCTACCAACAGCATCTAATATTATGCAAGAGAAATGTATTTTCTTCTTGATGTCATTATGTGCTGTAACTTTAAGTTTGACTGAGAGATTCTGTTCCAGTCTACTCAAGTCTTTATGCATAGTATATACAATGACTAACTTGCATGTGATGTGTGTACATGTAATTGTGGAGAATTTAACAATTACATTATACTTCAAGTTCCTGTTTATATGACTAGTTAATGGACACATCCATGCTGTATTCCTATCATATGTTTACCACTTGATATATCAGTTTCAATCATCTCATATTTACTGGCAACCTGCTGCATTGCAGGCCGGTTAGGAGAGAAACCATGTAAACGCTGGCTAAAACCGGACACATCGTCAAAGGATAAGCACCAGAGCTCTAAATGGCGCTGAAGATGTGATGAAACCCACCCATGCTAAGGTTGCATGAATCAGATTTCCACATGAATAAGATTTATGGGGAAATCTGGTACATCAGTCTAAGGTGATCGAGAGATATCTACTGGTAATATTAATTTTTGTGTTCCAAGCATATATCTTTCAGCTTCTTCTTTGTGTTCATTCTTTACAACCAATTTTAATCACTCTTTGTGATGTTTGATCTTTGCCAAGAACGCGATATCGTTGCACTTTGGTTTGTAGGCCCCTAAACGCATAGACTTCTACAGTTTAGGACACATGCATCCGATTTCAGCCGAACCTCCTTAGTCGCCTCTTACGACACGCGTGGCAGGTGACAGTGGTTCTATTCTTTACACACCTAATTTGGGTCCCAGTAACCACTTGAGCGAGCTTCTTACGCTCCCTATTGACCACTTGGTAATCACTGTGTGATCTGAGCCTAAGGGCGATTGTACGCTGTGCCAGTTGTGTGCCTACAAGTAGGCAAGCACATTCGATTTCTGTGATGCTTTTAATTTACTAGAGTAGCTTCTGTTATGTCCTACAACAGTCGCTTCTTTCGACATGCCTTGTAGGTTGCAGTGGTACTATTCTTTGCTTCCCTTGGCCCTGACACCACAGGGCAATCTATCAGCATCATGATGAGATTGATGATTGCTATCCTGTTTACCAAGATCAGTAGTTGCAGATCAGTTTAGGATTAAATGTCAAATGGATGCTAAATTATGTAGTAAAGTGTATCTAATTATAATCTGGACCTGTAGTACAAACATTTATCACAATCAAGATATTCGCTCTATAAGTGCAAAATGGCACACAAAGACAGCTATTGCATGAGTATGTTGAAAACTTTAAGTAAGTCCACTTGACTGTAAAGGTTAATGACAAAGAGTGCTCTTCACAATAAAACTAGTTTGTCATTATTACACAATCTACTTTATAGGCAAGTTCAAGTATGTTCAAGTATACATTAACTCATTATTTGTTGATATTGCAAAACTAAACAGAAATGTTTTTCACCAATGTTAGACTTTTGTTATTCTTGGCAAGAACATGACACAAATGAGACTCATCAACTTTTGCATATGAAAAACAAACAAACTGATTCAATTATCTCTATTACAGCTTGTTTTAAACATATATGTTTCTGTTATCCATTGTCTAATAACTCTCACTAAAGCAACATTAGTGGGTTATTTAAGACTTTTTAACCATACTAATAATGCCTTATGATTTTTTTTACCAATGGCAAAATATCAGAACACAAAGTCTGGTAGTTTTACAAAGTACACAAATAGGCTAAGGAAATGTTTTAACCGAAAGATCTTTATCAGGGAATGAAATAAACAATAATACAAAACAATTATCACATATGAGACATAGCATTAAACAAGGGCCAAACATGTAAAACAAAGTACTGTAGTTTTACAAATTACAAAAATGATATACAGCGATGTTTTAACCAAAAGGCCTTTATCAAGCTAAGAATACACCAGAAACAAAAAAATTCAGACTTATACGGCAGACATAACATATCATACATACAATCAGACAATGAATCCATAACTGCCCTAAATGACATATTTCAGGGTTGAATGCCTAACAACTGTCCTAATTAATAAAAATACGCACCTAAAAATGTTTAAAAACTAGAAAATGGTAATATGAAGAAACTATTTGAATTGCCCTTGAAATTCATGTTATTTTTATGTTATCTTGTAGATGCTTGAACTCAACACACTACATTCCCATAGTCTTTCCTTATGCAATCCAACAAAATGTATTATAAACATAGACACAAACAGCTAGCTATGTGTGTATGCAGTTTCACTACATGATATATAATAATGAAACGTTGTTACTATGTACAACTAGTAAGGTAATCTTATGATATTGTAAATCTAATAGAGGGGCATAGATGCCTATGATGAACAACTATGGTATGTTCTTATTCTTATGTGTAAAAACATTACTGCGCTGCAGAAATTTGGCATATAAACTGAAGACAACATACTAAAAATAAATCAATTTGTTAGAAACTACCTTGTTGACTGGAGATGAGCCAAAACCATGCAGGTTCATGTTACAATAAAGAAATGGGAAATAAAATAGGAGGATTGTGATACTGTATGGATGAGAACAAAAGAATGCACAAAAGTTCAGACTAGAATAGCACAATAGAATGATAAAAACGGCTTAAGAACGATCGCGAGAGAGAGACTAGAATAGATAGGTGATTAACTCTCAATCATTGAATAAGACGGAATTACCAGTTTCATGATAGGTGGAGGACAAGACATATTTCAGCCTAACACATCGTAATAACAATACTGCACTGATAAAACTATAGTCAATACCAGGTAGTCAAAGAAGTTACAATTTAATGTAACTGGTAACACTAAACATGAAATTAGTACAAAATTATATCTATAAATATTTATTTTTCTAAATGCTCCGCATCATCCACTTGTTAACCACTCTTTGTGATTTGTATGTGATCTGAGAAGAGCGATTGCACATTGTGCCAGCTATGCACCTACAAGTAGGCCAGTACATCCACTTTCTGCAACGCTTTTTATTTACTAGGGTACCTTCCCTAGGCCCCTACATCAGTCGCCTCTTAGACAGTGCCTTGTAGGTCGCAATGTTACAATTCTTGCCCTTGAGAGCCCACAACACACGGGTGAAATATTTATTCAAAATAAGTCAGCCTAACATAGAACATATCTCAGTAATTTATAATGAAATCACAAATCTATTTCAGTAGATTCTTTAAAATATAAATTTTGTTTGTAAACTGCAATTTATTTATCCCTAACTTTTCAATAGACAAAATAAAATGATCCTAGCTTTTTCAGACCTTAGGACTTGACATTTCTAGGCACTAATGTAGGAGGGTCAATTCCTTTCCTCACATGTGGAACATCGAGTGTCAGGTTGAACCCACAACCTTCCTTGTGTCCGAGTCAACGCTTCCGCATTAAGCTAATCCACCCGCTTCATTAGACAACAATATATAAATTTGCAATCATAATTCATTACATTTGTTTATTCAAACAAGATATACATATCTTTATCTCGCCTAAGTGGTTACGTGCCCAAATTTGGGGTGTAAAGAATAAACCACCGTACCTGCCACATCGTAAGAGGTGACTAAGGAGGTTTGGCTGAAATTGGATGTGTCTACCTAAACGGTAAAAGTCTGCATTTAGGGGCCTACCAAACCAATGTGTAACGTATATACATTCTTCTTCTTCATCCTTCGCCCCTAAGGAAGCATAGGTCCGCAACCAAGGCCTTCCAAGCCCGCCTACCCAAGGCCATCTTTTCCAGATCTCGCCACTCTCTCCCCGTGTTTTTGCATTCCATCTCCAACTCCGTCTCCAGGTGTTTCTGGGCCTTCCCTTACTTCTATTGCCCTGGGGTTCCATCGAGAGCCTGTCTCGCGATGCTGTCAGGGGTTTCCTCAGTGTGTGTCCTATCCATCGCCACCTTCTGCTCATTATCTCCTGTTCCACCTGCCGTTGTCCTGCCCTATCCCAGTTCTCTGTGGTCTTGTCATACCATCTCAAATGGAGTATCCTGCGTAGGCATCTATTGATGAATGTCTGCAGCTTTTGGGTGTTCACCTTAGTTGTTCTCCATGTCTCCGCTCCATACAGAAGGACAGACTTGACATTTGAGTTAAATAGCATTATCTTGGTTTTATTCCTGATCATTCTTGAACTCCATATGTTCTTCAGAATGGCAAATGCTGATCTTGCCTTTTGTATTCTAACCCTAACGTCTTCATCTGTGCCACCTTGAATGTTGCCGACACTTCCCAGATATGTAAATGTGTCAACCTCTTTTAGTGGTGATCCTCTCAGTAAGATTGGGTCTCTGGAACCAGCATTTAATCTCATGATCTTTGTTTCTTCCTGTGAATAGTCAGGCCTAGTTGCTGTGAGACTGTTTCTAGTTTTGTTGTTTTCTCTTGCATCTGCTGATGGTTGTGAGAGAGGAGTGCTAGATCATCTGCAAAATTCAGATCCTCCAATTGACTCATCATGGTCCATTGTATTCCATTTCTTCCCCTGGCAGTTGTTGATCTCATTATCCAGTCAATGGCCAGCAGGAAAAGGAAAGGTGATAAAAGGCAGCCCTGTCGCACACCAGTCTTTATTTCACAGGCCTCTGTCAGTTTTCCTTCATGCAGTACTCTAGCCGTAGTCTCCTCATACATTTTCTTTATTAGGTTGGTTAGCTTCTGGGGACGCCATAGTGTCGTAGAAGTTTCCAGTGTTTCCTGTCTAGGCTATCAAATGCCTTTTCATAGTCCACAAAGTTGATATAGAGGATGAGTTCTACTCGATGCTCTGCTCCACTATGATACGCAGCTTCGATATTTGATCTGTGCAGGATCTGTTTTGCCTAAATCCTGCTTGTTCATCCCTTAGTACTGCATCTGTAGTTTCCTTGAGTCTCTCTAGGATGATTCGACTTAGTATTTTGCCTGGTACAGACAGGAGCATTATTCCTCTATATTTCGAGCATTCTTGGAGGTCACCCTTTTAGGTAGTTTGACTATATAGCCCTCTCTCCAGTCTTTTGGTATTTCTTCCCTCTCCCAAATTTTTCCCAACAAGCCATGTAGCATGTCTGTTGAGATGTCAGCATTTGCCTTTATGGCCTCTGCAGGTATACCATCTGGGCCTGTAGCTTTACCATTTCGTAGTTGGAGAATGGCCTTCTATATTTCTGCTTTGTTTGGCTTGCTACAGTCGATTGTTAGATCTTTTGCAGCTGGATCTATGTCCGGTTGGTCTTTGGGAACTGGCCTGTTTAGAAGGTCCTTGAAGTGTTCTGCCCACCTCTGCATCTGTTCTTGAGCATTGCCGAGTAATCTTCCAGCCAGCCGTGTCCTTAATCGGTTTATTTGTTTGTTGGTATTTCCCTGTCAATTTCCTTGTGTTATCGTATAAATCTTTCAGGTTACCCTTAGCTGCTGCCTCTTCTGCTTCTCTTGCCAGGTCCTCCATATACTTTCTTTTATCTGCTTTTATACTTCTCTTCACCTCCCTGTTGGCTTTTGTGTACTTTTCTTGTGCTGCGACCTTTGCTGATCTTGTTCTGCTATTACAGAGGTCAGCCTTTCTGCCTCTTCTCTCTGTTATCTTATCTAACGTTGACTCTGATAGCCATTCCTTGTGGTGGTGTGTCTTTTTCCAAGGGTAGTTTCACATGTACTAGTCCAAGCTTCTTTAACTTTGTGCCAGTGGTCTTCAATACTTCCTTCATCAACTTCTAGGGCCTCAATTTGTTGGAAATCATGACACTAAATACATCCTTTCCTTCTGCTCCTTCAGATGTCCCACATTGTATCTCACCCTTTTACCATGCGTGGTCATCATGAATCTCTTGAGTTTCATTCGCACTTTTGCTATAACAAGGTGGTGGTCAGAGGCCACATCTGCTCCTCTATAGACTTTTACATCGTACAGTGACCTTCTGAACTTCCCTGTTATGCAGATGTGGTCGATTTGGTTTTCTGTCCTGTGGTCTGGTGATATCCATGTAGCTGTGTGGATTCTTTTGTGTTGAAAGAGGCTACCTCCTATAACCAACTGGTTTGCTTCGCAAAGATCCACGAACATCTCTCCATTTTCATTTATTTCCCATAGTCCATGTTTGCCCATGGTTTCCTCGAAGCCCCAGTTGTCTCTGACTATCTTTGCACTCCTAGCAAAATAGTAAGATCCTTACTTTAAAATTTGCCTAATACACCCTGTAACTTTTTAAAACTCTTCTTTATTTGTTCTTTGCTGTCATTTGTTGGGGCATAGCATTGGGCTATGTTCAGTTGAATTTTTGCATTGGAGGTTTTGAAAGTTGCCCAGATCATTCTTGGTCCTAACGGCTCCCATTCAATTAATGCCTTTGTGCATGTTTGACCAACATCAATGCTATCCCTCCATGTGTGGTGCGTCTTCCTCCTCTCTTCCGGAGTACAGTATTGATTCCCCGTTATAAGTCTAGTGTGTCCTGCCTTTGTCCATCTGGTTTCGCCTAGTCCCAGGATGGCCAGTCCATATCTCCTCATTTCGTGCCACCTGTGCTGTCTTCCCAGTTTCGAACATCGTGCAAACATTCCAGGTGCCAATCCTGGAGATCTTCCGGGTTGAAAGAAGGTGAGTCAGCAGCCCGATTTTCTTTCGAATTTCACCGAGTCGCTTCATGAGTCCCTCTATTTGGGGTCCCTCTTCTTCCTCGGGTGGCGAGCTTTGAATTTTCTTGGATGTGGTTTCTGTAGCTATCTGGTGTTTTTACGGTGTGGGGTAGCCAGCCACGACCAACCACATTAGTCGCCTCTATGACATGCATGGCAGGTGACAATGGTTATATTCTTTACATCCCCAATTTGGGCCCCGGTAACCACTCAGGCGATATACATTCTTGGCAAAGATCAAACATATCACAAAGAGTGATTACGTTTAGGGGCCTACCAAACCAATGTGCAACGTATACATTCTTGGCAAAGATCAAACATATCACAAAGAGTGATTGCGTTTAGAGGCCAACCAAAGCAATGTGCAACGCATACGCGTTCTTGGCAAAGATCAAACATATCACAAAGAGTGTTTAAATTGGTCGTAAAGAACAAACGCAAAAAGAAGAAGACAAAGAGTGATTAAAATTGGTCGTAAAACAACGCAAAAGACATATCTTTACATATTTAATATTTTAACTCATTACAGAAAATTGATAGCTTATTTCCAGAGGATGAGCCGTTGTAATATTTTATGATACTTCTTAACCGAACATCTGAACAGCATGAGATGTTTAGTTTTCGTTGTCCATTGATAATTTTATTGACAACTAGATCTAACAGGGATTTGTAATACTACACTTGCCACTAACATGTCAATAAAGCTAGCATCAATATATTTTTAGAAAGTGTAAAATTATGCTTAGGGCTATAGTATATTGCTACAAGAAGTCAAATTGATTTTTTTAAATAGAAAGGACAGCGTAAACTCATGACATCTCAAGGATATCAATAACAAAACAGGTTCGCTGCACTTGAGATAAGTTTTACAGGTTTGAAGCCAAATGATATCAAATTGCATGAAACAATCTCACCAAGTATTAAAAATGGCAACAAAGCATAAAATATGCTCTTTGACTTACATCATATACAAGTTGTACAGTGGCAGAAAAAACAAAAGATGTCTAGGACTGTCAGGTCACGCAAATCCAAAAATTATTTTGGTCAAATAGTGATGTCTGATGATGTACATGCCGGAGAAGCCTAACGGGCGCAATATACACATTCTCAGTGCACATCATACAGTTCACAAGGAGTGGTTAACTTGGTTGATAAGAACAAATACAAACAAACAAACTGCAATAAGAGAGATGAATCCTATTCTGGTAATGACAATAAATGATTCAAGAGACCTTATTTAAGTTGCACAAAATTGTTATACCAGAACAAAACTGTGTAGGCTACAAAATAAAGGTAGTGACATGAAAAACTAAATTTAATTCAAACTTCCACTTAACAAATGATAGTAAAATATCAAGCTTATGTAGAATCAAGTTGCATCATGAATTATCATTTCAATGCATTATTGAAAATTATGTTGATTCTTTCACCATGTTTGGTCAATTCAGCTAAAGAATAACAAATGGATACCCACTGTAAGGTGTATCCCTCTTGGATGCACAAGAGCAACCATAGTAAGAACCATGAGACATCTACTCTATCCCCCCAACTAGTGAGATTCAAAAGTAGATATGCAGAGAACATGTCTACCTACAAACCAATACTGACAAAATGCATCCCCTACATAAATGAGAAATAGAAGGCACCAAAGGGGGAAAGTTATAGTTGTATCTGGCAGAGGACATCATTCAACTTGCGCAAACTCACAGGCATCCTTTCATGTCATTATCACAACTGACTGGGAAAGTACAAAGAAAACCTTGGCTGTAGAAACAGGTGCAGGCCTTGATCAACAAGAATTCCATAGCTGACATTTATGAAGATGGGTCTGTTGCTCATAATTTGCATAGCTTGTGGGCTTTCGGTGGTTACATGAAACATGACTATGACCAAGACAATGGCCTGAGAAACATAGCCTCACCCATGTATGTATTCTTAGTGACTCAATGAACGTGTCCAAGAAGGTCCACGTGGAATATGTGCGTAAAAAGTGACTTGTGTCTTTGTTGAGTTTCAGACCGCAGATAGTTACCATTTCGCATCCGGACATTCAGGGGTCTGGGGGAATGCACAGACAAACTGACCAGCAGGCACATCTATGGTGAGAAGCAGTAGACAAATGGATAGGATCAAAATTTTAAATGCCGTTAGATGTTATGTGATCACTGTCATGGCACATTGGGCATTCCCAAGCGTACTCTATCCGCTACAGTAGCCATTCCAAAGTCCACCTACTCACGAGAAGTTAATTATTATATATCTTTTCACTCTACCATGAAGATGACTGTCTGGCATGAACAGACTTAGCTAATCCTTGCAACAGTTCCATTGTCTGAGACTAGCCCATATCACATAACTTAGTGCGCACAGCATTAATGACATCAGCTCTGTCCATACTTCTGCCAGTTTTGAGTTAAGTAAGATCATTAGATACAAGAAAATCTGCATGTTCGTTGCCATGCATGTACAGGTGTATAGAGTCAAATCAGGGTCTTGAGATATTACCACTGAATGTTGTCCACCCATTCCGTGCGCAGACTTCCAGACTCAATCCTTTAAAGCATAATCATGGAATTGGATATGATAATAGCATGTGTGACTTGTTAGGCCACCCACAAGAGAGCCCTGGAGGCAGAGCTGATCTTCATAGTCATGCTCAAAGAATGAAGTGAAGGCACTAGAGCTCCCACTGAGATACACTACATCTAATCAGAATAAAGGCAAAAGGGCTATAAATTATAACCATGAATAAAATCTTGACACAACCCACCTGTTCTTTCAGTGCCCCATAGTGAAATAGGAAACCATGGGAGACAACTTGTACAGAAAATTTGATGGGAGTGTCAGTTACGGAGTAATGTTTTTATAAAGTACAAGCCAAAGCAACATCACGACCAAAAACATATAAAGGAATATCGCCGAGTGGTTACGGGTCCAAATAATAGAACCACTGTTACCTGCCACATATGTCGTAAAAGGCGACTAAGGAGGTTTGGCTGAAATCGGATGCATGTGTCCGCTTGGGAATGCTAACCCGAAACAAATGCTTGCAGAAAATGGATGCACCAGGCCTTAAGGCGCATAACATGGTGCAACGACCCTCACAATGAGGAATGGGATAACGGATTCTACTGTCGCCAATCTGCTTCGGAGATTTAGCAACGCAGTAAGAATGTCAGACCTACCATCACGAGGGTGGCCAAAACTTACTGGGGAAGAGGTCAGAACAGGAAGCAAAATCATAGGAATTATATCCTACAGAACTGCCCCAGTATGCAGACTTGAGAAGAGGTGGCCCACTTTAACTAGCGTACAAGACAAACTGTATGGCGTGGCTGATAATCTGAGGCAGCGGCTGCCTTTATTAGAGAATCCAAAATCTCAATCTAGTGAGAACGCAGAAGAAGCAGAATAAAGGAATATATAAGACAGAAAGTTAAAAATGATAGCAGTGAGTTGGAAATCTAGGAAAAAAAATATTTCAAAACCAATGTGTAGTCTATCTAAATTATCTCAGTACGATGGGAATCTGACCCCCAAAAATTGATGGCGTTGAACAAGAATGTTTGCTGTCATTTCTGCACAGCACCAGCATGTCCAGGACAGTAGATCCACAAAGCCCCTTGAGAATGGAAACTTTGATAGATGATATCCACTCAAACTGCAATTTTGGACCTTCTGAAGAGTAGAGTCAGACATAGAAATTGCCCCAGTAAATCGAGTCTCAGAAAGTCATCGTAGGGAAGTAGTAACGGCCTCAACTTACATCCTTACACTACAAGTAGCTGTCCTGTATGCTCCATTCTGTTCTGCAATGAGTACCATGAGCTCTAGCTAGAAAACCCCAGCCTGACTTACCCCAATGTGCCTACCTATCCGTATATACAATATTATCACCCGTGTTTGCGAATTGCAAGTTCAACTTTCATATTACTCCAATCTCTATATTCTCTTCCACAAGTAATGATAACATTGCGAAAGTTGGTCATGTTCACATCTATGGTGATTTATTCTTTGGCAAGGTCACAACTGTGGTCACTTGATGACCAAATGTCTGTCAGTTTGAGCTATCCATGACATGCTTGACTCTCATGCCCTTAATATCATTAGTATTCTTACAAAGTTGGTGCCTCTGATTGCAGTAACCTGCATATATACTATTTTGTGTGATCTTCTTTGCGTTTGTTCTTTACGACCAATTTTAATCACTCTGTGTGATATGTTTGATCTTTGCCAAGAACGTGTATATGTTGCACATTGGTTTGGTAAGCCCTAAACGCATACTTCTACACGTTTAGGACACATGCATCCGATTTCAGCCAAACCTCCTTAGTCCTCTTAAGGTGGGACTCTGGTCTTGAAACTTTTTCGTTGCTTTGGTATTAATGTAGAATTTGTATAACAATTTTGACAGATTATGACTTAGAATAGAGAAAAAATTAGTAAAAAAAAAGGTCAACGAGTTGCCATGGAAACAATACAAAATGGCGCTAGTACAAAATTTCAAATCCCTAAGGCTCTGAAGTTAATGAATATAAATGAATTCTGTTTTCACTCTAAGGTGAGCAATTGTAATATCTACAAAATTACACATTCTTTTAGGATATATTAAATATTACATTTTTATGAATTTTTGTGTAAACACACCCTCCAAAAACAGCTTTTTGGACCAAATTTTTACCAAATTAAAAATTAAATATTTAATATATCCTAAAATCAGTGTAATATTTTAGATATTACAATTGCGACCTTAGAGTGAAACAGAATTCATTTACATTATTAGATTCAGAGCCTTAGGGATTTGAAATTTTGTTTTTGGCGACCATTTTGTATTGTTTCCATGGCAACACTTTGACATTTTTTTATTTACTAATTTTTTTCTACTATTCTAAATCATACTCTTTCAAAATGCTTATACAAATTTTATATTAATATGAAAACACGAAAATAGATTCTGATTTTCAAGACCGAATCCCCTTAAGGGGATCGAGAGTGATGTCGAATTATGACATGCGTGGCAGGTAACAGTGGTTCTATTCTTTACACCCCAAATTTGGGCCCTGGTAACCATTCTGGCTTTTGAGTGATAACAAGACATGAAGAACGTAGTGATAAGATGCCAAGTATGTATTTCATCTTCACACTGGGAGTATCTCTAGTGCGTCTGAGAACTATACACATCGCTTCATTCTGAACACATGCCAGTTGTTCAAATTGTGATCATATTGCAATGGTGCCAATTATGTAATCCGCCATAGAAATAACCAGTTGGTGGAACAAGAAGACAAGTAGTCCCTGCTCAAGGATACCATAACACAGAGAGCTGCAAGACCATGCTTGCAAAGTTGTATCATCAAGAGGTTTGAAAGATAAGAAAATGCGATAAAAGGTTACTAACGCTGCCTGTCAGTGACAATGCTTGATAGTCAGACCCATCAAAGGTGATTCCCTGTAGGTCAGTCTTGAAATTATTCAAAGAGCACTGAAACATATATGGTTTATCAGGATCGACCTGAGAGCGAGACTTAGTTACACCAATCATGAGCTGGTATGCAATTAGCAATGTCTTGAATAATTTCATATCTAAAGACCGACTCAATCCAAGTAATCTTTTCAACCCAACTGAATGAATGGAGTGGTTTTCATATCAGCTGTAATGAATCAACAATATTCTATACTGGACAATGTCTGAAGAAAGCTACATCATCATGTCTCTATGACTCTGTAGTGGTGGGAAGAGACTCTACTTCCATAGGGTTTTAAATAACATAAATGGAAAGTGTAGTGTGAGTGATACTAATAGTTTAATTCAGATGTCATCATAGTCATTGTTTGTCAGTCTGAACCACAACTCACGTATTTATTTAAATACCTACTCCACCTTCCCCCACCCCATTTGTTTAATTCATTGAGGAATGTACTACTAACTTCTGTCTACAAACAGTACTTCCACCGTGTTATGGCTTTATTTTTCATATTCCGTAGAAACGAATATATAATAGCAGTCATGACTCCATATATCATATGAATTCTCAATTCAATAAAAGCTTAACACTTAACTTAACAGATAGATAAATCGATTGATATTTTATAATAACCCGAACTTGGGATGCATCCAATAATGGGCCAGTTTACAAAGCAGAGTAGCTAACAATATATCATCTACCACTAGTATATTACTGCCAGTTCTTATTTCACTTAGTTTTTGGACAAAAATATGTGATGAACAATAACTTTGTTGTGGGTGGATTCAGTCAGTCAGAGGTTCAGGTTGCAGTAGTAGTACTTGCAGAGCGATATCAAAATTAACAACAAACATACAACTCGACTATGCTGAATTATGTTTTACTATTTCCCAAACGCATTGCCAACCATAATATGCACCATACAATTAAACCATATGCATTGTGCATTTGCAAGGAAGTAATCATTAGTTTATATGCTTCCTGACCTGCGATATTTAATAATGATGGCCGACATATCTCTTTCTAATATGGCGGTCCGAAGGTGGTTTCGTGCATTAGAAATAATCCAACTTACTTTTGATTATCCTTTCCGTCGTAGACATCTTAATCTCTGTTGTGGCCATGTTAAGGCTCACAGTGAACCAATTTTATTGAGATGTGCCTCCGATGGCACAAATATAGTTCGATTTTGTCCGATAGTCCGTCAATGATATGACTTCACAATCGCGTTCACAACAACATTTGCATATAGTCAGAGCCTACTGCGCATTGTTTTGCGCAACCGGGCCATCTCCCTGGGATTCCGTGCAAGGGAGAATATTTCAGATTGGTGTCATGGCTGCATTTCCGCAACTGGCTATGATGAAATCAATCGCTTGTTCGTATCTTAATTATAAACTTCAGGCTAGACAAATTGTTAAATTATTTTACAGCAAAATTTGACAAGACCACCTGTTCAGGTATAAGTAAGCAAGATTGCCATGTTGTATAAAATTTCGGTTTCTGAGAACATGAAATTCATGTCAGTAACTGTGAGTGTAACGTCTTCGCATTAAATCTTCACCGTATTTGATCATCAACGCCATATGCGTCTGTTTCACGTTCTTGTGACACACTCAGACAGTTTGACGTCTTTCCATCTCTTGATGTGGAAAACGCCCCCTCCTTACTTCTGTTGTCGCTCAACAACAACACATTTGTTTACCCACTCAGCGTGGTTTGTATATGTGTTGCTCCTTAGCACATAAGTTCATTGTGCTAGTTAGCGCATACAGGCCGGTATCTTGTAAGTTTTTTTTAATTCTCGGAAGTTCGCCACCATAGTCCGTTTCAGTTTCCGCACTGATTACATGGCATCATCTGTTCATACTGGTTTGCTCTAAAGTGACCACTTCTCAACCACTCCCTGTGACTTGTATATGACCAGAGCCAAAAAACACGTGACGCTGTGCCGTCCTTAAGACGCAGCCTCGCTGTTCCGTATAAGGAACATGCTCATCCCTTTGATACCCATCGTTTTCGTCGTCACAGTGAATTATGGATTTTTATCTTCAGTGATTTAGGAGTTTTCACTCTATATTATTTTACTATGGGAGGGATCGGGATCTGTTGACACAGAACAGATATGTTTGCAAGAGCAGTGTTGACAAGACCAATCAATGAGACTATGCAGCTGTCCCTTACTGTTAGGAACCTGATCTGCTTGGCTAAACAGAGAGGCAGGTGCAGGCATTATAACTACTGTTCACCCTTTCTGGTGATGGTGAAGAAACACACTCACCGTTTGTCGAGAGGCGCACCTGAATCCCTCACCACCACTGCATGAGTTGCAGAACTTCTTCTTTGCGTTCGTTCTTTACGACCAATTTTAATCACTCTTTGTGATATGTTTGATCTTTGCCAAGAACGTGTATACGTTGCACATTGGTTTGGTAGGCCCCTAAACCATAAGACTTTACACGTTTAGGACACATGCATCCGATTTCAGCCAAACCTCCTTAGTCGCCTCTTACGACATGCGTGGAGGTAACAGTGGTTTTCCAGAATTGCCACCGTAACCCGTCTGTGTATATGTATTCTCTTAAGGCGGATTTTCCCTCGTCTGCAACTGTCTATGCTTCAGATCATCCTAATCTCTTGGTAAGATTCTACTTCTCATTTTGCAAATTGGTCATCACAGCTAGTTTCCATTGTTAGAATCAAGAAAGTCGTAAGGGCTGCAACTGCTGTTACAACTGACATTTTGCTTGTGTCCCGACGCCGTCTGACAAGTGAGTTGAACAAATGTTCTGGTGAACCATTCTTGCTAGCCAATTTCTATTGTGTTTAGCAAGACTAGGCTGGCTGTTGTTTGCTGTCCCATCTACTAATGTGTCTCCATTATCTCATGCATGAAGAAGTAGAACTTCTTAAATCATCAGTACTCTGGCATTCGACTAGGTGCTTCAACTCGCAAGCTCTTCATAGAAATACTATCTCTGCAATGTATTTGTTTAATTCTGTTGTATTGTGTTTGAATTCTTTCATGTGATTATTATTGTGAAGCTAGATTTAAACCAACAAATCGTGCTTCATCTCTCCTTTATATGTGATTTTGCAGCCATCTAAGTCTGTAGCTCTCTCTCCAGTGTCCTTGTCATCTGTTCACAAATTTCATTTGGGTCCTTTAAATTTAATGTGTTTGCCTTCTGAGTTATACTTTTTCTTTCTTTGCGTTCGTTCCTATACCAATTTTATCACTCTTGTATGTTTGCATCTTTCAAATTACTAGTGATATCATCTTGGTAGCTTGCCTCAAATGCATAGATCTTTTGACCACGTTTAGACAATGATCGATTTTAGCAAACCTCCTTGCGCCCTTCACATGCTGGAAGGTAACCAGTGGTTCTATTCATTACATAAATCATTCTGTAACCACTCAGGTGAGTTATATGACTTTCTCGTCACAGACGGCAAGTTTACATTTCAATTCTAAGTACTTCATCTCTGCCTTCAGCTCATCCTAAATCTCTCGAAAGATTCTGCAAATTTACATAATGTATTTCTCGCACATAATTCAGTCATCAAAGGTTACTTCATTTTTTGGGACAAAAGTCTTAATTAGGTACCTTGCAGACTACTTTCAAATTAGCATGGTCTTCTTTTGCTCTCTGTTTGGAGTACTTGAATGAAGTAGATTTCTTGTGTTGATCATTCTAGTAGCTATTCGATCTTTATGTTTTAAATAGACTAGTATGGTACTTCATCTCTGCTGCTTCCATTCTTACCTGAACTTCATCTCTGAAGCTTCACTTTCAAATTACATAAGGTAACTTCATCTCTGCAAGCTTCACTTTCAAATGACATAAGGTAACTTCATCTCTGCAAGCTTCACTTTCAAATTACATAAGGTAGCTTCATCTCTGCAAGCTTCACTTTCAAATTACATAAGGTAGCTTCATCTCTGGAAGCTTCACTTTCAAATTACATAAGGTACTTCATCTCTGAAGCTTCACTTCAAATTACATAAGGTAACTTCATCTCTGCAAGCTTCACTTTCAAATTACATAAGGTAACTTCATCTCTGCAAGCTTCACTTTCAAATTACATAAGGTAACTTCATCTCTGCAAGCTTCACTTTCAAATTACATAAGGTAGCTTCATCTCCGGAAGCTTCACTTTCAAATTACATAAGGTAACTTCATCTCTGCAAGCTTCACTTTCAAATTACATAAGGTAACTTCATCTCTGCAAGCTTCACTTTCAAATTACATAAGGTAGCTTCATCTCTGGAAGCTTCACTTTCAAATTACATAAGGTAACTTCATCTCTGCAAGCTTCACTTTCAAATTACATAAGGTAACTTCTTCTATTGCATCATGCTTGAAAGTAAATGGCTATTTTAATTATCTGATAACGCCTGTGTGTTGCTGAGGCTCGCAAGGGGAGGAAAGAATAGTAACACTGCTACTTACAATGCATGTCGTAAGTTCTTTATTCATTAAGTCATGTTCAAGTCATTTATCACATCTAGTATCTACATTCTTCTTGATTTTCGTCTCCACTTCTTTCCCGAAGTGTTTCCAATCATAATTGTCCTATCCAAACCGTTATGTTTCGATATGTCTTGACGATAGATGACTTTCCACTATCTTATTTGTTTTCTTCAAATAATTTCCTTCAATTCTGAATTGTTATTCAATATATTTGTTTGTTTTTTCATTATTCGAAGAAATGTTGAAAACTATTTTTAATATTGATATTTGAAAGTACTGTTTTTGTGGGTGGATTTTTAAAAGTAGAGTTCTGAAATGTCTGAGTCTCGCAGCCAGCCATATGTTACCACTGGGAATACTCATGCGTTTAGTATTCTCAATTTTGTTGCCATGGTCTAAAGATTTTCTCGCGCGCGCGTACACGCAGGCACAGACGTTTTTGTTTGTTGATTTATAAACGAGAAATTTAGCCAGGGATCTTCGAGTCTTTCTTGCGTGTGGCGAGAGAGAGAGAGAGAGAGAGAGAAAGATAGAAGCAGTGATGTCGTGGGGTTAAATAAGATTAAATAATAACTAGAGACGTGTGCGCAAGCAGTTCAGCACCCATCTAGTTTACTAAACGTGAAAGCTTTGTTTTATACTGAAAGAATTGTAAATACTAATTTATTTACTATTGTGGAAATCATCTAATCTATTACCATGGGCGTCAACAAACATGTTTTCATAGGGAGGATGGGGATATTGGGGGTAGCAAAATGAATTACAATTTTGTTTTTGTCGTTTACTGTGTGCGGAATTGGAGTATGCCAGATTCAGATCTGATTTCGATTACGGGCTCCATATATAAACATATTCACTTCTTTTCAATTATTAAACCATAGCTAGTTAGCAACAGTCGCAAAAACTGTTTTACCAGAAAGCCATTTTCCAGAGGGTGAAGTAGGTACGGTCACGCACCTCCCCGTCCTTGCCTAACGTATGGAAGTCCATATCTATTAGTCAATATAGTGTGAAATCTGCCCAGCGTGTTCGTAGCGTGTTGGACTACGGGTGACTAGCCCTCTGTGAGTGCGGGTTCATATCCGCGGGCTGGCAGAAAAGCCACAGGTTCCCAGATTTACGGTGTTCATGGCACCGAACCGAAGGGTTACAATGTCTATTGCACTGAGCCGAAGAGCTGAAAGCTCAAGTGCTTCTGGATCGGGAAAATATTTTAAAATAGTGTGAAATCTATTTAATATATTCTAAAATGATGTTTGCCAGTATAATAAATACAGGGTGATCAAAATAAAAGCGGCCTGTGAATGGAGCCAATCTGGCATATATTTATGAAAATGAGAAGGTTCAGTTATGACGTAGTAAAGGTCAAGGTTGTGTGACGGTATGTAATTGTAGTGCGGGAAGGGGCGATGAACAAATGTGACGTAGGACGAGCTAGTCAGAACTGGTTTAAATAGTAAATATGCACCACGCAATATGTAACTGGCAACTTTCGATTTGTCAATGGGGCTGTTTTAATCTTGAACACCCTGTATAAGAATTCATTCGATTCATAAACGAGCAACAGTTTAAATGATTTGGTCACCTGACAGAATTGCCCTGGTATCGTCTACTACAGACAGCAACATTACACAAATATAATAAACACATAACAAGAGGAAGACCACTCAAAAGATGGAGTGACGGCATCACGAGTGACTTTAGAGAAATTAAAATAAACTTTACCCCACCCACCCTCAACCATTCCCCTTCCGCAACATGCAACAGCGATTAAATCGATCCAGCGATTTAAGCATTTTGGAGTTACCGTTGTACAAGTAGAACTGGATGCCTGAGGGGCAGAGTGAGGAGTGTGTTTAATCCGCGAGCCAAGGGAACCATCAGTATGCATACTCTTCGATATCTGTTGTGGGATACTGAGCACCTATGGGTCTGCCCGGAGTGCAATGACGTCAGTTCATTAACCAATAACATGCAACATTTTAGTGAGGGATAATGGCGTAAAAAAGAAGACCAATATAATAGTAATAATAATATTGCTTCGTTAAAATGAACATATATTAGAGAAGGGACAAGCTGCTTGATGATGATGATGATGATGATATTGTGTGAAAGTTATTCTAGAAATATTGATTTTATCAAGTATTAAATTCTCAGATTGTAGTGCCTGTGTTACCGCGGACTCACAAGGAGCAAAGAATAATAACACTGTGACCTACAAGGCATGCCGTAAGAGGCGACTGATGTTGGGGCCTAGGGAAGCTACCCTAGTAAATCAAAAACGTCGCAGAAATCAGATTTGTTTTCCTACTTGTAGGGGCATAACTGGCACAACGTACAACCGCTCTTAGGCTCAGATCACATACAAATCACAAAGAGTGGTTACCAAGTGGTCGATATGGAGCGTTGGAAGAAGAAGTATCAATGTCTAGGACACGCCCCTAAGATACAGGTATTCTTGTTGAAACGTCGATTTAGTAGCTACCTGGGGGACTGCCTAGAGTAGTTGATAGTAGCTCGGCCTGCTAGCTGTGAGACGCCTCATAGCTCGGGTTCGAACCTACTGTCCGGCATTTGTTCGAGTCCCTGGTCTTACTCAGGACGATAACGTGAGTACCTCTGAAGTCGGAGAAAATCTGCCTGTATGGCGAGGGAATACTAATTACGAGTACATTGAGCACACGGCTGCCAGTGTAAAGTAATTTACAATGTGCACGCTGCTGCCATTGTAAGAAATTGGAAAACGGATTTTCACGCAAAATCAGTTTCAGAGATGAAACTTCATCTGAGTTGAAAGTGGACGGGCAAAAAAAAAGGAGCTACTGTGTCATATTAAAATGTCTTAATCTGTGCCTGATTCTCTTGTCAAAAGTAAAACAAGAAAATGACTAAATATTTTAGCACATTGATTACAACAACTTCCCACGTTAGATATTTGAGACATCGTTTATAGTCAAAAATCTGCAAACAAACAGATCTGCATGCTCGTGCAGTGAACAAATAATATCGACAATTTTATTGATTATTTTAATTGATTATTTGAATGTCAGTGTTGCCTATAGTTCGCTAGCTACCTGTCTCACCGAAGCTAGGTAAACAAACGTCTGCTAACTAGTTTCTCAGGATGTTGGAGGTTTGAGGTCGGTTTGTCTAGTGTCAGGGTGGAGGTACGTTGTTCTAATGTCACGATGGAGGTATGTTGTAGCAGTGTCATGATGGAGGTTTGTTGTTGTAATGTCAGGATGGAGGTACGTTGTTCTAATGTCACGATGGAGGTATGTTGTAGCAGTGTCATGATGGAGGTTTGTTGTTGTAATGTCACGATGGAGGTATGTTGTTGTAGTGTCACAATGGAGGTGTGTAGCTGTAGTTTCACATAGAGGTATATTGCAGTGTCACGATGGAGGTATGTTGTTGCAGTGTCACGATGGAGGTATATTGCTGTAGTGTCACGATGGAGGTATGTTCTTGCAGTGTCACCATGGAGGTATGTTGCTGTAGTGTCACAATGGAGGTATATTGTTGCAGTGTCACGATGGAGGTATGTTGTTACAGTATCACGATGGAGGTATGTTGTTGCAGTGTCACGATGGAGTTATGTTGTTGTAGTTTCACGATGGAGGTTTAGTGTAGTGTAGCTTAGTTCACTATGGAGGTATGTTGTTGCAGTGTCACGATGGAGGTATGTTGTTGCAGTGTCACGATGTAGGTATGTTGTTGTAGTGTCACGATGGAGGTATGTTGCTCTAATGTCTCAGAATGATATGTCGAAAAAAACGACACATGGGGGAACATTTTGTGACAATAGTTGGTGTTATGGAGCTCAAATTGAAATTGCACCGATCGTCAACAATTACTGTAATTGGCTCGACCGAGTGGTCACCGGGGCCCAAATTTGGGGTGTAAATAATATAACCACTGTTACCTGCCACGCATGTCGTAAGAGGCGACTACGGAGGTTTGGCTGAAATCGGATGTACGTTTCCTAAACGTGTAGAAGTCTATGCGTTTAGGGGCCTACCAAACCAATGTGCAACGTATACACGTTCTTGGCAAAGATCAAACATATCACAAAGAGTGATTAAAATTGATTGTAAAGAACGAACGCAAAGAAGAAGAAGAGAGAAGACTGTAATAATCTAAAGAAAGTTCATACGATGTAAGAAAACAAGATATTAGAATATTTTGTTCTGTCAACTATAAAACCTGGCAGTAAGGTTGTCGAAACTACTCAAATTAGTGATGATTCTGTCTACAAATTGTAGTTCTGCGTCTGGCTCTGCATCCAGCAGAGTTGGGGTCAGCTAGTTTGTCTTAGGAAGGGTGAAAAGTGAAAATTAGTAGCCTGTTGATGACCCGTTGAACACACAAATCAACCCCACCTCACAGAGGTGTAGTCCTGGAAAACGTGTACTGTGAGGTACAACACTAAATGAACTCTGGTCCACATAGAGCATAGATTCCCAAACTGTTTCGGCTCATCGCCCACTTTGCACGACATAAACTTTGTAACGCCCTCCCCATTATAACAGTTTGCCAACGCCCCCTGCCCCCACCCCATATATATATATATATATATATATATATATATATATATATATATGTACATGCTCTATTTTCACTTGATAGAGAAAATTGATAAAACATTAGTTCTGCATACATGGTCATTTTTCAAATGATTATATACATGAAATAGAAAAATGATTTTAAAATGGAACGTGTGAGATGGGCATAAGATGAATTAATATGCAGAATTCAAATTTTTATGATTATTCATTCACAAAATCACGAAAAAATAACTCTCCCCAAATGCTTCTGAACCCACCATCGCCCCCCTGGAAGGCTTCAGTGCCCACAGGGGGCGTACCTGCCCACTTTGGGAAACGCTGAGCTAGAGGGATAGACTCACCTAGGTCAGTACATTAAAAAAAAAGATGTTGGCTGTTTGTAACCTAGCATTATTGTTAAGACATCCAAACATCTCACTGACAGCTAAACATCATTGTTAAGACACACAAACATCTCACTGACAGCTGAACAACATCATCGTTAAGACACCCAAACATCTCACTGACAGCTAAACAACAGCTGAACAACATCATTGTTAAGACACCTAAACATCTCACTGACAGCTAAACAACAGCTGAACAACATCATTGTTAAGACACCTAAACATCTCACTGACACCCAAACATCTCACTGACAGCTAAACAACAGCTGAACAACATCATTGTTAAGACACCCAAACATCTCACTGACAGCTAAACAACAGCTGAACAACATCATTGTTAAGACACCTAAACATCTCACTGACACCCAAACATCTCACTGACAGCTAAACAACAGCTGAACAACATCATTGTTAAGACACCCAAACATCTCACTGACAGCTAAACAACAGTTGAACAACATCATTGTTATGCCTACTTTGTGCTACCAGAGCAAAACATGAACAATGAGCAACGCGCAGTTGCAAAATTAACTACACGTGAAATGCGATGCAAATACCAATAACACTAGAAAAGACAGTCACCAACATCAGTATAAGAAAGAAAGTTCCTTAGAACAGGACACAGTCCACTCTGCAGCCACATGTATACAAAATTCAAGATTTGCAATTCAGCCATGTGGACGGGTACATCAGACTGCAGAGCACATACTTCAAGACTACCCCGAATATGATATACTGAGGCAAACTCACTGGCTTGACGAAACAACACTCGACAGAAAACTATACGGACCTCTGTGTGAGCTACAAAAGACAGTGAATTTTATACAAGAGACAACATTGAGTATATATATAGACAATATTTCAAGCGAACGAAAGGAAGAAAGAAAGGAAGGATGAAAGAAAGTTGGGACAGAACCATGCTTGAATTACATTGATTTGATTGATTGATTTAGAATGCAAATAAACTCCAAAGTAAACAACATCTTCTATACGCCCGAGTGGTTACCGGGGCCCATATTTGGAGTGTAAAGAGTAGAACCACTGTTACCTGCCACGCATGTCGTAAGAGGCGAATAAGGAGGATAGGATGAAATCGGATGCACGTGTCCTAAACGTGTAGAAGTCTATGCGTTTAGGGGCCTACCAAACCAATGTGCAACGTAAACATGTTCTTGGCAAAGATCAAGAATATCACAAAGAGGGATTAAAATTGGTCGTAAAGAACGAAAGCAAAGGAAAGGAAGGAAGGAACATCTTCTACAACACCAGGAAAGAAGGCGAGGTAAGCCCACGAAAAAGATAATTTAGATGGCATAGAATAATCCTGTCAAAAAGCAAAAATAACTAACACCCAAACCACTAGAGCAGCACAAGACATAAACGGAAAACAACAACACTGCTCACCAACACAGTAACAGTGTGACGACAACAGAAGAAGAAGATACAATGATGATACACTCTGCTTTCATAAATCGTTTTGTTATTGTTAGAACTGGAGTTGCGTAGATTGCTTTCTAAACTACGTTGGACATATTTTATTGCTGATAGAATCACAAATTGTTTTAAATCTGGTTTTGGTTTCAATACACATGGATATGTAATATGTTATATGCTAGATATGTTTGTGAGTGTGGAAATGTAATATGTTATATGCTAGATATGTTTGTGAGTGTGGAAATGTAATATGTTATATGCTAGATATGTTTGTGAGTGTGGAAATGTAATATGTTATATGCTAGATATGTTTGTGAGTGTCGATTCCCTAGTATGGGAAACCATACAACGAACTTTGCTGAGAAAGGCAAGAACTATCGGACTCAATTCCATGGAAGAGATTGCGCGAGTTGCCTAGGACAGAGCGGTATGGAGAAATTACTTGAGGCCCTATGTAACACAATACGGTACGAGGGAAATATATATATATATATATATATACGCCGAGTGGTTACCGGAGCCCAAATTTGGGGTGTAAAGAATAGAACCACTGTTACCTGCCACGCATGTCGTAAGAGGCGACTAAGGGGATTTGGCTGAAATCGGATGCACATATCCTAAACTTGTAGAAGTCTATGCGTTTAGGGGCCTACCAAACCAATGTGTAACGTATACACATTCTTGACAAAGATCAAACATATTACAAAGAGTGATTAAAATTGGTTGTAAAGAACGAACGCAAAGAAGAAGGATATATATATATATATGTGTGTGTGTGTGTGTGTGTACGAGTTCTGTGAGTTCAAGGACAGGTGTATAAAACAAATACTCAGACACTATTCATAGAAAGTTGACTGCCCCGTGTGTTGGCAGGGGCCACAAAGGGAGTAAAGAATAGTAACATTGCGACATACAAGGCATGTCGTAAGAGGCGACTGAGGTAGGGACCTAGGAAGCTACCCTAGTAAATAAAAAGCTTCGCAGAAATCGCATGTGTTGGCCTACTTGTAGGCGTATAACTTACACAACGTACAATCGCTCTTAGGCTCGGATCACATACACATCACAAAGAGTGGTTAACAAGTGGTTGATATGAAGCGTTTGAAGAAGATTGACAGTTGCGATGTATCCTATGAGTTCAGGCACCCAGGTGAGGGGGTAATAGAGGGCAACAATTACCAGAGGAGGAGAAGAAGACTTACAATGGGTGATAAATTTTCACAGACAGATATCCTGAACACGGATTAATATGGAGGTATGTAACCTTTTGTTTGTTATCATATGTCTACATGGAGAAAGGGAAATAATTCGAGAGGACAAGTTGTCCGGTCACGTTGTCTCGGCCTGAACAACACACTGCATTATTGTGCAAACATTTCATCGGCATATATATAACGCTGTTTCAATCTTGTCTGGCGGGTTTCTACAATTGTTCATTTGTAGAACCGCCCTCCTGGCGTTCAGCTAGATAACCCCCGCATTTTATCAGGAAATTAATTACATGTTAAGAATGTTAGTTCTCAAATGCTCGTACGTCTATGGCAGACGACAGTGTTAATCTGAATGATCTCTGAATATGAGATGCAAGTTCTCAACTCGGAGCTGTAGTGTCACAATGACAGTGTAATGAATTGAATTATACTGATGGTCCCTGTGGCTCGCTGGTTAAACACATGCCTCTCTTTGCCCTTCAAGCATCCATTTCTACTTGTAAAGCATATAAACTCAGCGAATCGCTGGATTAATTCAACATCAATTTTAGTGTCCTCATCCAACAGTAGATCGGACAACGTGGCATCCGATAACATAAGGCCAACTAGCTCAGACGGTAAAATCAAAATTCCTGTTTAATGGGGGCTGATTTTTATAAGCGTTTGATAGAACCACGACCTACTCTATAAATATAATATAAATATAGTAGGTCGTGATAGAACCCTGTAAGGATTTCTGCAACTTTACACATTTCCATTGTTATTTAATAATGATATACCAAAATATCTGTACAAATTTGTGTTCTGTTGGTCAATATGCATACGCTTTGTCCCGAACTCGGTAGTTCCTATCATATAGTGCCGCCGGGGTCTAACGGGATCGCAATGTACTCACGTTTCATGCGCAAACCAACATGCCACGGAAGGTGATTAACTTGATTGATAAAAAACACAAGCAACTTGTTATGGGCAAAATCACACGCCTGCTGAGAATGTTACGTATATTATTGGCGAATTATAATTTAAGTAAGGATATGTTTTAAAAAAAAAAAAGCAACCCAGGAACATTCTTCTTCTTCTGTGTTCTCACTAGATTGGGATTTCGAATTCTCTAATAAAGGCAATCGTCTGCCTCAGATATCAGCCACGCCATACAGTTTGTTTTGGACGCTGGTGTAAGTGGGTCACCTCTTTCATTTCAGGTCTGCGTACTGGGGGTAGTTCTGTAGGATATGCTCTGTTGTCATACTCGCCTTGCCACAGGTCGTTGGTGCCTATCTGTTGTGACCCGTCCGGAGGCGAAGTATGGCTGTCTGGTCCCTTCTGGATAGTTGGTAATATCCATCATCCTTGTTGTGTTTTGGGTGTTCTTTGTCCCACTTTGCTTTGTAGTGCCATTTGACGATGGCTTTTGTTTCTTCATAGCTGACCAGGTTGTCATCTTGGAGCATTCCTGCTCCTCTTTAGCCAGTCTGTCAGCATCTTCATTCCCTTGATCTTGCAGTGTGAGGGTATACACTGGATTATTACCCTCTCATACGAGGGCGCATTGAAAAGTAATGCCTCCAAGTCCATAACTTTGTTAATATACATAATTTACAAATGAAACATACATTTTCAGAAAGCTTGAGATGACCACTACACAATAGAGTCATTATTTTTCGACATAGTCACCTCAACGTTCCACACACACACGCCAACGTCGAACTAGTTGTTGCATCCCGTCGAAGAAAAATCTGATGATTTTTCACGAAGCCAGGTACGCACATCTGCTGCCACATCCTCGTCAGAAGCATATCTGTTTCCCTTGAGATGTTCCTTGAGCTTTGGGAACAGGAAAAGTCACAAGGTGCCAAATCGGGGCTATATGGTGGGTGCGCTAAAATGTCATCAAAATCGAGACGCTCTAATGCTGCCGCTGTTTGTCTACTGGTGTGTGGACGAGCATTGTCATATTGAAGGACTGCGTGTTTTCCAGGACGAACACGTAGCAGTCTTGCCCGTAGTTTCTTCATCGTTTCCACATACCGATCAGAATTGACAGTATTGCCGCGTTCCAAAAATTATGTGTGGATTACGCCCTGGCAGTCCCAAATGGTATTCAAAACGTTTCCGCTGACGCGACAGTTTTGAATTTTTTTGGGGTGGGTGTGTTTTTGTGCCTGTATTCCATAGACTGGCGCTTGTTTTCAGGGTCGTAATGATGCACCCATGACTCATCGCCAGTGACAATTCGACAGATAAAGTCATCGCCTTCTCGTTCATATCGCATCAGGTATTCCTGACACGCCTGATGTCGGCGATGTTTCTTTTCCGGTGTCAGCATGCGAGGGACCCATCTTGCACAAACTTTCCTATACCCTAGCAATACATGAATAATGTGATGTACTCGTTCAGTCGAAATTTCAAGCATTGTAGCGACATCTTTTTGCTTGATGCGGCGATTGACATGAATCAGTTCGTCTACGCGAGCTTGGTGTTGTTCATCCACTGCTGTAATTGGTCGTCAGCTGCGAGCCTGATCATGCAAGGTCATCGTCGCTGGATTGTCGCCTTTAACAGTCCTTGCCCACCTCCTAACAGTACTCACATCCACACAGGCGTCACCATATACCGCTCTCATTCTCCGATGCATGTCGATGGGAACACAACCTTCGGCCGTCAAGAATTCAATCACAGCTCTTTGCTTCAACCGAATTTCCATGTATGGCGCCATCTTGGATAATGTTGTGCGCATGCGCAACATTCCAGACACTTGACACTTACTGTCCTGAAAACACACTTACATATACTTTATTCTGATATCGGTGTCAATTGCCTCCGAACACTATTAACAAAGTTATGGACTTGGAGGCATTACTTTTCAATGCACCCCCGTAATCATGAGGCAACTATGAAAAGATAATTAATATGTAGCTCCATAACGTGAATTAGCTCAAAGAAACATTGTCAATAAACAAGTGACATTTGATCTAGTCTGTTTACAATACAGTGACATTTGATCTAGTCTGTTTACAATACAGTGACATTTGATCTAGTCTGTTGAGTCATTAACTGTCAAAGCTGTACTTGTTATAAAAAATACTGTTTCTTATATGCAGTGGCGGCTCGTGATCATTTATGTTGGTGGGGCCAGACAGAAATGTTCGGAAAAATCATGGTTTCGATTATTATATTTTATGTCAATAAATTGCAATGGGAAGACTGCAACTGTAAAGTGAACACTACAAACAAAGTACTAGTTTTCAAAATACATAAACAGGACGATAACAGCATCGTTTCGACCAACAAGGCCTTTATCAGCAAACGAACAAACAGGAGTGACAAATTAAAATGAAACACAATGGACGACCAAATACCAACGTATCTAGGAAATCTGGAATAAACGAATAACGAAATAAATGTAATACAAAAACACATAAAATCTAGAAATGACGGAAGAACAATGAAACATCTAGTAAATATATAATTGAATACATGCAACATATACCCATGATTAATAGATGAAGAGAAAGTACTAAGAAGCATAAGAATGTAATACGTTGAGCCCGCGTGGTCGCAAGTACCATCAAATCAACCGATTCTCCAGTAGCAATCGACTACGATCATCAGAGAAAATGATCGATGCTTGACCTGACATGCAAACCTGAATGCCATATCGTTGAAATGGTAGCTACAGGGTCCAGAGCATTGGCTATATGCGTACAATTGATATCTTACAGGATTTGCGATCAACCATCTTTAACGCTTTTGTGGTTTTCTAGGCTTTACGTTCAGTGTTTGCATTTCTTTCTGAACGGGTGGTGCCCTCGTTCATGTGCATGTATAAAATAATAAATACACGTTCACCTTATTTTTGGTTGGCCAGGCCACTGCCCTCAATGACGAGCCGCCACTGCTTATATGTTATTCTTCTTCTTCTTCGTTGGTCATGATATAATCGTTTGTCACTTTATCTTGCTGTTATGTTAAATTGCTGTTATAACAAGTCGACATGTTATTGAAGTTAAAGCAAGTAGGAGCTGTATTTAGTGTCAGGAGAATCAAGGCACCATTTCATTAACATGCATGAATCGTGGACCAACCATCACCAATGACAAGTCGATTTACCATCAGGGACATCTACACATTTGGGAAGTTTGTCATGGTTGTTTGGCATTTTCTCTTATACCTCCCACTCGTCCTTTGACCTCCAATTCTCTCTCGCCTCATATTTTCTTCTCTGGTCGAATTCAATACAGTTTCAGTGTAGTGTTGGAAGTATAAATAATGTATCGATTAGACAGACACATTTACAGAGCGCGATATGTTCTCACTTGCTGCTTGCGTGGCTTATTAATAATGGAAGCAAGAATCGATGTACCATTAGCAAATAATTAAAGAATCGATGTAGTCTTTTGTGTTAGTCGTTTCACAAGTTTAGTCTGCACAATTCTGTTCCTGTTTAACGAACTGGATACCAGATTGAATAGCGGTACTATCGTCTGCACGCCCTCACATTCAAATCTCAACGAAATCCACATAATACCAGCTGATACAATAAATGATGTCTGGTTGTCTTGTAATGAGAAGTAATCTATGATAATACTGTAGAAATATGTGGTAGAATGTAGTAATATATTGTAGACATATGTGGTAGAATGTAGTAATATATTGTAGTAATTTGTGACAGAATGTAGTAATATATTGTAGTAATTTGTGGCAGAATGTAGTAATATATTGTAGACATATGTGGTAGAATGTAGTAATATATTGTAGTAATTTGTGGTAGAATGTAGTAATATATTGTAGACATATGTGGTAGAATGTAGTAATATATTGTAGACATATGTGGTAGAATGTAGTAATATATTGTAGTAATTTGTGACAGAATGTAGTAATATATTGTAGTAATTTGTGGCAGAATGTAGTAATATATTGTAGACATATGTGGTAGAATGTAGTAATATATTGTAGTAATTTGTGGTAGAATGTAGTAATATATTGTAGTAATTTGTGACAGAATGTAGTAATATATTGTGGTAACTTGTGGCAGAATGTAGTAATATATTGTGGTAACTTGTGGCAGAATGTAGTAATATATTGTGGTAACTTGTGGATCAGTACTGCGTAGACAAAAGAGAAAGGCCAGTGCACACGAGTCCCAGACTGTAGCAACAATCTCATGCCCACACTGTCCACGACTCTTCAAGGCACGCATCGGACTGACAAGTCACCTACGTGTCCATTGACTGATATTACATTTTGTTTGTTGGATGAAGTAACTTTGTGGTTATATCATATTTGATTGACGAACATTATTATTAACTTGTGGCAGAATGTAGTAATATATTTTGGTACTTGTGGCAGAACGTAGTAATATATGGTAGTAGTATATTGTAGAATGTAGTACAATACGGTTACATAATTTTATTCATGCATGTTTTCTCAGTAACGCAATGAGTATACACAGGGGGAGGATGAGATAGGCTGGGCTGGAAGACAATGACTGGAGTCTCTGAAGGGGTAAAGGATATAAAAAAAAGTTTTATCTGTGTGCTAGGGCACGCTGACGTAAAAGGGCATTAACGCGCCGATATGTTTGCGGATATGGCTACTGTATATAGAATGCGAGCGCGTAATGAATCAGGTCGATAGTCTGAATTTCCTAAGGGAGACCATTGCTCTGATGCTCTTCAGCATGCAGAAGGGTACTGTTGCTGCCGATGATCGCCCGAGCGGTTACCGGGGCCCAAATTTGGGGTGTAAAGAATAGAACCACTGTAACCTGCCACGCATGTCGTAAGAGGCAACTAAGGAGGTTTGGCTGAAATCGGATTCACGTGTCCTAAACGTGTAGAAGTCTATGCGTTTAGGGGCCTACTAAACCAATGTGCAACGTAGACACGTTCTTGGCAAAGATCAAACATATCACATAGAGGGGTTAAAATTGGTCGTAAAGAACGAACGCAAAGAAGAAGAAGTTGCTGATGATCTGAGCGCAGAGTTGTCGATTCAAATAGGTTTTTCCATTTGTTTATGGAAGGGTATGTAACAGCTTAGCTTCATAATTCTTTAATTCACTGTGTGTTCACCTCTGCCAAGAAGATGGATCAAGGTGTGAGAACCAACGCATTAAATCATGTTGAGATAAATACAAGTCGATTGAATGTATCGAGGGATCAAGAGAGAGAGAGAGTGAGAGATTGAATGTATGGAGGGATCTAGAGAGAGAGAGTGTGTGAGAGAGAGAGAGTGAGAGAGAGTGAGAGTGTGAGAGAGAGAGAGAGTGAGAGAGAGAGAGAGAGAGATTGAATGTATGGAGGGATCGACAGAGTGAGAGAGAGAGTGTGAGAGTGTGTGTGAGAGAGAGAGTGAGAGAGAATGAGAGAGAGTGAGAGAGAGTGTGTGTGAGAGTGTGAGAGTGAGAGAGATAGAATGAGAGAGAGAGTGAGAGAGAGTGTGAGTGAGTGAGAGAGTGAGAGAGAGAATGAGAGAGAGTGAGAGAGAGTGTGAGAGAGAGAGTGTGAGTGAGAGAGTGAGAGAATGAATGTCTGAAGTATTATACAAGTTTAATACACAAGAGATCTTCCTCTTCTTTCGTTCTCCCGCTATGAATCCATGCGTAGTCAAGGCGTCTGGAATGGCGCTTCTGGCTAATTTTTGCGTGAAGACCTGCTTTCCTTTTATCAGTGTTCCCGCCATACAGACATGCCTTCTCCAACTTCATAAATTATACAAAAGATGAGAAGTGAATATGATACTATTACACATATAGAGCTCTATATATGTGACGAGCGTACGTGAAGCGGCTCTGACAGTCTTCCATATGTCTAATCAGATATTCATGAATACAATCATCAATCAAACAATCCGTCATAGTAAAACTATAGTAAAGAACTTATGTGCATACCAGTGGCGGCTCGTAATCCTTTTTGTTGGTGGGGCCAGACACACATTTTCGGGAAAATCATGGTTTTGGATTAGGTTATATTTTAATTTATTAAATAATAAATGCACGTTACACGTTATTTTGATAGGGCCTGGCACCACTGGCCCTTAATGACGGGTCTCCACTAGTTCATACTATTTGGCGATTACGGTACTAGAACAATATGTGATCAAGATCATGTCGGTCGCCTTTACTTTCAAATACGTTGTATTTTGTTGTGGCTCACGAAATAGTCACACGGCGTGTCGGTCAGTAAATACTAGATTGGGATTTCGGATTCTATAATAAGGGCAGCCGTCTGCCTCAGATTATCAGCCACGTCATACAGTTTGTCTTGGATGCTAGTGTAAGTGGGCCACCTCTTTCTTCTCAAGTCTGCATACTGGGGGCAGTTCTGTAGGATATAATTCCTATGATTTCTGCTTCTCCGTTTGTGTCGACCTCTTCCCGCTGTAAGTTTCGGCCACCCTCGTGATGGTAGGTCTGACATTCTTACTGCGTGGCTAAATCTCCGAGGCAGATTGGCGACCGTAGAATCCGTTATCCCATTCCTCATTGTGAGGGGTCGTTGCACCATGTTATACACATTACGGCCTGGTGCATCCGTTTTCTGCAAGCATTTGTTTCGGGTTAGCCTTCCTTAGTGGACACGTGCATCCGATTTCAGCCAAACCTCTTACGACATGCGTGGCAGGTAACAGTGGTTCTATTCTTTACACCCACATTTGGGCCTCGGTAACTACTCGGGCGGTTTTCATATATAAATATCTATTTTAATAATTGTTTATCTTATTATAAGTCAGTTCAGTGGTTAGTGCACTTGCTTCAAAGACTATGCTGTCTTAGTACTATCTCCAGTCGAAGTGAGATTATTTTACACCGCAAACACATCTACTCCCAACACATTCTTAATTAGGTATAGGAGAAATTGGGAAGCATAGGCGTGATGTTGACCCCCATAGTGTATCGTTGTTCAAAGAAAAATACAAGCGTAACTACGTATTCCTCAATAAAGTAGCCGTCCATAAAAAGCGATGATATAAACAGACATATGTTATTGCATCTCTCTTACGTGTGTGCATGTGGTTGTAAAGTCAAATGCTGGAACGTAATTTCCTACCATATGTGTTGTCTTTTTGTGCAGCTCGTTTTCTCTGCTATGCGAGTTTCATTTGTGTTGCTGATGCTTTACGTTTGGCGATATTGACAAGGAATTCACAGTACATGGTATCTATATCGAAGCATTTTAGAGACACTTTTAGAGTGTCTTTGTCCCCATCAAACTTCGATATATCAGACGTCGAGGGATGCGTTTACCAAGTATCCGCGAAACGGGACCTCTCCAATAAACCATGCGGTATGAAAGCTTTTATTTCTTTCTAATATTACATTGAGATAGTGCAAACAATAACGACATATATATCACTGGAATGGAATCCGGGAGACAAGAAAGCTATGGGAAGACCTAGTGAGACTTGAATACAAACTGTATACAGAGAACGAGAAGAGGTAGGAATGAACTAAGCCAGAGCCAACTATAAACTTATCTAGAGTTGGCTGCAGGACCGTGCCGTGATACAGAGAGGCAGCCGCATCAGGTGAGACCGTAAGGGAGGCGGTATAAGCAGCAAAATCAAAATTATAGTTGAAGGTTATTTTAAAGAAAAAGATTTAAGAGGCGGCATTTCGAAGACTTGCATCATACTGAGAAAATATACCGCACGGTCCTGGTTGGCTGTGACTAAGCTGACTTGCTCATAGTCACCGGAAGCAAATAAATGTGGTTGTGGCTTTCTCAAGACAAACCTGGTTGGAAGAATTTGTTCATGCTATATGTTTCAATGAAAGTTAAGAGAAGAAAATATGTGTTTACTATTTGACAAACGCCGATCAAAACACGAACAATTGTGCGATCATATTAGCACCATATTTCTTTGTTTATTTTGTTTGATAAAAGACTGATTGGTCGTAACGTGAATTTAATCTGTTAATGTAGGACATAAAACTAATTGAGTTTGTGTTTTGATCTTCTACACTGGGATATTTATTTTAGTGACACGTTTATTCAAGATTGATTACAGTTCTCCTTGATGTTCTGTGGGCATGAAGAAGATCGATTACTATTTATCGAAATGGAGAGAATAAAGTGGTTTCATATTTCGAAAATACATGAATGTGTAGGCAACCTGCTGCCTTGCAGGTCGGCTGGGGACAGTCAAAGGCTAACGGAGAGCGAACCCAGTAAACGCTGGTTGAAATCGGACACGTCGCCGAAGGACAAGCACTAAAGCTCCAAATGATACTGAAGATTGTGACGTAAAACACGTTCTTGACAAAGGCTATATACAGTGGCGGCTAGTCATTAGGGACTAGTGAGGTCGGGCCCCACCAAAAATAATGTGAAACGTGTATTTATTATTTTATAAATTAAGATATAATTTAACAAAAAAAAACATGATTTTCTGAAAAATTGTGCCTGGCCCCACCAACAAAAATGATCACGAGCCGCCACTGGCTATATATATATCACAATAAGAATGATAAAAATGGCATAAAAAAAGAACGACCGAGAGAAAAAGTGTAGGCTACATAATCAAGAAATGTGGAGAAGTAGTTATATATTAAACAGCATATTTAGGAAATAATATGTACGCTTCCAGGGCAGGTCACACGTACTGATGCTATATGGTAAATACATATATCCATATTGACTGATTTTATATCAACATTTACTGACAGAGGTGTATAGACAGCCATTTTGTTGAGTAGTTGTTAATTATTTTTGCAAGACATACATGTTATGAAATTATATACACGCATGTCACACGGTTTATGCACGTGTGGGGTTTTATGATAAAGGGTAGGAGTGAGAACGTTGCAGGTGGCAGGAAAAACACTCAACTAGATGTAGGGCAACCGATAGATTTCATAAAATTATACTCATTTATTTATTCACTTGTGTGTACCTCAGTTTGTCCATGTGCGCTTATGATTGGTCACATGTGTGTGCGAGCTGAAGGGAATAAGTATATGTATATATTCAGGAATATAGGAAAGCTCAAGTGTGCCAACACTGGCACAACTGATCCAACCATACGTATTCAAGACTATCAGGACACAGTTCCCACACAGCGTATAATTACTAATCTAAGCCAATTTTCCCAGTGGCTACTTATGGGTGCGAATCATGGACTATTACACAAAAATTAAGAACGAAAATCCAGTCCTTCGAAACTAAATGCTACAGAAAGATCCTAAGAATAACATGGACAGGAAAAAGAAAAAAACACTGATGTCCAGAAAGAACTAAACGTTAAAGAGAATTGGCTGATAAACAACATACTATACAGAAAAATTACATACTTTGGTCACATCAAGCGTTACGATGGCCTGGGAAGAACAATTCTAGAGGGCAGGGTCCCAGGACGCAGACCAAGAAGAAGATGGCTACAAGATGTTAAAGAAACCATGAACATGACCACCGACAAAGTGGGTGAACTGGTAAGAGACAGAGTGAATTTCAGATGTGCTGCAAAGAGAGCAACGTCCTATAAAGGATACGCACCTTGATGATGAAGCCAATTTCATAGTGAACGAATAACCAGTCGAGAACCAAACACTGATGTACTCACAGTAGCAACATTTGATATGACGATAGATGGTACTCTCGATAAAAATATCTCGTATGTCCTGTCATAGGAACAAGAAAAGATGCGATTTTTTATATTCCCTAAAATGTAGGATGTCAGTTGTAGAAAGTCGATTTCATTACTGCCTTCCTGAAAGACTTGATTTCTATCTAGTTCTCCAGCCTTCTTTATGACCGAATTCAAGGTTTGCCACTGTCTTATATTTCAGCATTTTCTCTGACTAAACTACCTTGCCCCCCATATTAGTTGCACAAATATTACATACTGTTGTCTTGCAAAACAATGTTTCTGTCAATTATGTAGTGAATATTTGTTCTCATGAATACCTAGTTTCAACATACTGAGCAAGACAAGAATTCTATACATAATTGTTTTTAGTGATTAACTTATCTTCGAAATTTGAATTAATCAGAATAGTTTTGCCAAGGATATTAACCAGAATATTCTCTCTTCTCTTTCGTCAGCACACTGTTACCGGGTTGTTAATCCAGTGTCGTCGTTTTATTTATTTGTCTTGCGCTTCTCTGGTGACTTGTGTGATGATTTTCTTAGTTCCCTGGCAGAATTCAACTACGTTATCTATCCACCTTTTCTTCGGTCTTCCTCCCTGATATTTTGTTGTGGAAAGCTTCATAGGCAGTTTGGTCTGTTCGCATTCTTACTAAGTGGCCAAACCACTTCATTCACTGTTTCGCTATATAATTCAAGCACGGTCTTGTTCCAACCTTTTCTTTGATGCTGGTATTCGTTACTCTGTCGATTCTTGTGTTGTTGGTGACTTTGCGGAGACATCTCATTTCACATGTGTCTTATTCATTGTCCATGTTTGGCTTTGGTAACAGAGTGTTCATGAAGATGCTGTTGATCAACTGTTGTTTAACTGTCAGTGAGATGCGTGGATGTCTAAGTAGTGGCTCTAGTTGGTAGGTTATTACATTTGCTTTCTGGACTCTAGTTTCTATCTCTCTGTCGAGTCTTCCATCATCTGTAAATACACTTCCTAGGTACCTGAATTCCTGTACTTGCTCTATTGTATTGCCATTGATGTTTAGTGTATTGTGTTTCCTATCTATATTCATTACCTTGTTTTGGTTATGTTTATGTCATATTTTTACAGTTATAATATAAGGTGTCGATATGATGTTGTAGCTCTTGTTCTTGGTATATCAAACATTGGCCGTCTGCAAATAACCATTAATTGTTTCCGTTTTTAATTTTGACTCCTATGTAATTTTATCCATGTATGTTATGAAAAGTAGAGGTGAGAGGACACACCCCTGCCTGACGCCAGAAAAGTATTAAAAAAAATGTAAGTGAATTCTCTTGATACTACTGTGAGAATCAGGAGTAGAGTCTACTGTTTTTCAAATAAATGCAAGATATCTGAAAAAAAAGCTAAAACACTAGACCTTTAAAAAGTTAGATTATAATGTAGGTTCCAGTGAAGATGACAGTAATGTTACTGAATCTAGAATTTTTCACGTCATGTCAGTAGAAAAAATATGTTGATGGTAGTTTATTTGTCAGCTTGAAATCATAATTTTAATCTGAAAACTGACACACACATGATAATCATTGAGTTATGAACATATTTGTGATTTGTAAGTTGTATCTGAACAATTTTTTTTCGAACTGATTGTTGTTGAACCCCAAGGAATTTTGGTTTTTCACCCATTTTCCTATATTTGAATGGGGGAAAGTACTTTGACTTTCTTGAAGACGCCAGGCGTGTTTCGGAAACTCCTACTCAGGTAGAGTCTATTGGTAACCACTGCAGTACCCCTCCCGTGTCTAGCCACAGCCAACTCTAGATAAGTTTATAGTTGGCTCTGGTCCAGTGCGGTAGACGCTATACTGTATAAAGATCACTTATTGACCAAGCGGGTCAATTTGCATGTGATTATAGTCAAAAGAGCTACCTACGCTAGAACCACACGTTGATCACTCTATGTAACCGTTGTGTGATGTTCGCCATAGTGTACCAAGCGATCACCTGCACGGACAGATAGAGGGTTTACGTTCACTCAAACGACCAACTTTCGGCTGTTTAATTTGCTCTAAGCTTTGTGAGCGTTCGCATTCTGTGGACGTCATCCTACACGTTTCTGCTAATGTTTGGGCTTGTCCAAAAAGACCCACATTACGACCTCGCTTTTTTTTGCTACTGTGATGTTCCAGATTTAGAACATTCTCAGTCATTTCGAGACGCGTGTCGGCACTAGTTTATTCAACAGTGTTTACTCTATTTTCCTTTACGACGGGAAACAACAGGCTGGGTCTCAGCCCAAATAAACAAGAGGGATCATTTCATTAGTCGATAAAAACGTAACTTTTGGTTTTGCGATTGCCAACATTACACACCAGTTCTTCCAGAGAGGGGAGTTTTTGTCAGACGCAACTTTAGGAACTCTGCTGTTCCAGTGAGAGCAGTTTTGTTTAGTATAAGAACGCAACTTTTGGTTTTGTGATCGATCAATTCATCTACGCTTGACCTTCGTTATAGAGTTTACTGCACTCTTTTCTTGTGTCGACACGTTACGTCAGTCTCAACGAGTCTTGTTGAGAACGGGCAATTATGGTGCAACTATTGCCTTTGGAGAACGTGAGTTTACATAGAACTACTCCTTACATTTGTTTTGCATTCATACAAATGTTCCCACCACTAGACATCGAGCAGGAAAAACGTGTAGGTGCATTCATTCTGGGAGTCAACTTGTCTATGTTGCGAGTAGATCTCATATAAAATGTGACTGTGCTTGAACTAGTACCTATACCAGAGTAGCTCTCCTTCGATCCCTACCCGCTTTGCCAGACGACATTGATTGCGGTATTCTGTTTCTAGAGCCACAACACGGAGGTGGGGTAGGGTCGTGCTAAGTGCCAGCTCACTGACCCAGACTCATCTATGTCACTTTGATTGCGCCTGTAGCCCCATTTCAAATGGATAAAACCATGCCAGAATTTGTGTCTTGTTTGTCATTGCAATCATTTTACAAAGAAAATAATGAAATGTGAAGGAAGACAGGTTTACACATGATAGCAATAGACAATTGATTGGACTTTAGTGAATAACCATGTGTGCTCAGGTATCTTTCTTACACACAAAGATCTCAGCGGCAGTGCACGAACTCTGATGAGGGTTACTGATGTAATTTAGAATGTATTAGGAATTTTATTTTTTAATCTTTCTAATGAATGTTGCCTGGGCAGCGGTTTTCCAGCCTGTTCTTATCGATTTTAAACTGCCAATGGGTCTTTTACATGCTCAACACAAGACCTGCGTTTTATCGCCTGTCTCCGATAGGACTAGGAACTCGATCTCACATACACTGAGATCAAGTATCTCTGGAAAATATCCTGATAACTACACTAGGGAGTTCTAGTAGACGAAATTGATCAAAAAAGGTCTCACCAACAATACTGAGAAAATTTACCTGTTTCCATAATTGAAGCAACATGTACATTTATGTTTCGCATAAATTGCATGTAGTAGAATTAATGCCTACAGTCTGTGCTAATATGAAACAGTTCGAGTCTCTCATGTTTACAGTTTGGAAATACATGACAAGTGATCACTTTTGTCCTAAGAAGTGTTAGTTAGCCAGTCACTAGGTGTTCTTCAGCAAGATAGGCCTGTCGTCTGGATACACAGAAGACTAAGATCACATTTTAAAACTGTCATATACGCCCATTTTTACTGATATAATTTTTTTGTTTCAGTATTTATGATCATGTTAGTTATGTTTGATGCTATCCCTGAATTATTACTGCGCTGGTAAGATCAGTCAACTACTGCTCATAAGCTGGACTTCTTGTCAAATATGTTTGGAAGTCAAATTATCAGTGTCAAAGTCACACTTATTAGAATTTCATCTTGTTGAAAAGATTGTATCTCAGTCTGTTATGTTCTGTGCAGAGTCTGAAAGTTATAACTCGATCTTGTTTGCTGTTAGAAAGTGTTTGTCTAGAGGACCTGAAAGTTTAGTTTTCATCTTTCATCCTGTACATTCTTGCTAGAAATCTCTGTGTTTCTTCATATTCTATACAGAAATCAAGTTGAGGTAGTTATATCACTTTCTTGTATGTTGCAATAAATATGTGTGACCCACTGTATCACAGCTCTTACCAACTGTTAACATATATTATATGTTTCTCTTAAGAGTTATTATTTAGTTTTGACATTTTATGACTTGCTGTTGCAGTTAAAGATAGTCCACCAGTGAAAGTAACTGTTTGCCTTCGTATTTTTAATTCTTCTTTTATTTTACCATTTCTGATGCAGTTTTCAAGGCTTTTGTTTCAAAGTTGATAGAGACTTGTACACAGGCAAATTTTTTTGTCTGTGTACAGTTACTCAGATTCAAAGATCGCCTGAGTGGTTACCGGGCCCAAATTGGGGTGTAAAGAATAGAACCACTGTTGCCTCCCACACATGTCGTAAGAGATGACTAAGGAGGTTGGGTGTGGGGCTAGCTACCCCACACCGTAAAAAACACTAAATAGCTACAGAACGGAGAGTGAACCGAGTAAACGCTGGCTGAACCGGAAACATTGTCGAAGGATAAGCACCAGAGCTGCAAATGGTGCTGAAGATGTGACGTAAACACACCAATGTTAAGGCTGCATGAATCAGATTTCCACATGAATAAAATTTATGGGAAAATCAGGTACATCGATCTGGGCGGTGAACGCGAGAGAGATAGAGAGAGATTCAAAGATTTCCCATCCACCATTTTCTATTGCAATAGTTGCTGATCAATCTATGTTTATGCGAGTCCAGATGTTGGTTGGATAATGAAATGCTGGAATGAGTAAGTCTATATGTGTGTGTGTGTGTGCTAAGTATCTATAACAATACATTTTCTAAAACTTATAAAAATAAACAGACAATACAAAAGAAATAAATGACAAACACTGACATTAAAACAACAGCCACATCTCAAAGAAACTACAATGTCAGTCCTTGCTACTTCTGTATTCAGTTCTATAGTCATAATAGATCATCAGTTCTATAGTCATAATAGATCATCAGTTCTATAGTCATGATAGATCATCAGTTCTATAGCCATGATAGATCATCAGTTCTATAGTCATAATAGATCATCAGTTCTATAGTCATAATAGATCATCAGTTCTATAGCCATAATAGATCATCAGTTCTATAGCCATGATAGATCATCAGTTCTATAGCCATGATAGATCATCAGTTCTATAGTCATAATAGATCATCAGTTCTATAGTCATAATAGATCATCAGTTCTATAGTCATAATAGATCATCAGTTCTATAGTCATAATAGATCATCAGTTCTATAGTCATAATAGATCATCAGTTCTATATTAAAGATCATCAGTCTCTAGTCTAATAGATCATCAGTTCTATAGTCATAATAGACCATCAGTTCTATAGCCATAATAGATCATCAGTTCTATAGTCATAATAGATCATCAGTTCTATAGTCATAATAGATCATCAGTTCTATAGTCATGATAGATCATCAGTTCTATAGTCATAATAGATCATCAGTTCATGATAAGTCATCACATAGTCATCAAGATCAGTTCTATAGTCATAATAGATCATCAGTTCTATAGTCATAATAGATCATCAGTTCTATAGTCATAATAGATCATCAGTTCTATAGTCATGATAGACCATCAGTTCTAATAGCCATGAGATAGACCATCAGTTCTATAGTCATAATAGACCATCAGTTCTATAGTCATAATAGATCATCAGTTCTATAGTCATAATAGACCATCAGTTCTATAGTCATAATAGATCATGTTCTATAGCATATAGCATCAGTTCATAGTCATAATAGACCATCAGTTCTATAGTCATAATAGACCATCAGTTCTATAGTCATAATAGATCATCAGTTCTATAGTCATAATAGATCATCAGTTCTATAGCCATGATAGACCATCAGTTCTATGGTCATGATATTATCAAGCCTGTTCCCAGGGCAACTGTCATAATTTTCAGGTCAAGGAAGCTAATCCATAGTTTCTATATCAACTCTGCAACCTCTAACCAGATCTGTCATCATTGGCCAAACTGGACAGTTCTCAATTATGTTTTCATGAACCTGAATTGAGACTCTACATCTCCTTCTTCTTCTTCGCATTCATTCTTTACGACCAATATTAATCACTCTTTATGATATGTTTGATCTTTGCCAAGAACATGTATACGTTGCACATTGGTTTGGTAGGCCCAGACTCTACATGTACAATCATTTGTTTTGGAATTCAAGGTAAGAGATAACACAGCAGTCGGCAGTTGCAGACAAGTCTATGTACTGACACTTATATAAATTAACTGTTACTACAATAGACTGTCTGTGCTGTTAGATATCAAAACAGCTAGCATATTGGTATATCTATTATAAATTAGGCAGATGCTTCATTTGTTTGTAGTCACTGTGGCCTCCCACTGGTATGTAGCATTGAGGAAGTCATTGAAAGAACTGCTTGTAACCAGACAGTAAACTGCTCCAGTACTTAGACGAATACTGAGGAAGACAACAAGAGTAATATGACGGACACACTCTTTAGCATCGGAAGAACATATATACACACACAACCATGCATGAACACTTACACACACATGCACTTGTTCATGAACGCACACATATGTATACACACAAGAGTAGTCTATGTTTGTGAAAAAAAATCCACATGCACGCACAGACATGTGTACATATTAAGGTGTAGTCTATTTATATATATATATATATATATATATATCTCTCTCTCACACATATACACAAAGACATGTGTACACATGAAGGTGTACAATATATATTGCTCTCTCTCACACACACAGGAGTACAGTTTTATCATGAACATACCCACACATAGAAGCAAAATATGTGAATATGGGACACACACACACAGAAGTACAGTCTCCCTCTATCAATCACATGTAAGAGTAAGTCTCTATCTCTAACAAACACAACCAACTATATAAATGCCAACCTTCTTCTTAACAAGTTATATTTCTTCCTGAGAAAAGCTTGCAATCTCTGCCACAGTGTTTGTACTACATCGTCATCTTGAGTCAGCTTGGATTCTAGAATCTCCTGGTACTGGACAAGGTTGGGATCTTGCTGATATTTCTCAAGTGTCTCATTGACTGTAACAGATATACAAGACATTATTTGAACACATCATATTTCAGATATTACATAAGACATGTCAAATGTTTAAATGACTAGTTTACAGAACAAACTTTGATGTACACTGAACATATCAATAACTATTCAGTCTCATTCAGATTGGTGGTAATGTGCATCCATGCTGATGGTTTCTATGGCTTGCAGAACACACTTAAGTATGGATCGCTAAGCACACTGAAATATGGCATGCTAAGCACACTGAAGAAAATAAGCAAAGAATAGTACCACTGCAAGACAGTCCTTCCTTTCGTTTTCTTGAAATATTGTCTATATGTTCAATGTTGTCTCTTGTATGAACCTCTCTGTCTTTTGTAGCTCACACAGAGGTCCGTGTAGTTCTCTGTTGAGTGTTGTTTCATCAGGCCAGTGAGGTTGCCTCCGTATATCATATTCAGGGCAGTCTTGAAGCATGTGCTCTGCAGTCTGGTATGCCTGTCCATATGTATACATGGCTGAATTGCCAATCTTGAATTTTGTATACATGTGGCTGCGGAATAGATTGTGTCCTGTTCTAAGGTGCAGAATGACAACTTGTTCCAATCTGCTCATATTATAGTAATTGTCTTGTGTTAGTATTTGCAGTTTTCTGATTGATTTAATCATCCTTTTTTTTGATGGTAGGTAACTGGCACATGCGGTTGCTCTTCTGCAACACCTTCCTTGGCCAGTCGGTCTGCTCTTTCATTTCCTGGTATTCCACAGTGAGACGGTATCCATTGCAAGATGACCTTGCGCTGCTTGCACAGTTCCGACAGTAGGGTCTGTAGACCTGGCAATTTTCTGGACTGAGTGCTTAGAGTGCTGATTTTGCATCTGTCAGGTCTGGTGTTTCTCTTTTGCCACCTTGATTGCCTGAATTTATGCATCATAGTTATGAAGAATTTCCCCGTAGATGCTCTAATTGCATCGATAACATTGTTTGGGTATTCTATGTACACTTCTGTTCCTCCATTCTTCACTGCAAGACAGTGAAATTTACACAAGAGACAACATTGAATATATAGACAATATTTCAAGCGAATGAAAAGAAGGTACCACTGCAACCTACAAGGCATGTCGTAAGAAGCGACTGATGTAAGACCTGAGGAAGATACCTAGTAAATAAAAAGTATTGCTGAAATCGGATGTGTTGGTCTACTTGTCTAACTGGCACAACGCATAACTGGCACAACGTACAATCGCTCTTAGGCTCAGATCACATACACGTGACAAAGAGTGGTTAAAAAGTGGTTAATTTGGAGAGTTCAAAGAAGAAGTTGGTCATACATAGGGAGGTAAACACAAATAAAAAAATCATGCACAAACCAAATGTGTTAGACTCCAAGTTTGTAGGTGCCTAACTGGCACAATAAACTCATGTTCTAAGGTACAAATTACATAGAGATCACAAAAAGTGGATTAACAAGTATAGAGCAAATAAAAAAGGGTAAGAGGGTCAATGTAAATATAGTAAGGGGTTAGATATCTGATCATCTCCCAACCATTTATCACATGTACATCAACCTTCACATGTATACACTGTTACTAGCTTATATCCAGTCCTAGCTTTGCTTGTAGTCTGTTTATGTTTGATATATTTTGTTCACTGCTTAATTAATGTTAGATACAAATACAGATACAAATAATACTATGAATAGAACTAACAAGAAAATACATAGACACAAATAATACTATGAATAGAACTAACAAGAAAATACATAGACACAAATAATACTATGAATAGAACTAACAAGAAAATACATAGACACAAATAATACTATGAATAGAACTAATAAGATCATACAAAAAAAACAACAACACAGCAATATACAAAACAAAAAATATCATAGACAGAACAAACAGGATTTACATGGCAAATAAATAAAGAATAGAACAAAAATCATACATCTAGAAGACTGATATACAGACTGAGATATTTGAAGAAGATTACCTGATTGTGTCTTGTTGTAATCCTCTTCAAACTGTGTGTACCTTTTTATAAATGATGTCTGTGTTGTGTTAACAAATGTGTACATGTAGCAAGATGGCTTGTTGGACACAGTATGCACATGATGAAGGCTATTGGCTGCTACCTGACAAAGCATACAAAACAAAATAAGTTATTAATAATGTTGTGAGATGGTTTGTAATGAGAATTAAGTAAGTAGACAATAATCAATGACAACAATCACATCTCTAGGAGGCTTCATCTCAAGTTACTACAGTTCCTGTCAGATTGACTTTTCCAGATTTGACATAAAAGTTTCGAAACATTAGCACTAATTGAGAGATAGAGTAAAACAAGAGTGACAGATCGTATTTCCTTTGAGATCATTAGAAGATGATTGATTGTTTAATCAGGGACCATCATCATTGCACTTTGATGGGTAACCATGTCTGCTCCGATCTCTTTCTTGCACAGGAAGATCTTAGCAGCAGTAAATGAACTCGAAGTGCGAACGAGTCCCAATGTAATTTAGAAGATGGGAATTAAATTTAAAAAATCTTTCTAATGAATTTTGCTCTAGTAGCGATCTCCCAGCCTTTTCTTACAATTATTAACTGCCAAGGTATTTTATGTGCTAACTGAACACAGGACCTAAGTCTCAGGTCATAGACAAATTAATGAGTGAGGCTATCTCAGATCATAGACAAATTAATGAGTGTGACTATCTCTGGTCACAGACAAATTAATGATAAATGAGTGAGGCTATCAGAAAGACACAAAACTGAGTGAGACTATACAGTGATAGTCTAAGATAGAATACACTACAGTGCTATAACTGATGACTTACTCCTAAGAGCAATACTGAGCTAAAGCTAGATTTCAATGTAAAGAAATCTAGACAGACATATCTGAATGTAAACATCTGGATTCAAGTGTATGAACTGATACACCTATGCAAACATCTAATGATGAACACACCTGTGCTGACACACTTGATTTGATACACCTGTGTTGACATACCATGAGTTACACCCCTGTTTTGCATACCTGTACAGATACCCCAAATTTTTGCACATTTGTACAGATACCCTTGTTTTGACATACCTGCATTGACATCCCATGATTGATACCTCTGCTTTGACACACGTATACTGACACCCTTGTTTTCCTACACCTATACTGACACCCTTGTTTTCCTACACCTATACTGACAATCCTGTTTTCATACACCTATACTGACACCCTTGTTTTCATAAATCTGAGCACACAGAGTTTTTTATCAAGAACCCCAGAGGAAGCAACGGAAGTAACGGCACGTGTTTGTGCAGACGTTGGAACGAAACCTACCTGATTGTTCTGTGTCTAGTTAAATAACGAGCGTTTGAGAAAGACACTCCCCATGAGTCATTTTTTTAGAATGGCTCATTGGTTGTGTCCGTAAAATCGCTTGTATTGCTAGGCGATTGGTGTCGTAAGGACTAGGGTAAGTGGTTTGAGTCCCGTGTTTGTCTATTTGTTTTTTCGGAAGTTCTTAATACCTGTACCCTGTTCATTTGTTGATCATTTTCATAAATCTATACTGTCACCCTTGTCTTCATATATCTATACTGACACCCTTGTTTTCATATATCTATACTGACACCCTTGTCTTCATATATCTATACTGACACCCTTGTTTTCATATATCTATACTGACACCCTTGTCTTCATACTATATCTATACTCGACACCCTTGTCTTCATATATCTATACTGTCACCCTTGTCTTCATACATCTGTACTGACACTCCAAGAATGTATCGTCCATATTAATTCAATCAAAAAATAAAAACCTGGACTAACACTTCTTTATTGACACACCTGAAAGGACATCCTTGTATTAATACATTATAACATATATACCTGGACTGACACACCTAGATTTAGATATATGTATTGGTACACCTGCATTGATATATACACCTGTACAAACACACAACTGGACTAAAACATTCATAATGACACACCTGTACTAACTGATTAGGACCTAGAGTAACGTTCTCTTTGCCATCTCCAAATTCCACAATGATTTCTCCTGCCAACACTGTTATAGTTGTGTTTCCAAAGTCTGGATGGACATAGTTCTCCAGGAACATTCCTGAAATAGATATCAACAACAGGGTGACAAATATGTTTAGATATGTTATGTCATTAATGTCAGGTAAAATAATCAAAGAACTCACTTACCTAGAATGTCGGCTATAATCACAACACCTGTATGATGCTGACAGAACTTGCTTATCTGAAAAGTCTGTTACAAATACCTATACGAAGCTGACAGAGCCCATTTACCTGAAATGTCTGCTAGAAATGCAACAACTGTATGATGCAGACAAAATTGAACTTACCTGGGAAGTCTGCTACAAACACAACACCTGTAGCAGTTTGATTGTGTAGTGAAGTCTGTATCTGATCCAGCCGAGTTCTCCAATCAGACAGGTCCACCATTAATGGCATCAGCCATGTTGGATGTTTCAATGGGTGCCACTCTGCAGTGAGTATATCTACATGAGGATCAACCATTCTGAAAATTCAACATGGAAGACATCAACCATATAACCCAAACTCATCACCATCAAGGTGTGTATTCTTCATAGGATGTTGCTCTCTTTGCAGCGCATCTGAAATTCACTCTGTCTCTAGCCAGTTCACCCACTTCGTCAATGGTCATATTCATGGTTTCTTTAATATCTTGTAGCCATCTTCTTCTTGGTCTGCCTCTGCGTCCTAGGACCCTGCACTCTAATATTGCTCTCTCTAGGCCATCATGACGCTTGATGTGACCAAAGTATCTAATTTTTCTGTATACTATGTTGTTTATCCGCCAATTCTCTTTAACATTCAGTCCTTTCAGGACATCAGTGTTCTTTCTTTTTTTGTCCATGGTATTCGTATGATCTTTCTGTAGTGTTTAGTTTCGAAGGACTGGATTTTCGTTTTTGTTTGTGTAATGGTCCATGATTCACAACCATAAGGAGCCACTGGAAAAAAGCATGTTCTCAAATATCAACCCAAACTACAGCAACCATATAGCAATAAAGGTATTAATCAAACATCAGTAATTTTAAAAAAACAAAACAAATAAAACACAATAAACATAAATACCGAGTAACCATGTTTAGCACTTTCAGAGATTAGATATGCTGTAAATATGATTCCATCGAGCAAAACACCAGGCTCAGAAAATATCCCTGTCGATCTACTCAAAGCAACTAAAGAGGTCAGAATAAGCTGGATATACAGACTATTCAACCAAGTCTAGATCACACAAAAAACCATAGATGATTGGAAGAATGCAATAATAGTTCCCACCTAGAAGAAGAAAAGTAGCAAACGGGATTTACAAATTATAATGGAATAGTGTGACTGAGTCATACTGGTAAAATATTCTGTAAAATACTTTAAAAAAAACGCGATGCCATACCATCGAGTCACAGTTTAACGACACATAAATGGGATTCTGGAAGAACAGATGCTGTACCGATGCAATATTTGCCCTCAGGCAGTTAGTGGACAGGAATGCTGATACTAAAGGATGCTGAACTATCACTGGAGCTATAAAATAAACGGCCAGAGACTGAGAAAAATGGAGGACAACTGTTGAAGCCTTATGCTCCATGAGTAAGTCAAGTATATGCGTACCTGAGGACATGGATCTTGGTGACGAAAGGATAAACTTTTGTCTGCTCTCTCACTGCTTTGAACACTAGCATAACCAAGACAGTAGATCAACTTAAGCCTCTGGAAGCAATAAATCTCTATAGATGACATTTTTTCACTCCGTAATCTGCCATTTTGGACCTTCCAAAGCATAGACTGAGAGTCAGAGACAACAACAGGCCCAGTAAATGGAATCCCAGAAAGTCAATGAATGGCAGCAGTAACAGTCTAAAAACTATCCTCATACTGGAAGCAGTTGTCCTGTTCGCTTCGCATTGTTCTGCAAAAACGCTACAATCAGCACTATCCAGGAAATACCAGCTTGACTTCTCACCACGATGCACAAACGCATTCTCTGTGTTGAAAAGTGAATCAAATTTGTCTACAAGATATTGAAAATAAAAATCAAGGCATATCCTTTATAGGATGAAGCCATCAACCACAGTCAACGAGTCATTGATTTTCTAGGTACCATTTATACATTCAGTAGTTTGCCATTCCTTTCTGAACGGTGAGGTCTATTTTTACCGTTCGTAAAAATCCCACGGAAACAAATTTGCTTCCAAACTGCCTGCCATGTAGTTTGAAACAGGTATGCTTGGGTTGTGATCGAGCTGACTACAGTTTAAGCTACAGAAGTCCACCAATACAAGATATTACCTGTGCTGAAACTTGAATAAGTACTATAAGAGATTACCTTTGCTGAAATCGATAGTTCAAAGACCTCCAGATGTCAAAATAAACTGCCACATTACTAATGTTGTAGCTTTTCAGGTTGTCGGCAATACAGTGAGCATACTGCTTGATCATATCACCATGTGATGACCAACGTCGATTTCCACCTGTCCACACCTGAGAAATAAGTAGCTACTAGTTATTGATTAATGCCCCCACCTAAAAATCATATGAGCACACCAATAGGTGCTCAGTCAGCGTTTAACAAATGATACAGGGTATGCAAGCTGATTATTCCGTAGGATTGTTGGTTAGAAACATTATTTATCTAGCAGTATCCCATCCTATTCATGCAATGTTTGATTTCGAACTCAGTCACAGTACGGCTGTCCCATCTGCAAACTCAAAAAGTTGCAGTATACCTGTCTCATCTCCAAACTCAAACAGTTACAGTATAGCTATCTCAACAATTTCTGTCATATTTCAAAAGGCTATTCTAAAGAATGTGTACGTGTCCCCTTTATCAATTTCTTGCCCTCAAAATAAGTGTTTTAAAAGTCAGTCTGTTAGAATTTTCATTGGCTCTACAAAACAGCAAAGACGAACTTTCTTATTTACAGTGACATAAGTGGCTCTACAAAACATCAAAGACTAACTTTCTTATTTACAGTGACATAAGTGGCTCTACAAAACAGCAAACTCTAACTTTCTTATTTACAGTGACATAAGTGGCTTTACAAAACAGAAAAGACTGTCTTCTTTACAGTGACATAAGTGGCTTTACAAAACAGCAAAGAATGACTTATTTCAGTTATCAGTTATATGAGGACTATCATCATAGCACTCTGGACATGTTCATAGGTGCTCCGATCTCCGCCTCAGCAAATCCAGCAGCGTCCAGCGACCCAACACACCAGTTCGATGTTGATTAATCAATCTCTTTGCATATTTAGTATGTCGTTCTTTTCGGGCTGCACCAATATTGACACCCATCTCTTTCAATCTGATCAGCGAGTGGGATTCACAGCCCTGAAACTCCTCTGTTCAGAAAGACTCTCTCAATGCGTGAAGAATGTCACTTCGATCCATTGCAGCTCCCTCTGATATTGTAGCTAAGCCAGCCAATCTATCAGCTGCTTCATTACCCCTAACTCCTGCGTGCCCAGGGACAAAAATAAAGGTGATTTCTCTGATCATTGTCTGTACCAGTACCTCCACCCAGTTGTGTCTCACCATACCTGATTCGACTTTACGAATCATGCTCACGGAGTCACTGAGTATGAAAACACGAGAGTAATTGTGAGATGCCAACCAGTTCACCGCCTCCGTAACGCCCGAACCTCCATTGTCAAGCTACTTGTGGTTGTTGCGTAGGCCCCACTGGCCTCTCTTATTATTTTTCCTCCTGAGTGTGCTGAAAAAGCCCACACACAGCGTTGTTGGTGAATGACTGAACCATCGGTGTAAATAACCACATCTGTATCATTGATGATGTCATTCAAGAGAGCCTCCACCTCCACGTTTAGCAGTGATAGATTATTTTGTTCGCAGTTTTTCTTAATAGATGTAATAACGGTGAAAGCAGTCGGAAATTGAGGCGGCACAGCAATCCATTCCTCTCCTGTTGCAATTCTGGAAGGATCACATATTTTCCTAAGCGTATCTTCCGCCTGACTCAGCCATGATCTGCCTCTCTTGAGTCTACACCCTTTCTCCTTAATGAGTTCTTCATGGAGAGGATGTTCCTTGTTTGCATTGATTCTTAGATATGATCGAACCCTCCAAGTTTCAATTCTGTTAGCAATAGTTGGGAGATCAAGAAGGAATCGCATTGACACTCCTGGTGTATCTTTGGTGCATCACAGAATGATGCGCATAGCCTTATTTACAGTGGCATAAGTGGCTCTACAAAACAGCAAAGACCAACTTTCTTATTTACACTGTCAAGTACTTGGAGCAATTGTTTACTTTTCTGCTATTAAGTTGGCAATATTAAATTTAAGTCGGACATGAAACATGCCGTACAACTCAATATTGATTATACAGCTCAACAAATTTACCATAGGATGAAGATAGCCTAACTGACCAGTGTCCTTATCATAATATGTGACATGTATATGCTGCACTGACCAACTGTGAACCATCATGTCCCAAGAATATCCATAAAGTCCATTCGTCCAATTATTATAGCCCTGGGAAATGAACAAAATCATAATAATTGATTTTTCCTGTCCAAATAAATGGACATTTTGTTAGACATTGTCCAAAAACATTACACTACTGGAAAAAGCAGTTGATACAATAGATAGAAGTATCATAGAAAATATAGAGACTTTATGCTTTTTCATTTTGAAACTGCATGCAATTATTTAGGTGTATTTGTAGAAGAATTATTTTATAGCTATATGTTACATAGCAAGTTCATATTTGTAGAAGAACTATTTTATATGTTACATAGCAAGTTCATACATTTGCAACAACTAAATTTTGCAGTTGTACTTTCAAAACAATATTTTAACCTTCTATTGAACACAAACAAAGTGGAAATAGTTTCCCAAACAAAAACCACACTAAAATGTGAGTGTGAGTATGCTGTGGACATGATACTTTCTGTAGTCAATTGAATCTAAGAGAGAAATTAGATGGTAGCAGTTTTAACTATCAACTTTCATTCTCACACTGGAAATATGACTTTGTTATGCTTGTGTATACATCCAGGACAAAAATGGGGAAAAATATCAACCAACTGAAATAATCAACTCCATGTAAATGAAGCCATAAATAAACAAAGAGAATAGTGAAATAAGAAATACTGAGTAAGAAGCAGTGTGTACCTTAGTGATTCCATGTGAGTAAGGAAGAAACAGCTGCCAACAAATGAATGTTAGAGTGAACACTGAGGCTATCTTGTGTTTCCTTGAAGGAGAGGTTGGTGGTGCTTGTTTCGAGTAGGTGGTTTGGAAACTGCTGCACAAAGTCTGTAACAAGTAGGGGTAACTAACATATATTTGATATGAACAAATGTATGACACTGATAAACATGTCACACTAACAAATATTTGAAATTGGAAAATAAGTGAAAGTGATAAATGTGATATTGATATATATGTGATAATTATAGATAAGGGAAAAGAATTAAGTGATATAAATATATGATGTTGATAAATCTTACATGAATACACATATATCATCATTTTCCCTATGTTATTTCTATCCCATGTGCAGCACTATTTTGCTCTTGATATTTCTAACTAACGTGCAATATTGTCTTCCTCTTTACATTTCTATTCAGTGTGCAACGTTGTCTTTCCCTTTTTATTTCTAACTAGTGTGCAATTTTGTTTTTCTTGTGATATTTATATCCAGTGTGTAACATTGTCCTCCTGTGATATTTCTATACAGTGTGTAACATTATCTTCCCCTTGATATTTCTATCCAGTGTGTAACATTGTGCTCCTGTGATATTTCTATCCAGTGTGTAACATTGTGCTCCTGTGATATTTCTATCCAGTGTGTAACATTATCTTCCCCTTGATATTTCTATCCAGTGTGTAACATTATCTTCCCCTTGATATTTCTATCCAGTGTGTAACATTATCTTCCCCTTGATATTTATATCCAGTGTGTAACATTATCTTCCCCTTGATATTTCTATCCAGTGTGTAACATTATCTTCCCCTTGATATTTCTATCCAGTGTGTAACATTATCTTCCCCTTGATATTTCTATCCAGTGTGCAACATTATCTTCCCCTTGATATTTCTATCCAGTGTGTAACATTATCTTCCCCTTGATATTTCTATCCAGTGTGCAACATTGTCTTCCCCTTAATATTACATTTCAATGTGTAACATTATCTTCCCCTTGATATTTCTATCCAGTGTGTAACATTATCTTCCCCTTGATATTTCTATCCAGTGTGTAACATTATCTTCCCCTTGATATTTCTATCCAGTGTGCAACATTGTCTTCCCCTTAATATTACATTTCAATGTGTAACATTGTCTTCCCCTTGATATTTCCGAGTCAAAGACTCAGCTAAAGGCAAAAACTTTTTTTTTGGACAGAGTGTTTCAGCATGCAAACAAGTTTGCCCCTCTTAGCTAGATGAAGTCAGCATCTAGATGGACCTATGTTCAGTTCCAGGTTTATTCTTACTGAGATTTGTTTCTTATGTTTGATGTAAATGTTTCAAAGTGGCTTAAATGCATGTCTCTATTGTTGATTCAAATACTGTATGCTGATTCTACTAGAATCTAAACTTCTTTCATAGTTCTTTCTTTTACAGCATTTAGATATATAAAGGGTATCTATAACATATCTCTATACAACAACACACATATAGTGAAATCATCTCTCACAGCTTTCTATACAACATACATACATATAGCAAACCATTTCTCACATATCTCTATACAACAACACACATATAGTGAAATCATCTCTCACAGCTTTCTATACAACAACATACATATAGCAAACCATTTCTCCCATATCTCTATACAACACAGAGACAGTGAAACTATTTCTCATATATCTCTGTACAACAATACACATATAGAGAAACCATCTCTGACGGCTCTCTATACAACAACCTATATATAGCAAACCATTTCTTACATATCCAACACATTGGTTATTGGTTACTAAACCGACGTCACTGAACTCTGGGCAGATCCATATGTGCTCAGTCTCCCCCAACAGATATAGAAGAGTATGCATACTGATCCAACACAGAGACAGTGAAACTATTTCTCACATATTTCTATACAACAACGCACAGATAGCAAAACTGTATCTAACAATTGTATTCACAACAGCACAAATATAGTGAAAGTATCTCTCACAGATATCTATACAACAACAATACAAGAATACCTCTGACTTGACACAGTTTTTGGGATAAATGCAGTTTGAGCTTGACTGAAAATCATCTGTGTTTTCTGGTGTGAATAGTCTCATAGCTGGGGGGATGACGAGGAAGTATTTCCGAGGCCAGCTCACATTACAGAACGCAAGTTGCATGGTAAGCATAGCAAATGGAAACATACCTGGGTGCAATAATGTGATCGACAAATTAAACATACCTTCAAGTAATAATGTCATGGACAAATTAAATGTACCTGGACATAATAATGGGAAATAAATATATTTAGATATACTAAGATGATGGACAAATGGAAAATTTATCAGAAAGCTTACTTAGAGAACATTTCCTATGAGACTTAGAACATCACTCAGATAGAGTTTACTTAGAACATTGCTTATTATTAAGTTTACTTGAATCATGAAGATGTCAAAATCATAAACCAACTTCTATAGAATTGGTGTTCTTTGATTTGCACTTCAACAATTCCAATAGCCAATTCGTAGATACTTGAGGGCAAGTCAGTCTGTCTTCCTTCTAAACCGTCTCAGTCCAGCTCACCTCTTATGTTGACTATCCTTCATATATTTCAATGGGCAAGAGTTTTACTTGGTGGCACCCATCTTCTCTCCATATATTATTGAGTCTGTGTGTTACATTATTTAAAAGTGCTCCTTTTGCTACCAAGTTAAATTTGCTGTTGTCTACTTGAATCGAACATATGTCGTGACGATCATGATTGTCTGTTGTAGCACAACATCGTTGTAAATCATCAGTGTATTTGGCTCATGGATCATATCAATTCTCATTTATGTTGATGGTTACACTACGATATGAACAAAAGCGACATCATCAACGCCCTCATAGAAAACATATGCTATGAAGATTTCAATGACGAAGATAAAGGGTATTCTCTACCTCATTTGTGCAAGTTATGCATACCGATAGGTGCGGCAAGACGGGAAAACCATGAAAGAAAACCCAGTAGGTACATCAATCAACACAAAACAGGAGTTGTTAGTCTAAACACACTGAGATACATGCTTGGGAGCAGATTGGAACAATTATGAACATGTTCAATGTGTGATGAAGATGATCCTCAAATGAACAATGAACTAAAATATGAAAATTTAACTATGATCTCCTTAAATAAACTTCTGATATCAACTATAACACAGTAGAGAAATTTATCCATTAACCATTTTGTTTATCCCAACTAATTAAACTACAATAGAAACACATCCTGCCATATTATTTAAACATCAAGTGATTAACCTTACTTAGGGCTAGCTAACTTTAAGAATTTCTTTAGAAGTTATAGAAAATATAGAACATTTACTATGAAATTTACTTGAAACCTAGAAAACTTTATAAAGATTTATACATATAAGTGAAGACTGCTCACAGGCAATGAAACACCCCAATACTCACAGACAATGAAACTCCCCAATACTCACAGACAATGAAACTCCCCAATACTCACAGACAATGAAACTCCCCAATACTCACAGACACTGAATCTCCCCAATACTCACAGACAATGAAACTCCCCAATACTCACAGACAATGAAACTACCCAATACTCACAGATAATAAAACTCCCCAATATTCACAGACAATGAATCTCCCCAATACTCATCTTTGCAGACACTGAATCTCCACAATACTCACAGACAATGAATCTCCCCAATACTCATCTTTGCAGACACTGAATCTCCACAATACCCACAGACAATGAATCTCCCCAATACTCATCTTTGCAGACACTGAATCTCCACAATACCCACAGACAATGAAACATCTTTAATACTCATCTTTGCAGACAATGATTTTAACCAAGACTGAAACTCACCAATAGTGAAAAGCTGTGAGTTCATAAGGTGAAAGGAGGAGGAGATGATAAGTCCAAGCAGCCGGGTTTTATCAAAGGTGAGTAGGAAACCCACTGAAAGATCAATGAAGAGACCACCCAGGTGCACAATATACAAGTCTATTTGAGATTCTGTCAGAAGTAATCTGTAAAGAAAAAAAAGAAGAATATACTCTCTCAAACAGTTAAAAAACTGGACAAACAAGATCATGTAGATAAGGCACACCTCTCCCATGCAATCATTAAAGTCCATTTTTCAGTTCATGTACAGCTATATAAATTTGTAGAATGTGGGTTGAACAAGCAACAACAATACAACTTTGAATGGTGTTTGACATACAAATATAGGATGATTTGATTGAGGATTGATATAGATAGCATTGTGTTGTAGTTGTGTCCAGGCAAGAAAAAAACTGTCACCAGTTTGTGTGGACTCTCTCTCTTTCTTACACACACACATACACATACCCACACACACTAAACTAAACTAAATATACTTTCTTAAACAAAACTAGAAAAAGAATGTTATCCTAGTTACATATATCTTCGAAATAAGGGACCTATGATTGGCTGATGGACTTACTTAAAAGGATCAAACACCCAATGGTGAGACAGAGATTGCATTGAGTAGCCAGATACCCAATCCATGTCTAGTTTTTTCACACCTGCTATAAAGTAGACAATGAAAATCTGAAGAATGAAGAAGAGGAAAAAAACAATAAATTACACACATGATCAAGAGGCTGTGTTTAAACAAATTGACTAAGTGTATATCATGTGAAGGCTATACATAAAAGGCACTAGACTTGACAAGGTCACAAATGTGACTGTAATGAAGCTTTATCAGAACAATAACTTGGAGTGCCTGGAATCAAGTTGGGCTGAGGGTGTCAAGGGTATGGTGGGACTGAGTGCATCAATAGTAAGGATGGGTTGAAAGTGTTAGTAGTAAGGATGGACTGGCAGTGTCAGTATTAAGAATAGGCTGATAGTGTTAGTAGTAAGGATGGACTGACAGTATCAGTAGTAAGGATTGACTGACAGTGTCAGTAGTAAGGATGGACTGACAGTGTCAGTATTAAGGATGGGCTGACAGTGTCACTAGTAAGGATGAGCTGACAGTGTCAGTAGTAAGGATGGGCTGATAGTGTCAGTAGTAAGGATGGACTGACAGTGTCAGTAGTAAGGATGAACTGACAGTGTCAGTAGTAAGGATTAACTGACAGTGTCACTAGTAAGGATAGGCTGACAGTGTCACTAGTAAGGATGAGCTGACAGTGTCAGTAGTAAGGATGGGCTGATAGTGTCAGTAGTAAGGATGGACTGACAGTGTCAGTAGTAAGGATTGACTGACAGTGTCAGTAGAAAGGATGGGTTGAAAGTGTCAGTAGTAAGGATGGACTGACAGTGTCAGTAGTAAGGATGAACTGACAGTGTTAGTAGTAAGGATGGACGGATAGTGCCAGTAGTAAGGATGGGTTGAGAGTGTCAGTAGTAAGAATGGACTGACAGTGTCAGTAGTAAGGATGGACTGACAGTGTCAGTAGTAAGGATGGACTGACAGTGTCAGTAGTAAGGATGGACTGACAGTGTCAGTAGTAAGGATGGACTGACAGTGTCAATAGTAAGGATGGGTTGAGAGTATCAGTAGTAAGGATGGGCTGACAGTGTCAGTAGTAAGGGTGGAGTGTATTATCTACTTCTTCTTCTTCTTCTTCTTGCCTTCACCCGCTATGAATTCAGGTGTAGTCAGGGTGCCTGGTATGGCACTCCTGAATGATTTTTGCGTGAATACCTGCTTTCCCTTTTATCAGTGTCCTCGCCATACATGCATGCCTTCTCCGACTTCAGAGGTTATTATCTACTTAACTATTTACTATTTATAATTGATGACCAGTATTTGAAAGAAACTGTTATTTTTCAGTAAGCAAGTAAGCACCATAAGGTGCTGCTAAACTGTCAATGGTTAACCCAAAGTAAAGTAAACTCATGGTGAAGTAAAGTAAACAAATGGTGAAGACTATGTTTGTTGATAATTTCTGTGGCTTGCTGATCACAGAAACTCATTCAACAACTCAGTTGTTCTATTCTACTCATGTCACATTTAAATCCAAATTCAATCAGTGATAGTATGTTTTGTCTCATACACTATCATATCATCAACATCTAATTGGTAGTCAAGCAGTAAATATAGTATGTTCTACTTATCCAACATCAACATTATAAGTGCATACAAAACCAGTCTGTCAGTTCTTACATTGTCACAAACTTCTGCTTGTCCAGGATACTGTTTCCACATAAGACCATGCATGTTTCTTCTTATTTATTTCTGTTCACAATGAAGCATAGTGCTGCTACTTATCACCAACCTTTATATTAGTTGTCCAGCTTTCCTAATGGAGGTGGCGTCTGTGGCCTAGGGGATAGTGACTCGGTCTATAAACCCCGACGTTCTGAGCTCGAGTCACGCTGCGGACAGTTTGGTTGCAAATTGTTTCGCATGGATTTGGACAAAAGGACGATGGCACCACCCGTTCAGAAAGCAATGTAAACTACTGAGCGTAATAATGCCTAGAAAAATAACAAACAGCGTTAAAAAGCTGGGGTTGATTCGCAAAGTCCTGTAAAGGATATGCAATTAACTTTTCCTAATGGAACATAGTGCTGATATTGTTTCTAAAACTTTGCCAGAAATTCATTACAATATTTTATTTTCTGTAATAAAGCAATTTTGATAGATTTGAATTGTTAGCACTAACTCAACCCCACGATATTCTTGAGGAATATTGTCGAACAGAACATATATATCTACAGATGGGTTACTGATCAGATTTTATGAACATAGAAGTTATGTAAAGTAAAGAATTCAATTGAATACTATGTGTTCATCATGCCAGCTACCTTTAAATTCCAGTGTTTCTTTAGTACCCAATTGAGGCTGGGTCAACCACAGACCGATTATAGTTAGAAAAATCCCACTTTCGAACATATAACCCTACTTTATAATAGCACATCTACTGAATTATAATGTAGTATGGTGTCAGATCTCTCTCTCAATCGTTCTTTTTGGTCACTGTGATCATTCTTATTGTGATATACAAACAGCCGTTGCCAAGAACGTGTTTTAGGTCATATCGTTCAGTACCATTTGGAGCTCTAGTGCTTATCCTTCGGTGAAGTGTCCAATTTCAACCAGCGTTTACTGGGTTCGCTCTCCGTTAGCCTTTTGCTGTCCCCAGCCAACCTACAAGGCAACAGGTTGCTATTTTATTTCAGGGTAGCGACCCTTAGACGACCTGTCCTCCCGGGTTGATGAGCGTCATCTGCCCAGGTAACCAGTCTTTTTGTGGACTACTTGGTTGTCCTGCCATCCAGTTTTGTATACGGTTTGCACCGCTAGCCTTTGATTGTCCCCAATCAAACTACAAGGCAGCAGTAGGTGTCAGATCTGATTGGTCATAGTAGAGGTCATCAGAGCTGACAAGCGTCCAGCATGGAGGTATGAAACATCCTTAAATATCCTCAACTAACACTAAAGTTGTCAGGTACACAGTTGTATTAGATGTGCCAAGAGACATCACAATAAAAAAACAAGAATAAAATATTCAATTTAAAAATACTTTGCTACAACCTGTGCACGTATTAGTGTGTAGTTCCAGAGTGGGATATGTGAGTTGTTAATGTCTGGATTCAAAAGTCCATCCAATGACCTAAACACAGACAACAAGATAAGCATATAGCAGTTTCAGTTTGGAATATCTTCATGCACTCTGGACATGTCGACAGGCGAATACATCAATACTGTCAAAAAAAAATTATAAAACTAGTTGTCCGAACTATATTCAAACTAGAATCAACATCTATCCTTAGTGTTGTCCAGAACACTTACACAGAAGCTCTGGCAATGATTTCAAATTTTTTCCCAACACAGAAAGTACTAGTATCCATATTCAGTCTGGGTGACAAGATAATTAACCAAACCTGGAATGGAATAATGCTCACAAATTCAGCTCCAAACTACCTTCTCAACATAGAATGTATTGAGAAGGACTTATATTTATCTTGTTAGGTTTAAACAAGTGAGTGGTTAAATGGTTAGTATACTGATCTCTCAGTACTGTTATGTGGGTTAAACATAAAGCACAGTCAGATTTTTGTTAATAGCAAAACAATTCAAACTACATAGTGAGTGATGATATCTTGTACAATCTTCCTTAATTTCCACAAAATTAACAATCCATGCAGTGACTTTCTAAGTGAGAACATAAACTTAAAAGAAGATGCATAAGCCAATAATAGGCAAGCAGATGAACAAAGAAGAATATGACCTCAGACAAGAATGATGGTGCTTACAGCTAAGAATTTCAGTGATTCAGAGAGAACTGTTGAAGAAATAAAAATGAAAGAGACACAAAAATAAAAAGCATAAGAAATAGCAATATAAAAAAAAAATGAAGTCACATAAATGAGTCAAGATAGTACATGAAAGCAATACAAATTAAAAGAGAGCAAAAAGGCTGCTCAAAAATGAAATAATTACAAACAAAAAAATTAACAGGACATGAAGAAACCAAACAAAAACAACACAATGGACACCAATAAAGAAATGCAAAAGTGTGATAAAGTAAAAGAGCTATGTTAAAAGGATACAAACACACAAAATAATAATAACAATTTTCTTGAAGATAAAAATCTGCTATTTAAAAGACAAAGAAGCTCTTGCATTTTGCTATAAAAATGACTTGTCTATACAAACAGCTGAAACTAGAACAGTTAGTCCATATCAGTGCAAAACCTGTACAATTTATGCAACTAGTTAACAACATACTTCTTATTCTGTGTGAGGTTTTACATGTTTAGAAGTAAAAACAGAGAGATGAGTTGCCTTCATTGGCTGCCCCATTCCAAGATGTCTGAGCATAGTCATTAACTGTATGAATACTTATGTCTATACACTCAGTGCCTTCAATAAAGATCAACAATCCCTACCAGTTTATTGACAGTATTAGCAATTTATTGACAGTATTAGCAATATGACCTCTGCCCTATGCGCGCCCACAGGCCCAAGAGGAAAGACTAACTAACTAATTAGCAATTTAGTACTTGAATAGCGGCATATCACAAACACATTACTGCACTCAAACCTTGCCACATCAACTTCCCAAACATTGAATCCAGCATACAAGGTCAGATACATCAACTTGTCAAACATTGAATCAAGCATACAAGGCCAGATACATCAACTTGTCAAACATTGAATCAAGCATACTAGGCCTACTACATCAACTTCCCAAACACTGAATCCAGCATACAAGGTCAGATACATCAACTTGTCAAACATTGAATCAAGCATACTAGGCCTACTACATCAACTTCCCAAACATTGAATCCAGCATATTAGGCCTACTACATCAACTTCCCAAACATTGAATCCAGCATATTAGGCCTACTACATCAACTTCCCAAACATTGAATCCAGCATATTAGGCCTACTACATCAACTTCCCAAACATTGAATCCAGCATATTAGGCCTACTACATCAACTTCCCAAACATTGAATCCAGCATATTAGGCCTACTACATCAACTTCCCAAACATTGAATCCAGCTTATTAGGCCTACTACATCAACTTGTCAAACATTGAATCCAGCATATTAGGCCTACTACATCAACTTGTCAAACATTGAATCCAGCATATTAGGCCTACTACATCAACTTCCCAAACATTGAATTCAGCATATTAGGCCTACTACATCAACTTTCCAAACATTGAATCCAGCATATTAGGCCTACTACATCAACTTTCCAAACATTGAATCCAGCATATTAGGCCTACTACATCAACTTCCCAAACATTGAATCCAGCATATTAGGCCTACTACATCAACTTCCCAAACATTGAATCCAGCATATTAGGCCTACTACATCAACTTCCCAAACATTGAATCCAGCATATTAGGCCTACTACATCAACTTGTCAAACATTGAATCCAGCATATTAGGCCTACTACATCAACTTGTCAAACATTGAATCCAGCATATTAGGCCTACTACATCAACTAGTCAAACATTGAATCCAGCATATTAGGCTTACTACATCAACTTCCCAAACATTGAATCCAGCATACAAACTATGCTAATCAACTTCCCAAACATTGAATCCAGCATACAAGCAATGTTAATCAACTTCCCAAACATAGAATCCAGCATACAAGCAATGTTAATCAACTTCCCAAACATAGAATCCAGCATAAAACCCTACTACATCAATTTCCCAAACATAGAATCCAGCATAAAACCCTGCTACATCAACTTTCCAAACATTGAATCCAGCATACAAACTATGTTACATCAACTTCCCAAACGTTGAGTCCACTATGCAATTCTTTCCCTTTCCCCATGGTTCCTGGGTAGCAAAGAATAGAACTACTGTCTCCTCTTGCACATAGTAAAAGGTAACTGAGAAGGTTTGACATGTGGTTGGTGACCCCACACAGTAATTAAAGCAAACAGCTAAGGGAATCAATTCCAGGCATACTAAAAAAAGGGCAGCAAGAAAACTTCAAAAGAAGAGCGGCACAGAGAGGTACATAGCGACCGAATATCCTGAAAATAAGTGGATGCATGTGTACACTGATGGATCGGCAAGAAACGCAATCAGCCACGGTGGAGGAGGAATAGTGCTTAAACTCTCAAAGAAAGTGACGGTCACAAAAGTGATTGTCACAGGCAAATACTCAAATAACTACAGGGCAGAGGCAATAAGAACAGCGGCCGAAATGATCCTAGAGAGAAGAGGCACCTCTGGCAACAAAGTCGTGATATTCACCGATGCTCTATCGGTTATCACAGCACTCAAAAGCGCAGGCAAAACAGAGCTAAATGAGCTCAAAGCGGCCCTCAACGCATTAGTGTGCACACTCAAACGCACCGTCATTCAGTGGATACCATTACACAGAAATATTAGCGGAAATGAATATGCCGACAAGTTAGTTAAAGAAGGCGGGCGACTACCTCAGACCAATCTCGAGATCAGTTATGAGGAAGCCAGAACAACCATCGGCTGGCACTACAGAGACAAATGGTCAAAAGACCATCCTCAACACAACAACAGCGACGAGTACTATGGTCTGTCTCGTAGTGAACAAGTTGTCATACTTGCTTCCGTCCGGCCAGAACAAGCTCCGCGCCCACGTTTCACAAATTTAAAATTGGCACAACTCGCCTGTGCCCCTGCAAAAAGGCAGACATGACGGCAGAACACGTTCTGCAAGATTATCAGCTGATAGCAGGCATAAGAAAAGAAACCTGGCCTAAAAACATAGAGCTTTGCGAGAAGCTGTACGGAGGAATGGAGTCTCTTAACAACACAGTAAAATTCATGATAAAAGTTGGTTCATCAGTCTAGACCGGGATCGCGAGAAGAATCCAGCATAAAACCCTGCTACATCAACTTCCCAAACATAGAATCCAGCATAAAACCCTGCTACATCAACTTTCCAAACATTGAATCCAGCATACAAACTGTTACATCAACTTCCCAAACGTTGAGTCCACTATGCAATTCTTTCCCTTTACCTGTGGTTCCTGGGTAGCAAAGAATAGAACTACTGTCTCCTCTTGTACATAGTAAAAGGTAACTAAGAAGGTTTGACATGTGGTTGGTGACCCCACACAGTAATTAAAGCAAACAGCTACAGAAACAAATAGAAAATACTCATGAAATTAGTGGACATTTCTGTCTTATGTGCCCCTGGGAGCAACAAATACTGAGGATGCTGATTACACAAGCCCTGTGGCATGAAGTCCCCAAACACTGAATCCATCAAACAAGCTTTGTAATACACCAGTATCCCAAAAACGGACACTATTTCAATATGGAATGCCTTAATTATGATTCAGTGAATAGACAAGAATTATAGCAAAGTCATAAATTTTGACTACTCACCAATATCTGTTAGCATCAGAGATGGCCAAGAGAAATGCTACAATTCCAAACAGGTAAGAGTGGTTGTTCCATGCTGTCTTATCAAGGAAGAATACATACCAGTAAGTGGCCAGGTATAGTGCACAACTCAGTCGCATCTTCAAGCCAAGCATGATACCAATCGCACCTGCAATGATTGACATAAAATGTTTACTGTGGCATGGAAATTCCAGAGGTCGAGGCCAGCTTAGGCCAAACATTTTTGGTGTGCATACAGTATGTGTTTATCGAAATTAAAAACACCTTTGAAGTCAGAGTAAAGCTCGCCTAAATGGAGAATGGACATTGATGATAGGGAAAGCAAGCCTTTATGCAAAAATCAGTCAGAGGTGCCATATTTGGCACCATGACTATAGCAAAATGTATGCGGAAAAAATATCTCTGTTATGATTTTCCTCTCATTAGCTGCTGTTTTGATGTACCTGCCATTGTTCTTATGTAACTTTTTTTGCTTGAAATATATCAACTATTATAAACCTTGATGAGGTGCTTAATGTTTCCATACTTCAGGACTGTACAGTTTTAAATGACCTGCAAAGCCTGAATTGATTCAATGGGTGCAGAACTAAGAGAAAAGCTATGTGACTGCCACATGAACCTGGAAAAGACTGATCTTTGTCTTGGAAGCAAACCTGAGGATCTAGCATATCCACTTTACTTGAACTCTCAAGTAGAATGCAGTTTTATTTACATTCACAAATCATTTTTTAAGTAGGTTCTGCTCCTGTATAATATCTTACTTTGTTGGTAGGATTATATCTACATTTATAGGTTCATTTACTGATTTTATGTGAGTTAAGTATGTTTATTGACTCCTGGTTTATTTTCATTGATCTATCTTGTTTCTTTTCTTTGCTGTCTGCCATAAAACAAATCAATTTAGTTAAATGTTTCTATTGAAGGATATGAGCAAGTCAGCAATTATTTCAGGAAATAACAAGATATATAAAAGTAAACAGTAGTACAAGCAGTAGACAACAGTAAGAAATATATATTTACAAGATAAGAAAATTGAGATCATCTAGAGAATACAAAAATCTCACCTGATAACATGATCAGATAAACAATGTACATCCACTGTAGTGGCAAAGGGACGTAAAAGTTAAACAATGGAAATCTGCACTCGTATCACTACCCCACCAACTGTCCGCTGCAGCTAGTCCACGTTCTTGGAGAATATCTAGTGTCATAAGAAACCCTGTTAAAATAAATCATACCATGTCAATTATTTCACAAGACAATTGATATAAAGAATGCATAGATTAGAGTATAATATAAGCATGATACTTCTTACCAAGGAGAGATCAGGTGGTAATATTCATACTGCAAGCTGACCATTACAAACTCACTTACCATATTGTGTAACAACATACAAATAGAAAAGTCAGATATATTTTCATGTGGGATGTACAAACAAAGTGTAGAGCACATCCTACAAGAATGTCAAAAACAAGAGAGAAGGAGAGTGATGGGATAGTCTTTCTTATTCCTTCTAAAGAAGAAGATATATGGTGATGAGAATGACCTCATACGTTATCAAATTTTGAGCAGGACAAAGTTAGGAAGCCATCAGCTAGTGTTATAAGAATATCCAGAGATGGAGTACTGAAGAAGATAGGAGAACTTCTAAACTCATGAAGATAAGAATGTTACGCAGAGATGGATTGAAAGAGAGAGATGGAAAATGGTGTGATGCTACACAAGACAGAAGATAACTGAGAAAAACTTACAAATCTATCACTTACAAGAGGATCAGTGCAGTTTAGGAGACAGTCCACACATATATTTGATATTTTGTTTGATCTCAGTTCTACTTTACTTGTACTCTATTCTACAGGGTGTTCAAGATAATAGCAGCCTGTGAATGGAGTCAATCTGGCATATATGTATGAAAATGAGAAGGTTCAGTTATGATGTAGTATAGGTCAAGGTTATGTGACGGTATGTAATTGTAATGCGGGAAGGGGTGATGAACAAATGTGACGTAAAGCGAGCTAGTCAGAACCGGTTTAAATAGTACATAAACATAAGGCGATAGATTATCTGGCAACTTTCGATTTGTCAATGGGGCTGCTTTAATCTTGAACACCCTGTATAATATTGCAGGTATGGTTGCTGTAAAAAGCAAGCGAGCAATGGACCAGGCTGATATTATAAATTCCTTAATGGAGAAAGGACATGTACATGATTCAAGTAATAGTGGGGAATCTACAACAATAACCAGACTGCAAGAGTTCCAATTCAAATGTGGTGTAGCTAAACAAGAACATTATGCTGGTAGCCAAAGAAGAATAGTAAACTAACATAGAACCAGTGTTGTTAGTCGCCACACGCTGAGAGACATACTGAGGAGATCAGAGCACTTATGGACAATTGGTTTGACGTGCAGTGATGATGATCCGAAGACTAAACTAAACTAATCTATAATGACACATTAAAGAAATTGTCACCATCATTATGTGCCATTCCGGCTGGCATAGGCAATAATGGATCTCCACAAACATCTATTTTTAGTACTGACTATAAGTTCAGATATTAACACTGTTGTGTGCCATGAAGTCAGGCTGTCTATAATTTTTTCTATATCATCCTCTGTTTCTTCTTTCAGTGATTTTACTGGTTGTAATTATGTGCTCTAAAACTCCCTTTATAATTAAAAGAATTGTATATCACCAAAACATGATTTTTATCTCAGTCACTCGAACACTCACCACTCGCACTCATTGTTCTTTTCATTCATGCTCTGTGTATGTGCAAAAATACAGAAAAACACAATGAAATCATCAGAAGCTTCCTACTCACCAAAGGCAAATCTCAATGTGCCTAAGGAGGCTGGATCTGATGGTCGACAGAGAAGTCTTACAAGTCTATCCCATGAGACAAGATCCAGCTTCTCAAAGCCAAATATTTGATGGAAGTAGCCTTGCCATTTGACTTCCATGACATGTTCATCAGTATCAGAATCGTCTACTTCTCCATGTTGAACTACTTGACACTTGTCTGGTCCCAGATGTTCATGCTCTGATGAAGGCTGCAGTTTATGACGAAGCATGTTTGGTTTGGTCACAGTTTAAATTTATTATGATATGTTTCCAACAGTCTGCAAATAGAACAAAATCAAAATCTAGAACTGTTTACTATGAAATAAGAGGGATAACAAAAACAAGAAAGAAACGCTGAATTCATGGAAGGCGTGAAAGCATGTCTTTTACTAGGTCTTGAGGTAGAGATCAGTTCTCTTTCCAGTTGACAGTACTAGGTCTTGACGTAGAGATCAGTTCTCTTTCCAGTTGACAGTACTAGGTCTTTCCTTAGGGAGATCAGTTCTATTCCAGACAGTCAAAGGCTAGCGGAGAGCAAACCGCACACAATAGCTGGCTGAAATCAAACACCCCACCGAAGGATAAGCAACTGTGCTCACATAAGTGCTGAAGGTTGGTGCACGTACATTATGTTCTGATGTCTGGCGGTTTATATATCACAATAAGAATGATAAAAACTAGCCTAGAGCGATCGCGAGAGTTCTATTCCCAGTTGACAGTACTAAGTATTTCCTGAGAGAGATCAGTTCTCTGTTCAGTTGACAGTACTAGGCCTTTCATTAGGGAGATCAGATTTCTTCATGAAGATATCAGATAAGACAAGAAGATATCAGATACAAGAAGATATGTCAAGAAAATATCACATAAGACAGTGCCAGATAAGAAGATATCAGACAAGACTAAAATATCTCAGGCAAATAATACTTGAAGATCTCTATCAGATGAGGTCAAACCTGGGACTTTTTCAGCAGACTAGAAAGTGGTTTCCATAACAACGCAGAGAATGTCACCTGGGATTTGCTCTTTGATTTGATTACAGGAGTATATTGGATGAATGGTCATGTATTTCATTTCTTTGTGGACTCTTATCTGTAGCAGACTCTCCTGGGATGTTTGTACTAATGTCTGCTTACCATTATTGCGGTTACTCTTCCACACAATCACCCAGTGAAACTTCTGTGTGTGATATTGTTATACTTATTATCTTATCAACTTTAAATTATTAGTGTTAGTACATTGTCTGTTATTGAAGAAAATAATGGAGAGTGGTAGGAGTGTACTAGATCCCACACACTATAACTCTCCATCCCATTTCCCCTACCCCAAATATATGAAATCGCCTTCGTTTCCTCTACAACAACCATTTGTGAAACCAATCTTTGTGGTCTGTATGTTATTTGCAAGTTAGAGTGTGCATTCAAAGTGCCAGTTAGGTGCCTACAGAATTGTAGGTGAAAGTGTAGAGAAACTCACAGAATGTAGAATGGTTGAGAGATTGTGGAGTAATCCAGAGAGTATAAAGTAGCTGACATAATACAGAATAGTTCACAGTGTGTAGAGTAGTTCACAGTGTAGAGTAGTTCACATAGTATTGTGTAGTTATCAGTTTGTAGAGCAACTAGCAGAGCAGACCAATGCATTTAGGACACCGGAATTATTTTATTGAATTTTGAGAAATAAATAATGAAAGCAATAAGTAGTCTTTTCGGGTTTATCTTACTAGCTTGTTCTACGACTTTGTGTAGGTTTCACAGAGAAAAAATGAATGACCTACTTTTTTAAAAAAGAATAACAAATTTTGTATGTCTGTGGCAAGCAGATGCAACATTCAAGACCATGGGAAAGAATATTCTGGATACAGGTGCCTTCAACATACTGGAACACATTTTTGACCATCATTAAATTTGACAACGGTTGCAGAGAAAGGAATCCCGTGATCAGTAGTTCACTACCAAGAGTCTGCATGTGCCTTCTATGCAAGCTCATAAAGTAGAAAAATCAAAGAAGTTAGTGCTGCATTTAGTATGACAACAAGAAGTATGACAATGGAAGTACTGGCGGTAACTAAGGCACTACTCTGGCTGGAGTCACAAAGTTACACTGTATGCATTCTGAGTGGTTCATTGAGTATGATCAGAAAGGTGGAGGCTGGTTTGGTCCGCAGACAGTGAACTGAATCACTACAAGCGCCAACAATTCGCAGAATTAAATTCATCTTCGTTCGGGGCACTTGGATGTTGATGACAATGAGAGAGCAGACACACTGGTTGGCTCTGCCACCATATCAGGGGGTCAGCCAATGGATAGAGTCAACATTCTGAATGCCCTCATAGAGTGTAGCAGAAAGAGGATTTTCATTTAAACTAATCCATGTCAGCTGCTAGATTGCAAGAGTTTGGATTGAAGATTGGAGTGGCCATAAAATAATAGCACAACAGATATATGAGTAGGTTCATCAAACAACATCAAACTGGTACGGTCAGTTACTGGACACTGTTGGAGATATTGCGAAGGAGATCAGATCACCTATGAACATGTCTGGAGTGCAATGAAGATATTCCAAACTGAAACTGAAACATTCAAGAAAGCGAAGGTGTGGCTAGAGGCACTGATGGTATGAAAGGTGATAGCAAGATAGACAAAATGATGGTAGGAGCAAATGATAACAAGGAAGTGAACATATTGCGAGACACACTGAAGGTATGAAGGGATGATAGTAAGGAAGAGTACAAGGTGGGAGAGAAGGGAAGACTTCTAAAAAGGCAAAATAATATTAGTATCAAACTATGTGAGTGTTAAAGTTAAAGATGGTGGGAAGATCCCACAATGAGATGTGAGACAAGTCATATGAGGAATCTGGGCAGATGATGCTCATCAGCCCGGGAGGGCAGGTCGTCTACGGGTTGCTGCCCTGAAAGACAATAGCAACCTGCTGCCTTGTGGGTTTTGGCTGGGGACAGCAAAGGCTAACGCAGAAGCGAACCATACACAAACGCTGGTTGAAACCGAACACACCACCGAAGAATAAGCACTTGAGCTCCAATTGGTACTGAAGGCTGTGCACGTACATCCGTTCTTGATGTTTAGCTGTTTACATATCACAATAAAATGATAAAAACGGCTTAAGAATGATCGCTTGCGAGAGAGAGATATGAGGAATAAATGAATGAATGATAATGTTGATAGTCTAGCTATTTATCGGGAATTTCTGTTGACAGAGAACATGCGCACATGATGAGAGAGATCCAAGATGAAACAGAAGGGAAGAGAGAAGAATAGAGCAAGGTGTGTAGGGAGATATGTGAATGAAAAGGAGGTAGAAGAGATGAGAGAGAAAAGTAGTTATAGGGGAAGTAAGAGAGGAGTATAACAAGGATCATAGGAGAAAAAACAATGAAAAGAAAATAGTGAGAGAGAATATAGTAGAAAGGGAAACTGAGGGAGGTAAGAGAGGAGAAGAGAGTAAAAAGGAGAGGTGAAAGAGAGGGAGAGTTTGAGAGAAATAAGCAGAGTGAAAGTAAGTAGGTGAAGAGAAGTTAGAACATGGCACAGAGGGGGATGATAGTGTAGAGCCAAGGAGAGGGGGAAAAAATGAAATAGCATATTGAAAAAAAGTGAGGAAAGGAAGATAGAGAGTAAAGAGAGAAAGATGGCAGAGAGAAGACTGGGGATGAGATACGGGTGGAGGTGCTTCAGCAAGGGGAGATTTCTATTGAGAGATGAGATGATCATATAAGAGAGCATAAAGTGGTATTAAAGATAAAAATAAATTTGCTTACCGCTGCTGGCTATGCCAAATGTAATGTGGACTAATATCTAGAACAGCATTTAAATTACCACACCAAACATCAAGATCAGGCAAAATGACTGTATTGTCTTCTTCACTTTCTTAATCGATGAATGAACTAAACACTGTTACTTGTCGCAATCGCCTCCCCTCCTCTTCTGGGCAATGTTCATATGCGCAGACAATTTCTCCCCAAGGATTTATTTTCTGAGTCATCTGTCATTCTTCTTAGCTCTTCTTGTACTCATATATTCTCTCAATCTTATTTGTCCCTGCTGGATGGATTCCAACAAGCAATAATCTAGCTGTGTGTGAAGAGACACAATACAATGATGCATGTTTGTATATGGAGAAAATCTGAATATAATCTTCTTCTTCAAACACTCCATATCAACCACTTGTTCAACCACTCTTTGTGATTTGTATGTGATCTGAGCCTAAGAGCGATTCTACGTTGTGCCAGTTATGCACCTACATGTAGGCCAGCACATCCGATTTCTGCGCGCTTCTTATTTACTAGGTAGCTTCCTAGACCCCTACCTCAGTAGCCCCTTACGACAAGCCTTGTAGATTGCAGTTGTACTATTCTTTGCTTCCCTTGCGGCCCTGGCACTACGCAGGCGAAAATAAGTATACAATCTTATGTCCTTGCATGCAAGTGCACTAGTTTTTCTATTGTTTCCAAGATGTTGTACTTTGTCTCTCTGATGTACTTTGTACTTGGATGTGAAACAAGCATCCTTTTTATATCCAAATTTCAATGATTTTAATCTGTTGGTTAAATATAATAGACCAGGAATGAGAATTTAAGCAGAAGAAAAGTGTCATCAGCATGTCAAAGATAGAGCAGTATACTTACAATGCCTGGGAGCTTGGCTTCTTAAAATCTGTCACTTTAGTCAGACCAATGTCTTTCAACCATAACTAGACGAGATCATAAATTTACCATCTTCATGGCATTAATTTGACTGAAAATGTCAACAATGTTAATCAGTACAGTTCTTTCTTCTCTCCTACTGTAGTTTAGTTTAGTCTTCGGATCATCATCGCTGCAATCGAATCAATTAGTCCATAAGTGCTCCGACCTCCTTCTCAGTATGTCTCTCAGCTTGTGGAAACTAACCACACCGGTTCTTTGTTGGTCTACTATTGTTCTTTGGCTACCAGTATAGTGCTCTTGTCTAACTACACCATGACAAACACTAAGGAAAACACCAGCACAGACGCACAAACTCCATAGCACTAGCAAAGATCCTCAATGAATGGACTTCCAATCCTACTGTAGGCGGTTGTAAAAACATTGTTGTGTTCAATGGCAAACAAACCTACTACAGATGCTAGGTAATATAAATAGAGCCTCATTATGTCAGTGTATATACCTTAAGAGCTCAATACTTTGAGATTTCATAATTTTGTAATAATAAGAAACAAGAATAACTGATGACAATTTTCTTTTTTTCCGATCCAGAAGCACTTGAGCTTTCAGCTCTTGGCTCGGTGCCATGGACATCGTAACCCTTCGGTTTGGTGCCACAAACACCGTGAATCTGGGGAACCTGTGGCTTTTCTGCCAGCCCGTGGAATTGAACCCACACTCACAGAGGGCTAGTCACCGCAGTTCAACGCGCTACGAACACTCTGGGCACATGGGCACTGATGACTATAAAATACATTCATATTGGTTTTACTTTAGTTTCTTGGCTAATATTTTTTGATGTTTTACCAAAGTAATCTTACCATGTAAGCTACTATTACTTCACTCTGGTATTACATTTTAAAATTTATATTAAATAACAGAGATAAGAGAGAACAAATTCTGTAAAATGTATAACGGAAACATACAACACATAACAGTACACACACCATCAGAAACTCACAAAACATAACAAGACATTACTAACAACAATTCTTTCTCCTATTCCTTTCTGCTTACAATAGTGTTGCAATTTATCCTTAACTCTTTCCACGCGGAGATATTTCCTCAATTTTCAAACAGTTAATTCAAGAGAGGTAAAAAAAAAAAATATGATCCCAACTACTCGTCAATAAATAAATATATTATTAGATGCTAAAATGAAGAAAACTGGGCAACCCAATAGAATAACAAGGTTGAAAAGAAGTATAAGTAAAACAGTAGAAGCAAAACTAGAAAGACTTCTTATAAGGAAGCAACTCTATGGCACAGTGTGCGGCTAATGGTGTGCAACAGACTTCCGCCGTTGCACAGTGTGCGGCTAATGGCGTGCAACAGACTTCCGCCATAGCGCAGTGTGCTGCTAAAAGCGTGGAATGAGTTAACATTTATATTAGTTTTTCAATTCAGTGTTCTAAATGGGACATAGTTATGAAATTAGCCCTAACAAAACGTTTTTTAAAAAAAATTGAAGTTGCTGTAACAAAGCCATTTTTATACATTTGGGTTGTTGGCTGTAACCATGTAAACTTGGTGGAATATTATCCAATAGGACACAGATTTGTACAGATGGGTCAATGATAAGATTTTATGAACATAAAACCCCACTTTATATTACCACTTCTACTATGCTATACAATAACTATGTGTTATATACAGGTCTCTGTAGCGTAGAGATTAGGTGCTTGCCTCTTGTGTCAAAGGTACTCGGTTTGCTTCCTCATGGAACCATCTGGGTATTTTTTCAGAGATCCCTGATCTCAGTGTAGGTGAGATCGAGTTCCTAGACCTATCAGAGACGTATGATAAAATGTAGGTCCTGTGTTCAATTTGAGCATGTAAAAGAACCCTTGGCAATTCAAAATTGAGAAGAGCAGGCTGGAAAGCCACTGCCCGGCAAAATTCATTAGAAAAGATTAAAAATAAAATTCCTACAAAATGTCTTTACCATCTTCAAAATTACACCAGGACCATCGCCGGTGCCACAGAGTTCACGCACTGCAGCTGAGATCTTCCTGTGTAAGAAAGAGATCGGAGCACATATGGTTACTCATTGAAGTGCAATGATGATGGTCCTATCAATCAATGTGTTAGGTCTCATTAGTCATAGAGGAGTCCTTCAGAGCTGACTTAGGTCAACTACCAATGAAGAGTTGCACAATGACATGGCACAGTTGATGTATCCAAGCAAACATCAGATCTGCAATGTTTCTGTATAATATACATAGAAGGTGAAAAAGGCATAGTACAACATGCAAGAAGCATAGTAACACACAATCAGGTGACAGAGAGGATATCAACAAAAAGATGAACAAAGTCAGAACAGCTTTTGCCAATCTAAATAGCATTTGGAAATCTTCCTAGTACAAGTATATATATATATATATATATAGCAACTGAAAATGAAATATTGTATGGTTATCAGCGTGAAGCTGAGGTGGACAAATTACAAATATTACAAAAGATGATATCATAGGTGGGTAAAATAAGACTCAATGAAGGACTTTATAAAGTCAATAGCATTGGCTAACGTTACAAAGAAGTTACTGATTGTCTCGAAACCTGATAAAAGAAATAGAAAAAGAGAATATAAACTTTTCAGTAACAAATTAAAATTTACACTAGAAGGACAAATAGGACACGGACAACACCACGACTGAATAACATCTTGCAAATGATGGGGGACTGTTTGATTAGATACGACTTACTATTATCGTCTGCTAGACTAGTATTTGACTGTGAGTACACACAATCAGGAGATTCGTTAAAGTTGTAATAAAATATTACTTTGCGAAGCATAAAGTTCTGTAACTTGTTAATATAACTATGATGCATACATCAGAATGCCATAAATTAACCAATGACTACACTCACACTGAAATATATTTAACACTGAACATAATTTAACAACATTCGCGCTGTATCGCGCACAACTTTTCAAGGCAGCAGATCGGTGAGTGAGCAGACATGAGCAAGGTTGCCAGATTATCGTTTTTATTTTAAGCCAGACAATACTTTAAACAAAAAAATCAAAATAAAGCAAAACAAATCTACACATTTTTCATAACTTACAATGAAAAAGTTCCAGATTCAGTTTATTCCTGTCAAATGGGCCACACAGCAGAAACTTTGTCATGTCTAGTCTTTCAACATTTTGGAAGATGTTATACTCGTTTTTAAAAAGCAGTAGTTCTGTCCGGATTCTCACAATATCAAGAAAATTTAGCAGCAGTTTCTTTTTTGGTTATTGGTTACTGAACTGACGTCACAGCGCTTCGGGCATACACATGGGTGCTCGGTCTCCACCAACAGATGTCGAAGGGGATACATACTGATGGTTCCTGTGGCTTGCTGTTTAAACACACTCTCTCTCTGCCCCTCAAGCATCCAGTTATACTTGTACAAAGTGTAATTCCACACTCCTTAAATCGCATTCCATTTAATTTTAGCACTCTCATCCAACAGTAGACCACCAAGAGACCAAAGAACATATCCATTATCCATCATAAACTACAGAACAATCAAAGCTTTCGATGCAAACATGTCCGCTCTCTCGTTGCCGCGAACACCCGCAAGACTAGGACAGTAGATCCACATGAGTCTCTGGAGGTTGGAAACCTCTATAGCGACATGCGACATCAATTTATACCGCAACCTGCCATTTTGGATCTTCCAAAACATCGTTTGAGAGTCAGAAGCAACAATAGTCCCAGTAACGGAGTCTCAGATAGCCAATGGAGGGCATAAGTAACGGCCTCAACCTCCATCATCATACTGGAAGTAGTTGTCAGTGTATGCTCCTTTTTACTTTAAGGGAGGTTAAATTAGAAAATATTCTCTCAACTACGACAGTACTATTTGGTGGTATCCACTGCAGTCAATCGCTGTCAAGATACTTTTCTAAGTCCTCCTCAATCGCATAGTCAATCATCTACAACAGGGTCTGTTCCCTGAGACCCAATGAGGCTTCAGGGCGTGCTCCGGAATAGCAGACATGATATTTTTGCAGCTAGTCAACTACATGAGAAATGTCGGGAGTAGCAATACAATCTCTATATAATCTTAAACGAGTGAACGAAGACTTTCGAAACTGTCAATAGACTGTTGCAGATCATAGAAAAATTTGGCTGATAAGTAGAATTCCCCGGGAGCGCCAAACACTTTTACGAGGGCATGGTACATGCACTAGATGATGGGCGGTAGGGAGGCGGTTTGTCAGATGTATTCCATGTCATAACAAAGAGCTCATCATCATCATATAGCTTGCCCTGAGCAGAACTTTGCCACCCCAACAGTCCTCCGGAATTTCTCTCACTAATAGGCCTCTGCAGCCGTCATGTTCAAACCATCAGTTACATCCTGAATCCATCTTCTCCGTGGTCTTCCTCTTCTTCTCTTTGCCGGTATGCCTCCTTCCTGATGGTCTTCTCCAGCCCTTCATGTCTTTTTATGTCCAAAATACCTACATTTTCTCTTTCTTGAGGTATTTTGGACATATAAAAGCATGAAGGCTGGAGAAGACCACCAGTGATAGTCATGGATATCAATGGCCCACATGTAACCTTTCAATAGATTCTGCTAAAGGGCTGAACAATTATAATTTTACGAAGATAGACATGAATTGTGAACTCACTATAGCTATAATCTTTCCATTATCTCTCGAGACTAACATGATGTCATTATCATCATCATCTCGGCATGTGTATATTTATGTGTATGTTTTAGCTTAAATATAAGCTTATATGTGAGTATCGCTCTGTGGGCGATCACTCTGGCCGCTAATATTAATCACGCCGTAATTAACCTTTCATATAAATATATGAAACCCAATTCTGTATTTCAATCTTTATTATATGCATATATTTCACCTATATAGCACCTTTACATCTACAACACATATATCATATTCATACATATATATATAACATACAATATAGTCCCAACATGATTACCTCACTCTGAAAATGATATATCACCTTACAATATAAAATGCTAAACTATAACCACTTGATTATATAAGCACAAATCTTCACTATTCAAGTCCTACACTCTATTGAATATCTAATACAAGTTCATCACATAATTGTATTGTACAGGTTAGTCTGAAGTCCTTAGAATGCCCCTGTCTATTTTAAAATGTTAATAGTTTTCTGTGGAACAGCTGTTCGTTTGAGTGTTCCATGGGTCTGTTACTTGTGACTTCAAAGATATATATTTCTTCAAAGTGTCTATTTTCTGTCTCTTGATGAAAGTTTGCTTTTTATACATTAAGATCATATCTGTAAAACGAGGCTCTGATAACTTGGTCACTTTTCTACAAATGGCAATTTAGAAGATATATATTTCCAGTTGAACAGGTAAGGCTTTCTCTAGTGCCGTCTGTCTCTATAAGATGCTACTTCTATTCTCTATCAGATTTGTCTATAGGTCTGATCGTGGCTACTCTGCTGTGTGGATCTATTTATGAATCTGCTGTCCACACTACACATGTCTAGTTATACTCACATATCCGAAGTCAGCGTTGGTCGTCTCTTCAACTCAGCACACTGGGCCATTCCGTCTGCCCTTTTGGGAGTTTTGCAAGACTCTCTCCATGTTCGGCAAATCTCTATCCGAGTTCTAAAAGTCTTTCTGCTAAGTCTCTTCTGCTAAGTTGCTACTGCTAAGTTGTTTCTCTCTCTATGTGTCCTATCGGCTGTCGGAGTGTCTAGCCTTACTCACATATTCGAACTCAATTCCGGTCTCTTCAACGCAGCACACTGGGCCATTCCGTCTGCCCTTTGCGAGCTCTGCAAATTTCTCTACGTTCTGCACGTCTCTTCTCTTTTCTGAATTTCCGTCACCGTCTATTTATATGGGACCAAAAACCCACCTTTGTCTTGCCCCAAAATATCTCCATTTAGTTTCATTATCATACTAATGATTACTGACTCTACCGGTGTCTATCTTCCTGAGAAATCGTCCATAAATCTGTCCGGCATCCCTGCTTAATTTCCAATCTCCGTCTTTAACAAATCAGGTCATCCTACTTATCTTTCGGAAATTCATGTAGTATTTCCATAATGTCTTCGTCTGCCTAATTTATTTTTGGGAAACCTAGCCGTTGCATTTTTAAACAGCTTCGTGGGGTCGCCCTACTTAATTAAACTTTTGACTTGTTTTTCTGTGGCCTATTGTAATTTGATACCTTTTTGTCCTGCGCACCCACGAACACTATTACAGCTCTTTATCTTCTTCAATCTTCTGTCAGTTATCAGATCACAGCACCAATAGTTTCAAAGAACTGTATGACTGGCCTTAGGCCATTTATGTAGCCCACCCATTCGGTTCGAACCCCTCAGGTCAGGACGCCATTTAGGTTCAGCATCTCCTCAGATTCGAAACAACCAGTCTCTAAAGGTCTTATTTTCTCCTTTCCTTTCGAGCAAAGTGAATGACGAGTGCTTTCTGCAGTCATGTGCACAGGGTGGGGGTGGTGGGGAGGTTACACAAATGCTTATAGAATGCAGCTATTTTCATTTTCCGCATCTTATTTAATTTTGTAACACAAAAATTGAATTCCTCTTGGAATAAATCCAAAGTTGTCATTTATACTATAATGTTGTATAGAATAAGTTGACAGTGAAATGTTGTACATAACAAGTTGACAGTGAAATGTTATATAGAATAAGTTGGCAGGGAAATGTTGTATGGAACAAGTTGGCAGGGAAATGTTGTACAGAACAAGTTGACAGTAAAATTCTGTACAGAACAAGTTGGCAGTGAAATACTGTACAGAGCCAGTTGGCAGGTACTAATTTTTTTTCACAATATATAAGCAATAATACACAATATAAAACAAAAAAAGACGTAACAATTTAAAATAAAGAAAATACTTTTCTTTTATTATTGACAAGTTATATTTTGCTAACATTATTACTTCTACTACAGCATATTAATACAAAATAACACTGAAAGTTTAAACTTTCCTAAGAAAAATAAAACCAGTGAAAAATATGGTATTGCTTTTTCTATCAGCAACTATAAGTTTTGTGTACAAAATAACATCTTCATTAAGTAGAACCTGCGCTTGCAAACAACAATTGAGAAAGAGCAGCAATCACACATTAAACATAACAGAACAATTGTAATAACTAAATTGTAAAATTGAAACAGCAAACACAAATTTGATATAAAAAAAGAAAAGAATACATTCTAAAACTAGTTCAACAAAAAAATCAGTTACAGAATCCATGAAGTCATGTGATCAGATCAAATACCAGACCTCTTGTGTGATAAGAGATTTCAAAATTGTGGTAGACTTAAACACTGATAGTTTCTAGCAAAATTTAATATGATCAAAGTTACTCATGATACTGTATACATGCTCAACATTGTTGTTTTGTGCAGCCAAAATAAACCAACACATATGTTGAAATAAAATGTCATTATGTGTTTCACATTATATTGATATCACATGTTGTTGTTTCATGTGATATTGGTTGTGCATGATCTGTTATACATATCATTGGTTTCACATGTGGTTATTTTTACATGTTGTTGGTTTCACATGTTGTTGGTACCCAATGATGTGTTTCATTTGATTTACTTCATACAATGTTGGTTTTCTTTGATGTCTTTCATACAATATATGTCATATATATTAATTTCAAAATTGGAACATCTTCATTGCACTCCAGACATGTCCATAGGTGCTCCAATCTTCCAATCCTTGTTCTAACCCCCTGATATGGTGGCAGAGCCAGCCAGCTTGTTTGCTATCTCAATGACAACAACATCCATGTGCCTCGAAACAAAGATAAGTGTAACTTTGCAAATTGTTGACACATGTAGTGATTCAGTCCATTGTCTGTGCACCGAACCAGATTCCACCATGCATATCATACTCCATGAGTCACTCAGAATGCATGCATGAGTATAGTTTGATGTCACATAACTGAACAAGTGAACAGAAGCTGACATTTAAATAATTTAATTAAACAACACATTATTCATTTCAATAAGACATTTTTGTTTTCTATCAATAAATTGTTTCTTAAAATAAATGTTACATTTCAATAAGACATTTTGTTTCTATCAATAAATTGTTTCTAAAATAAATGTTAAATTTCAATAAATCTATTTCCAAAATATAATTCTATTTAATCTCAGGGATAAAAGATAAGTTGTTATGGTTATTATTTATGAAATCTGGGGATAAGAATATGGTAGGAATCCATGATGATCCAGGTCCGGAGGAGAAAATGAAAGGGATGGGGGGTATTGAGATATCCAATTTCCAGCGTAAGACACAGTAGAATGTCATTATAAAAGTACTTAAGTGGAACCCACAGGAAAATGTACAAGGACGTTCTAAACAGACAGATGTTGGGCTATTCAGGAAGCTATATAGTAAACGATCAGAGACTGGGGAAGTGGAGGACAGCTATTGAGACCCTATGTTCCCTGAGAATGGAGAGGTATAAGTAACAGTAGTAAGTAATATTTATGAAAGAAAATTAACATTGAATAGTTCCATGAAGAGCAGATGATTAGATTTGACCTGGTTAAAAGAAGAGATAGCTAATATGATCATGTGGCATTGGCCATGTATGACCTTCACACTCTAGGGTAGAAGAGAAATAACTGAAAGGATTTTGATACCTTCTTTCTGGATGTCTCTAAACTCCAATGTAGTAGGAGATAAATTAAGTGAATATATATTTATGAAAATCTTGTATATAAAGTTCTTGTTGGTTACCTATGCTCAGAATTAAGGATTGACTATATCAGGGGTTCTAAAATATTTCCATGCTATGGACCCCTGTGGTAGTCTGGGAAAACCTTTAGGTAGAACTATTATTTACTTTATACAATAAAATACATACAATTATAAAGTAGACAAAAATATTGAAATAAAGATCTAAACAAATTAAACAAAATTTTGATGACTCAATAACTACTGGGCAAAGAAATGACAGATAGTTGGCCTGATATGCTGCTGAAGGAAGTACAACTTTCAGTTGAAAAATAAAGAAGTATTTATGTTTTCCTCCAAGTGGATTAAATATGCCATATTTAATATGTTTAACTACATTAAAACATTACCGCCATAAACATTTAAATTAATGAAGCCATTGATAGTTCTAAATTAAAATTAACATGCTTATGAAGGATTGTATTGAAAACTTCATAATGAACAGAATGCATTCATACAAGGTTGCATATGCACAAAGTTTTATTTTCTAGCTGCCCTTATGATATGTTTGTAAGCACATCACAGTAATGCTTTTGTATCTGGAATTGTTTTTTTTACTGTTGTAAATGTTGTTTGAGGTTGCGATAGAGAAGATCTTAACATTGTGAGCCACAGTTGACATGCTGTAGAAATCACAGAGTTTGAGGGCAGCTTGGCAAAAAAAATACTTGTATGCACACAGTTGGACTATAAGAGACTTCTGATCTTTTACTTAGGGATCTAAATTACAAGTACCTCTAAAGTCAGAGTAAGGCTTGTCTGCATGGCTAGGGACACCGGTGATAAGGAAGGCAAGACATGCAAAAATCAGTCAGAGACACCATGATTATGCCTAAATTTATAGCGGCAAAAAATATGTATGTTTTTTTTAAATTTCACCCAGGGTGGTGCCAACTAACTGTCTATAACTACATGTATCTAGTCACATTTGGGTATATATTCTAAAAGATACATGAAGACTTGTTTTCCTTGTTTTAAAATGTAGAAGTTGGGTATCTGCAACTCTCAGTTAAGAAAAAGAAGAATATTAGGTAGAGAACTGCTGACCCTTCAAATGCTAAGATAGGTACTGTGAGGTCTCTAGCACTTGATGCTCATTAAAAGAAAAAGCGAAGAAACCCTTTTATATCTTCTTGTTATATTGGTAATATGGTGATAGGCCCGTAATTTTCATTGACGGACTGCACACGATGGGTGATGTTGTCAACCTCACGCTGGCGTCTTTACTTCCCAGTGCGTTTCTTGGTACCCAATTAAAGCTGTATTAACCTGAGAGCCATCACTGTCTGAAAAATATTCCATGCCCACTGTGGAATTGAATCCGGACTACTAGGCTAAGAAGCAAGTTTACTAATAACTAAACTACTGCAGCTCACTAGCCTAAGAAGCAAGTTTACTAATAACTAAGCTACTGCAGCTCACTAGCCTAATAAGCAAGTTTACTAATAACTACACTACTGCAGCTCACTAGCCTAAGAAGCAAGTTACTTTTTTTTTTGGTTTTTGTTTTGTTCGTCCGCTTTCAACTCAGCGAAGTTTCATCTCTGAAACTGATTTTTGCGTGAAAATCCGTTTTTCCAATTTCTTACAATGGCAGCAGCGTGCACATTGTAAATTACTTTACACTGGCAGCCGTGTGCTCAATGTACTCGTAATTTGTATTCCCTCGCCATACAGGCAGATTTTCTCCGACTTCAGAGGTACTCACGTTATCGTCCTGAGTAAGACCAGGGGACTCGAACAAATGCCGGACAGTAGGTTCGAACCCGAGCTATGAGGCGTCTCACAGCTAGCAGGCCGAGCTACTATCAACTCTCTACAGCCTAGCAAGTTACTAATAACTAAGCTACTGCAGCTCACTAGCCTAAGAAGCAAGTTTACTAATAACTAAGCTACTTCGTCTCTCAACTTGATGCTCAAACACATTCTAAATTATTAGATTATGTGCACACTTATACATGTGATCAGGCATTGAGATTGGTGGGGATGGGGAGAAAGAAACAATGCCATTTAACCTCACATTCTCATCTCTCAATCTTCTTGCCATTTCTACATGGCATAAGGGCACTTGAGGCCATGCATGTACAACTATGCCAAGTTTCTATTCTAGCTAAATTTCCTGAGCTCCCTTAAAGTCTTCTTTATCTGTCTCTTTCTCGCCTCCTTTTTCGTGTCCCTCGGGTTCAGGCAAGGACCCTTCTTGTTATATTCCTCCGGTTCGCAGTGTGTCCTATCCAGTCTTTATTACCTGTTCGTCCTGAATCTGTCTTGTCTCTCCATAAGTTCCTCATTCACATTCTCATGGCCTACAAATTTCTTGCCAGTTTGTCTACGGATCAAGTGTTGGAGAGACCAAGGAGATACTAGCAGGCTGTCAGTTACACTTGTCTTGCAGAATCTTGAATCTTGGCCGTAATATCAATAACCAACTACTCCAAGACACAAGACAAGAGGCAATGAATACATACTCAAAGAGAAGATAAATGGCTCGACATGTTATGAGAATGAGACAGAAATGCCTGCAAGAATAGCCCTCACTTGACACCAGAGGGAAAGAAAGGCAGACCAGGACAACATGGAGGCGCATGATGGAAGAGGAACTGACACCGCATCTCTGACGTGGGGCTCTGCGCTGAAGGTTGCACTAACAGGAGAGCATGGAAGTCCTTTCTGAAGCCCCATGTTCACTAGGCATACGGGATTAAGTAAGTAAGTAATGGCCTACAAATATGTCTGATGACGTCAAGATATTCTATAATGGAATAAGATCCCTTGATGGCCATGCTATGTGACATAAACTTGATGGCCATGCTATGTGTATCATAAACTTGATGGCCATGCTATGTGTATCATAAACTTGATGGCCATGCTATGTGTATCATAAACTTGTGGCTATGTGTATCATAAACTATGATACTGAAAGAAAGCTAGAGTTTTCAAGTTTAATTGGTGAATTATTCTTCTTCAAACGCTCTATATCGACCACTTGTTAACCACTCTTTGTGATTTGTATATGATCTGAGCCTAAGAGAGGTTGTACATTGTGTCAGTTGTGCTTACAAGCTTACATCTGATTTATTATGAAAATATCAACACCCTTACAAGGAGAGGTCAGATTGCCATTTTTCAACTCTGAACCCAACACACACATATATATACACATTCTCTCGTAGCGTTATACGTTACATAGGGCCTGCAATAATTTCTCACACCACTCTGTCCTGGGAAACTGCTCAATCTCTTCTATGAATGGGTCCGATATTTCTCTCCTCTCACAGTAAAGTTTGTTTCAGGGTTTCTCTAGGCGTTCTTTCTGTGGCTAATGGTTAGTCCCCTTTGCCTTGTGTGTCGAGTCATGGGTTCAGTCCGGACCCACTTCTTCCATGCAGTTTTCTTAAACCAATGTATTAGTGCTGGAGCTACAGAGTTCATGCTTTTGCAATACTCTCGGCAGGTGGCGTCCATAATTTCTAGAGAGAGGACCCTTTCATACTGGGTAAAACCAGGTAGCTGTAAGTCAATCCGTTCGGCTAAACCCTTTAATGAATGATTACCTCCCATTCAGTGCCTGTTGTGTTCTTTGATAATTTCTTCTCATGGTATGCCCAACATATCTCCATCTTCTCCTTCTTATAACAGTTGTTATTAAGGAGTTGCACAGACATTTCTTTGATTTCTTATCCTTTATTCAACACATACTTCTAATAATCACATGAACAAAGTTCAACTACAACGCACTCAAATGTGCCAGCTGTGTGCACATCATCATGAAACCATTCACTCCCACATCTTCAAGGGATAAAGTTCTGGAGGATGTCAGATCCTTCTTCCTCCAAGACCAGATAATTGGAACACATTAGATGGAAACAAAAAAAAGCTTGTAAAACATGCAGCTACCACTACAAAGCATTGTGCAGAAGAGGAAGGAACCAAGTGATGCTGGATCATTGAAAAAGAAGAAGTTATATAGAACAGGACTTGGTATGCGAGGAATACATCCTTTTGTGTGTGATCACTGTGTATAGTCATGTTGTCAGAATATACACTTCAAACAAAAGTTTGGCAGTGCTACTATCAGTGTGTAAGAGATCAGATAGCAGACTCCAGAACTGCACTGTGACTTAAGTAGAATCCCAATAACCAACAAGCTCAAGAAAAACAAACATTAAGTTATCCGTAGACGAGCAACAAATATATACATATACCTGATATTTTATAAAGCATTTTACGACCATGATATATTTACAAAAACATGAACGCAAATGTTATTTTTAAACATCAAAATAGAAACAATACACTACTGAATAAATAAAACTAAAAACAAAACTCCAGTAAAAAATATAGTATACACCCATCCTGCACCTTCTCCATACTTTCTATGAATCTAAATAAGACAATTTGAATTATAATGATTTATTTTTGTAGTCTTTTATATGAAATTTTCAGATTGTCTTCTCTTGCTGAGCTGTTAACGGCGAGGTTGTCTTCTCTTGTGACAATGTATGAAATTAGATTGTCTTCTCTTGCGACATTGCACAAACTCAGGTTGTCTTCTCTTGTGACTCTATCGGTCACACAAAAACATCTTTACTATAACCTTGCACAAACTCAGGTTGTCTTTTCTTGTGACCTTTCACAAACTTGGATTGTCTTCTCTTGTGTCCTTGCACAAACTCAGATTGTCTTTTCTTGTGACTTTCTCAGTCACAGGTATATATCTTTACTTGTAACCTTGTACAAACTTAGATTGTTTTATCTTGGGATATTGCAGGAACCCATGTTGTCCTCACTTGTAATATTGCAGAACTCAGGTTGTCTTCTCTTGTGACACTCTCAGTTACATGAACACATCTTTACTTGTGATATTGCAGAACTCAGGTTGTCTTCTTGTGAACTCTCAGTTACATGAACACATCTTTACTTGTATATTGAAGAACTCAGGTTGTCTTCTCTTGTGACACTCTCAGTTACATGAACACATCTTTACTTGTAACCTTGTACAAACTTAGATTGTCTACTCTTGTAGTCCTGTACATAGAAATTAACTTGTCTACTCTTGTAGTACTGTACATAGAAATTAGATTGTTTACTCTTGTAGTCCTGTACATAGAAATTAGATTGTCTACTCTTGTAGTCCTGTACATAGAAATTAGATTGTTTACTCTTGTAGTCCTGTACATAGAAATTAGATTGTCTACTCTTGTAGTCCTGTACATAGAAATTAGATTGTCTACTCTTGGTGTCTTGTACATAGAAATTAACTTGTCTACTCTTGTAGACCTGTACATAGAAATTAGATTGTCTACTCTTGTAGTCCTGTACATAGAAATTAGATTGTCTACTCTTGTAGTCCTGTACATAGAAATTAGATTGTCTACTTGTGTCTTGTACTAGAAATTATTGTCTACTCTTGTAGTCTGTACATAGAAATTAGATTGTCTACTCTTGTGTCTGTACATAAAATTTTGTCTTCTATGATCTCATTAGTTGAACTAATTCTGAGACAAGTGTCACAATCATTTGTTTAATATTCTTTCAATTTATCTTCTTCTTCTTTAGTCGTCACACTGCTACCGGGTTGTTGCCCAGTGTTGTGGTTTCCTGTTTTTGTCTTGCGCTGTTCTGTTGGCTTGGGTGATTGTTATTTTTGCTCTTTCACAGGATTCTGCTATGCCATCTAACAATCTTTTCGTGGTCTTCCTCTTGCCTTCTCTCCCCATGTTCTGTTGTAGAAGACTCTGTATACTGTGGAGTTTGGATGCATTCTTATTATGTGGCCAAACCACTTCATTCTTTGTTTCTCAATGTAATTCATGCAAGGTTCTGTGCCAACTTTCTTTCTTATGCTGATGTTGATGACTCTGTCTTTTCTGGTGTTGTTAGTAACTTTTCGCATGAGCAACACATTTCACATGTAGTTATTTTTGTGACTGCTTTGCTCAATTTTTAATTTATTAATGTTATTAAACAATATTAGAAGAGAAATATTGTTCAAATATAAGAATGAAGGCCCAATTTTGTTTTTGCTTGTTTTTCTGGGATTCAGCAAAACACTGAAGTTTAAAATAGCAAATTCCGAAAACAAAATTTCTACCCAGCAACATCAGCTGCGTGTCTTAACAAACAGTTTTACTTATCCATGCCAAAAATAACATCTGATACAAACAATGATATACCAAAAAGATATGTTTCTTCATGTAGACTGACTTTTGCAGAATGCCACTCTTGTTACAGCCAGCCATAAATATTCTGCATCTCTAGATAGTTCTCCCACCTCTTCCATTATTATGTTCAGGGTTTCCTTAATGTCCTATTGCTCCTATCATCTTTGTTGTCCTCTGCATAATCTTCCAAGAACCATGTCCTCTATTACTGCTTTCTCTAAACCATTATGACATAAATATTTTAGCATCTGAAACATTATATTGTTTATGAGCTAATGTTCATCAATGTTTAGATTTTGTAGGAAGTCTATGTCCAGGTAATTCTAAGAGTTTTTTTTTCAAAATTCCTCTTTTTCAAAGATTTGATATTGTTGTCTGTGTAATGGTTTATGATTCACATCTATATTTTGTCACAGGATGTCCTTATCAGTTTAATTTGTGTTTATTTGTCTGTATTTTGTTATAAATTATACATTAAGTAACTGTGGTTTATGGTGAGGCTGCAACATTAGTCAGAGAATGCCAATGGGTGGTTGCCATCTTTGGCTGCGATAACATCTCCTGCCAATGAACAAGACCCTCTCCTCTTGCAAACATGAAAGATCCAAGTACAATCCGCCCATGTTCTATCTCTGCAGTAGAATAGACATGAGAGGCAGTCAACATAAGAGATATTGCCATATTACATGAATCCATTTGTTTTCCATTGACTGTGAATGAAAGAGATTCATTGAAGATTATATCTGTTCCACCTTGACGAGCAATAGTTCGTTTAACACGGTGGCATTTATGCCCATAGAACAGTTGAACTCGTACATAGATATCTGAAAGAGAAACACATACATTAACATTATGTTTCTGTAATATTCTTCTGCATTCTCACTAGATTGGGATTTCAGATTCTCTAATAAAGGAAGCCGTCTGCCTCAGATTATCAGCCACGCCATGCAGTTTGTCTTGGACACTAGTGTAAGTGGGCCACCTCTTTCTTCTCAAGTCTGCATACTGGGGGCAGTTCTGTAGGATATAATTCCTATGATTTCTGCTTCCCCGTTTGTGCCGACCTCTTCCCGCAGTAAATTTTGACCACCCTCGTGATGGTAGGTCTGACATTCTTACGGCGTGGCTATATCTCCAAAGCAGATTGGTGACCGTAGACTCCGTTATCCCATTCCTCATTGTGAGGGGTTGTTGCACCATGTTATGCGCCTTATGGCCTGGTGCATCCGTTTTCTGCAAGAATTTGTTTCGGTTAGCATTCCCTGGCGGACACATGCATCCGATTTCAGCCAAATCTCCTTAATCTTCATGTAGACTAACTTTTGCAGAATGTCAATCTTGTTACAGCCGGCCATAAATATTCTGCATCTCTAGCTAGTTCTCCCACTTCTTCCATTATTATGACATGCATGGTAGGAAACAGTGGTTCTATTCTTTACACCCCAAATTTGAGCCCGGTAACCATTTGGGCAGTTTCTGTAATTTATATACTAGTGTGTAACAAACAGTCAGTTTTAAATATATATTCTGTGGTAAGATATACATGCTTTTAAATATATGTGTGTTACAGAAGAGTCCTCTGTATACCATAAATAGAGAAGAGAACAACTAGATCAAAACCAAAGAAAACTGGCTGATGCTACAAATAAGAATGAGAAAATTGAAATATTTTTGGACGCATGAAAAGACACAAAGAGTTGAAGAAGACCAATATGGAAGGAGGTATCACAGCAAAGATGAGAAGAGGAAAACCTAGGAGAAGATGGATTCAGGATGTAACTGATAATTTGAGTATGATGGCTTCAGAAGTAGGACATCTGGTCTTTGAGAGATATTCCAAGCTGAAAAAGATATCAGTAGAAACATCTATAAGAGAATAAGAAAGTCCTTTAAAAAGAAGTTTTTGCAGAAAAGATATCTGAAGGTGATTTTGACTATTTACAACTCTTCTTATTCTCCAAGTTTACTACAGTCATCTCTGTTTATTCTCAAGTATACTAACTCGGATAAACTTCATTTAGCAAGTTTGCGGTGTCCAATATAACATTAAAAATATGGATTTAGAAATGAAAGACTACGGTTAATCTAGTCATCAAAAGTCAAACTGAGGGATAATGTCATGGGAGCTTACCCATGTCAGGATAATCCTCCAAATAGTTAAGGTTCTTGGCTCTGTGGATGGCCACTTTCATTTTCTCACAAGAAGGTATGTAAATCAAACTAAATTGGACCTCTCCAAGTGATGTAGTAGCCTAAAGAGAAGAACCTGCTTATTAATATCAGTGTTATCTTCTTGTCATCATTCTCAAGTTGTGTTTCTTGTTTTCAGTCAAAGACTACAATTCGATACTTAACACTATCAATGAAGTCAATTATTAAAATGCAACAGAAGATCATATTGTAACCCTGACAAATACAATTTTGTAAGCAAGAGGAAGGTAGTGCTATACATTGAAAGGAAAGGCTGTAGACAAATGGAAGACAATGCTACAATTTGAAAGGAAAGGCCGTAGACAATGGGAAGGTAGTGCTAGAAGTTGACAGGAAAGGCTGCAGGAAAATGGAAGATAGTGCTACAAGTTGAAAGAAAAGTTTGCTGGGAAGTGGAAGATAGTACTACAAATTGAAAGGAAAGGCAGAAGACAAATGGAAGATAGTGTTACAAATTGAAGGAAAGGTTGTAGACAAGGGGAAGATAATGCTACAAGTTGGTTGAAAGTTTAATGAAAGGTGAAATTTAACTACCAATCTTGTCTTCATTGTGGTCTATAGTTAAAACTGTCAACTTTGTCTTCTAGCAGCTTGTCCATTAGTCATGTTTAACATGGGCTGTAGTTAAGACTGTCAACCTCATCTTGTAACAACTTATAATGTTTAACATAGGCCATAGTTAAGACCTTGTAGTGTAGCAAATTATCATGTTTAACATGGGCTGTAGTTAAGACCTTGTCTTGTAGCAACGTATCATGTTTAACATGGGCTGTAGTTAAGACCTTGTCTTGTAGCAACGTATCATGTTTAACATGGGCTGTAGTTTAGACTGTCAATCTCATCTTGTAGCAACTTATCATGTTTAACTTGGGCTGTAGTTAAGACCTTGTAGTGTAGCAACTTATCATGTTTAACTTGGGCTGTAGTTAAGACCTTGTAGTGTAGCAACGTATCATGTTTAACATGGGCTGTAGTTTAGACTGTCAACCTCATCTTGTAGCAACTTATCATGTTTAACATGGGCTGTAGTTAAGACCTTGTAGTGTAGCAAATTATCATGTTTAACTTGGGCTGTAGTTAAGACTGTCAACCTCATCTTGTAGCAACGTATCATGTTTAACATGGGCTGTAGTTAAGACCTTGTCTTGTAGCAACGTATCATGTTTAACTTGGGCTGTAGTTAAGACTGTCAATCTCATCTTGTAGCAACTTATGATGTTTAATATAGGCTATAGTTAAGACCTTGTAGTGTAGCAAATTATGTTTAACATGGGCTGTGGTTAAGACCTTGTCTTGTAGCAACGTATCATGTTTAACTTGGGCTGTAGTTAAGACCTTGTAGTGTAGCAACTTATCATGTTTAAAACGGGGGCTGTAGTTAAGACCTTGTAGTGTAGCATTTTTATACCTACTTTGTGTTACCAGAGCCAAACATGAACAATGAGCAAAGCTCAGTCACAAAAAATAACTACATGTGAAATGCGTTGCCTGCAAAAGTTACCAACAACACAAGAAAAGACAGAATCACCAACATCAGCATAAGAAAGAAAGTTGGCACAAAACCGTGCTTGAATTACATAGATAAACAAAGAATGAAGTGGTTTGGCCACTTAATAAGAATGAATCATGGCGGTTACCAAGCGATGATTTGGCTAGAATCACAGACTTTTATCCATGCATGTTTTCTCAGTGACTCAATGAGTATGCTCAGGAAGATTGAAATAGGATGGGCTAGGAGACATTGGATAGAATCGCTGGGGAGATCTAAGCTGACAAAGATCAGTTTTATTTTTGAGCCAGGGCATGCAGGTGTAAGGGGAATGAACGTGGGATAGGCTTGCAGGTATGGCTGCTGTCCAAAGCGGTCGAGCAATGGACCAGGCTGATATTATAAATTCCTTAAGGGAGAGAGGGCGTGTACATGATTCACGTAATAGCGGTGCATCCACAACACTAACCAGACTGCAAGAACTCAAAGTTAAATGTGGTGTAGCTCGACAAGAACGCTATGCTGGCAGACAAAGAAGAATTGTAAACCAACAAAGAACCGGTGTCGTTAGTCGCCACACGCTGATGGACATACTGAGGGAGAGATCGGAGCACTTATGGACTAATTTGTTCGACGGGCAGTGATGGTGATCCGACGACTAAACTAAACTAAACTAAACTACGCATCCAAACTCCACAGTATACAGAGTCTTCTACAACAGAACATCAGAAAGAATGCAGAGGAAGACCACGGAAAGATGGTTAGATGGCTTAGCAGAATCCTGTGAAAGAGCAAAGATAACAATCACATAAGCCACCAGAACAGCGCAAGACAAAACAGAAAACCACGACACTGGGCAACAACCCGGTAGCAGTGTGACGACAAAAGAAAGAATAAGAAGAAGTGTAGCAACTTATAATGTTTAACATGGGCTGTAGTTAAGACCTTGTTTTGAAGAAATTATCATGTTTAACATGGTTATTGTTAAGACTGCAAAATTGATGAGTAAAATGAACTATTAAAAATGTAAACAGCATCTTCTAATAATATTTTGCAGGAATGAATTGAAAGAGAAAATAAACTAAACTACCTGAACCATCGGTTCCAGGTCGCTCCATATAACATCTCCTTTAGTGAGGTCTAGACTTTTGAGATGTATCATCACATGTCCCAGGGAATGTCGTACGCGCCGTTTGTCAACATCATACACAGAAAATCGCAAGATGCGTCTCTTCAGGTCTTCAGCTGGGACCTGCAAGAATACAAAGACATATAAAGTAAAAGTAAAGGCACCCTTTCATACCTTGGGGTATATAGGGCAATACAGTGTTAGGCCTGTATTTTTTATTGACCGTCGACACGCGATGGGTGATGTGGTCAGCATCACGCCGGCCGCCTTTACTTCCCAGAGCATGTCTGGTACCCAGTTGAGGCTTGGTCGACCTGAGAGCCGTCGCGGTCCTGGAAAAATTCCACACCCACTAAGGGAACTGAACCCGGACCACCAGCCTTGAGAAGCAAGTTCACTAACAACTACGCTACCGCGGTTCTCAAAGACATTTAACATTAGCACTAATTATTTACCCAAATCAGAATATTTCAATATCCAAATATAAGAACACAGAAAATATTATTCAACTGTATCTTACATAAATAATTAATTTTTAATGAAAGGTTAATTAATGTTTAATTAACAAGCAACGTTTAATGAAAGCGACATTACGCAGGGAACATGCTACTACTTTTTGTATCTTTCATGGTGTTTATTGTATAATATATCAAAATCTTGACAATTTTTAAGCAAATATGATGTTATTTATACACCATATCTCTTCCCTCTTTTTCTTTGTGACTTGTATCATCTATTGACTAATAAAGTTGCCTTTTGGTTGAAACATTGCTTTATATAATGTTTTTGTGTTTTTATTTTTTCCCAATCCAGAAGCACTTGAGCTTTTCAGATCTTCGGCTTGGTGCCATGTACATCGTAACCCTTTGGTTCAGTGCCACAAACACCGTAAATCTGGAGAATCTGTGGCTTTTCTGCCAGCCCGCGGAATTGAACCCGCACACACAAAGGATAGTCACCGTATTCCAACGCGCTACTTAACACGCTGGGCAGACGGGCTTGTGTTTTGTTTAACTACCTTACTTTGTGTTTTTATTTTTTGCTTTTAGTATGTATTTTTCTGTTAAAATAATTCCTATTTTTATATAAATATCGGTGGATCTCAAAATAAAAAGTCAAACCGTTGAACAAAAAATGAACTTTGAAATATTTACCAACCTGAAATGGGTGAACTTCATTAAAAACTGGACACAATGTTTTCTTTTTGACCTTTGACACTTGGCATGATCGCTCGTCTGGCAGAAGGAAGATCTTGACAAATGGATCACGAGGCTGGTTGTTGTTGATCCTCCCTTTTAATATACAACATTAATTTATAATGAGAATTTAGAGTTGAGGTGGTCAGTTTTAGTATTGAGAGTTATGGTGGTTAGTTTTAGTATTTAGAGTTGAGGTGGTCAGTGTTAGTATTGAGAGTTGAGGTAGTCAGTTCAACATTTTAGTATTTAGAGTTGAGGTGGTCAGTTCTACATTTTAGTATTTAGAGTTGAGGTGGTCAGTTCTACATTTTAGTATTTAGAGTTGAGGTGATCAGTTCTAAATTTTAGTATTTAGGGTTGAGGTGGTTAGTTTTAGCAATTAGAGTTTATGTCCTCAGTTCACTTTCACAGAAATGTTTTCTTGTTTATCTCAACGAACCATGACTCTATTATATCACCTTGGTCAAATAAAGCTTGCTTGAGTCAGAAACTTTATTTGTGAATTAAGTTTTTCTAACAACTTTAAAACACCAGAGCTTTCATTGTATACATTAATTTATCTTTAAATAGGATGTCATTTTCAATATTACATGAGTAATAATTAATACAGTAATATGTGTTACACAAGATATTCCACATAAGCATAAGAGCATTTTTTCTGAACATGTGTAAAAATATTTGTTTGGTCACACTATTGTATGAGCAATTACCTGGCAATGCCTTCACTTTGACAAGATTCACAAGCAGCTGTTCAACTGCTGCATCATATATCACAGAGAACCATAGACGGCCATGAGAACTTTCTGGAAGGTTTGGTTCGTCATCTTCCGAGAAGCTTTGGTGACTGAATATACATAAATAAACAATAGTAGCTGCTTTAGTACACGAAGAAGGTAAATGCTTGGCTATTTCCCTTAATGCTATGTCAACATTTGCTAAGACATCTCGACAGAACAAACATACTGAGAAGATACCAAAATACTGGATAAATGAAGCTTCTGGTTGCTTGAGAGTTACTATTAAAAGATGCATATCAAACAAACCAACCATTCATGCACCAAATGACCAACCAAACAACTAACTATCCTACCAAACAATCAATAAACCAATGAACCAACCAACTAACTAGCTAATTCTTTTTTCAGCTAGCGAAGTAATATTGTAAATTCAAATTAACTAGATAAATTCTTAATACATTCTTAATAAATTTAAATACTTAAATTCTCATTTCTTCAAACATGTTTTCATTAGAATAAAACAACATACATATACAAATTGACAATATTTAGAATGACTGAAATATGTCTTCACATTTATATATATTATTGTCTAACTATTTGTATGAACATTACACATAACAAATAAAAAAACCAACACTCGTTGATGACACACTCACATCAGAAGACTCAACAGACCACATCACACAACAATCTTCCGTCTAAGAAGAGAACACTGCAGACTCAACCACCACATTCATAGAATAACGTCTGCTCATACTGCGTCGTGTGTATGGCAGACTGAATCACAGACTCCATGGATTCAGAGTACACCTGTCAATTAATAGCCGTCCATCACAAGCGATGATGACAACAGAATCAGACGTGTGCTGCTGCACCTCTCTGGTGTGTGCGGAGGTGACTGTAGAGTAAAATCCTAGAACACAATCCTCTACCACAGGTGGGGCATACATGATCAAGGTTAGACATGTGGGTGTTGCATGTTCTGTATTTTCGCACGGCTCGTTGTCTCTGTGCCTCAACGGCACGACGATTCTCAGCTATGCGAGTTCATCTTGTGTTGTTACGGCACCACATTTGGCGATCTTGCGCCAGGGATTCACAGCACGTGATGCTGCGCGACCTGTCAATTATACTTATATCAACGAAAAAACCATGGCCCATGAACCTAGCATACAAAGTAAACTTTGACGAACCCTGCACAAGATACTCCAACTGACGTGCAGCAATGTATAGGTAACCCCATCTCATAGTTTGAACTGAGCATACGAAACCGATCGCAAAGTAGAAGAATAATTGTTATTAATAACTTACTGGTACAGGTCTGGCGTGATGCCACCAAGACTGTTGCTTCGTTGGTGGGTGTTGACCTTTATTGACCCTTTTTTATCGTGTGGACTCCAAGGTTGAACACGTTCAGGTGGCAAGGTGAAATCTGGGATACGGTCAGACGTCACAGAGCGAACCAGCATCCCTCTGGCGGCTTTACTAACTGACAGTGCATCAGGACATGACTTCCGTTTATTGGACTTCGGAGAGGCACTTCTGAGATTGAAATTACACAAGAACATTTATAATTATCGTACATCAGTGATAAATATCAGTAACTAAAACAACCTGTTATAGAACAGTGGAGATGTACAATATAGGTCAGACTTGGGCGGGCACGCTGCGAACGATACATTGACATCAGTGATCAGGGTGAACAGCAGAGTAACCAAAGTTAGCAGCGTATTTAGCAGACTATAACACCAACCTTTTGTATCTAAGATGCTGGGTCTCGAAAGGAGCAATCACACAGAATAAACCCAACCCCTACACACTGTAGAAAGTGCAGTCACTCATGTGAGACAGTACAGCATATTTGATTGAATGTCCGGGACTGCATAAAGCTAGACAAGAACTCCTCCCACCACACCCATCTGTTCATAATACCTTTTACACTAGTCTTCCACAATTACAGAACACATGCAGATTCTACAAACTGGCATTGGCTGCCCAAGAGTGAAAACTCGCAGCTCTGGTTAGAAGAAGAAGAAGAAGAAGAAAGGGGAGCAAAGAATAGCAACACTGCGACCTACAACGTATGTCGTATGAGGCGACTGAGGTAGAGGCCTACGGAAGTTACCCTGGTAACAAGAAGTGTCGCAGAAATCGGAAGTGCTGACCTACTTGTAAGAGCATAACTAGCACAACGTACAATCGCTCTTAGGCTTGGATCACATACAAATCACAAAGAGTGGTTAACAAGTGGTAGATATGAAGCGTTCGAAGAAGAAGAAAACAAGGTATCTAAAAGACATTTGTCGTGAGACAACGTTAAATGTATGCAGAGTTGTGGTACCAGTGTTGCTGTCTATTTGTAAATCATGTACTGTATTAAAAAAAGTTATACAGTCGCAGGATTCACTTCATTGCCTCGGCTTTTACACTATATGGCTACGCCCCTGACGGCAAAAATGGCATGTAATCTGCCGAGAGTGTTGCATAAAGCACAAACTCCGTAGCTCCAGCAACAAATATACTGTATACATTCTCCAAGTAAGTAAACCTCTACACTTGCACACAGCCCGTATTAGAAACAGACGAATATCATATGACAAGTCACAATCTCGGACATCGATAGTTCCTGGCAGACTCAGTATTCCTAGTACGGACATTGTTCTGAATCAGTAATAGATTAATTTTCACAGGTGATGTATTCTATATGCCAGACCATCGGCTGCCAAAATACTTTTAGTATGGTGAAATTCAGAGGAGTAAACACTCTCATGTTGGCCAAGAGAAACACTTAAAAGACGCACTTAAGATTTAATTAAAACGTTTCTTCGAAATCTGCTGGGCAGATATAACTGTTTGACCCAGATTTCGTAAAATTGGAGTCAGCGGCATGCTAGACATTGAGAAATGTAGCTGCAGAACAAAGGAGATAGACTTGGAAATCTGCTGGGCAAGATATAAAACAGTTTGACGCAGATACAGCGAAGAGATTTACACAAGCAGGAGACTAACCTAGTAGGGAGGTACACGATGTGAGTGTGTGAACAGAGAAGTTTGTAATCTGATAATCGATTCATGCTTTGAGAATGTAAGTAGAGGGTTAAGCCAGAGCCAACTATAAGCTTATGGGCCTTCGGACTCAAGTAAGAATTATGGGAAATAGGGGAGTTATCTAGAGTTGGCTGTGGTTAAGCTGATACACTGCCTGAGAGTTAAGGGGAAGTGTTGAACTGAGGTATGTACACTGCTTCCCTTTTAAATTATATTCCATCTACGGGGTCGCCGTAAGCGAAATTGATAACACGTTGTGCTAGTGACCACATGACCAAATTCTGGGGTTCAAAGCCAGCTTGAGCTACAGATTGTCGGTGTGAACACGCTACGTGGCTGGACTCCCCTGATCCTTTATTTGAGGATCTAATTTACAAGTACATCTGAAGCCAGACTATTGCACTCCTAAATGTCAAGGTACACTGGTAATAAGGAAAGCAAGTTTCACGCACAAATTAGTCAGAGGCGTCATGACTACATAGCGCACAAACGCAGACAGAATGTCTTATCTATAAATATATTACTATGAGAGCATGTTAACAGACAGAGGAGTAAGCTGACATACAATGTGTGTGAGATAAACAACACAAAGAACAGATGGGATAATGAATCTTCTTCTTCAGCGATCTCTGGTCATGCGCTTAATTTACTGTGGACCACAACTGGGCAGTCAGCTTCAGGTCTGTCAGGTTTCCCCAAAGCTTAGTTTTCAGGTCGACTGGGTATGGTCACATGTTGCTTCTCAGCTCACACAGGAGAGGACAGTCTTGCAGGATATGCTCTGGTGTCTGTTCCGCCTGCTGACACTGGCAGAGAGCTGTTTGACTTATTCTAGTCTATAAGTGTTTGTTGAGTCTGCAGTATCCGGTGCGCAGTCGAAATATAATGACCTGATCTGTTCTACTTAGGTCTTTGAGGGAGTCTTTTCCATAATCATATCCAGTGTTTGTCTTCCAGTCTACTGCAGATTTTCTCTGTATGAGGGTTTTAACCTCTTGAAAAGACAAGGGTTGGTAAATTTGCTCTTTGGCACTGCCCTCCTTAGCTAAGACATCGGCACTCTCATTGCCTGCAATGCTACAGTGGGATGGAATCCACTGCAAGTGAATTTCTACCTTTTCTGAAAGCTGAGCAAGTTCTCTTTTTAGGATTTATACTGTGCTGTCAGCGGATTTAGCCTCCAGGGCTTGTATAGCTGACAGCGAGTCTGTGAGAAATACCATCATGCCAGAAAAGGGTAGATAACAAGTGAGTAGTTACATACATTAGAAACCAACTCCTGAGTTACTGACCGTGAAGCAGGTGCCGACTTGGTGCTCTTGGTCTCCTCTGAACCGTCATCGAAGGTGAGAGCATGCAGTAACTTTTGTCGTCGTCTTCTAGCCTTGAACCACAGTAACGCAGACACACAAATAAGGACAGCGGCTGCTGCACAAGCGCAGACGATAGCCAGAGTCACGGCTGCAGGGAATAGAACAGGGGACATATATTTTTATAGTAGAATTGACAATTGACTCGATCCAACTAATATTTTTATATATTGTACGACCATATTGTCATCATCACGGGGACGTGGGGATGGAGTTCTGCGTCGTGGAGGTAAGGTACTCGCCTCTCGTTCTAAAAGCACTCAGCTCGCTCTCCACGAGTAGCTATTGTGATATTTTCCTGATATCACTTAACTCAGTGTCGGTGAGATGGAGTTTCTAATAATATCGGAGACGGACGATAAAACGGTCCCATGTTCAAGTGGAACACGTTAAAGAACCACTGGCAGCTGAAAATAGTTGAGAATAGGCTGTAAAGTCGCTGACCAGGCAAAATCCATAACAAAGTTTACAATAAAATTTCTAATCTTTTTACGACACTCAAAATTACAACAGTGAGCTCGTGCATTGTCGAGATCACTGATGAGATCTTCCTGTGTAAGATAGAGATCTTTAAACACATGGCTGTCCGCGTGCCCAGCGTGCCCAGAGTGTTCGTAGCGCGTTGGACTGCGGGGACAAACCCCTGTGAGTGTGGGTTCAATTCCGCAGGCTGGCAGAAAAGCCACAGGTTTCCCAGATTTACGATGTTCGTGGTACCGAACCGAAGGGTTACGACGTCCATGGCACCGAGCCGAAGAGCTGAAAGCACAAGTGCTTCTGGATAAAAACAAATAAAAAAACACAAAAAAACGACATGGCTATTCACCGAAGTGTAATGATAATGGCTTACACAATCAATAAATCGATCAATCAATCAATCAATCAAACAAGCTTCAATAAATAAATAAATCAACAAATCAATTTTAAAAAATCAATATATAAATCAAGCAATCAACCAACATATCAATCAATACATCAATCAATACATCAATCAACCAATCAATCAATACATAACAAACAATCAATACATCAATCAACCAATCAATCCACCAACCAACAAATATATCAACCAACCAATCAATCAATATATAATCAACCAATTAATCAATCAATCATGCAATCAATCAATCAATAAATTAATCTTCATCCCTTGTTATGGACGAACAACTGAACAGATTAGTCCAGCAGTTCTCAACATTTTTGTCTGTCCCGATGAGGTGGGGAGGAGGGGGAGTGCACCTGAACTCTTAGTGTACGCACACTAAAACACCTTTTTACGCCCAATATCTTTTATAGTACAATTTTAATGCGTTATGCTCTAAGTTAGTTAGTTCCTTTCGTGCCAAAGGCGGCACATAGGACAGAAGTTTTAGATCTCCATGTGATGCGGTTCTTTGCTAGCAGTTGGAGATCTTGTATGGATTTACATCCCAATAGTTCACTTTCTTGTTGGATGGTTCTTCGAAGAGTGGTCTTTGGTCTTCCACGTTTTCTTTTCCCAACTGGTGACCACATAAGGACTTGTCGATTTAGTCTCTTTTCGTCTGATCTAAGAACATGACCTAAATATTTCCACCTTCATTTCCTTATAATATTTGATACGGGTTGTTGGTGTGTTCTATCTCTCACTGTGTTGTTAGAAACGAAATCACTCCATTTTACTTTTAGTAATTTTCGGAGACATTTATTCTCAAAGCTGTCCAGTTTCTATCAATTTTCTTTGTTGATTTCCACTTTCACAACTGTAGGTCAGTACAGGAATCACACATGACCTAAATAATTTAACTTGTGTACATATACTATGGTCTTGAGATATACTATGTTCTAAGAACATCTATAATTTAACAGAATATTTATAGTTTAACTTCCTTATGTTGAGCGCCAGTGCACTATTTGACATATTCGAATGTACAGAGTTGATAGTTTGATTGTATTCAGTTGATGTATTCTAACAATAATTTTACATAAATATTATGAATTGCAACTTGTGTGTAATTTTGTTTCTTTTAAATGATGTGGCGTGTCGGAAAATTGATACTAACACGATGATTTGCCATATGGCTTGCCGTATCTTCTTATTTTGTCGTCACACTACTATTGGGTTGTTGCCCAGTGTCGTGTCTTTCTGTTTTTGTCTTGCGCTGTTCTGGTGGCTTGAGTGATTGTTATTTTTGCTCTTTGACAGGATTCTGCTATACCATCTAACCATCGTTTTCGTGGTCTTCCTCTCGCATTCTTTCTTGATGTTCTGTTGTATAAGACTCTGTATACAGTGAAGTTTGGTTGCACTATTATTAAGTGTCTAAACCACTTCATTTTTATTTTCTCAATGTAATTCAAGCAAGGTTATGTGCCACTGTAGAGACGACTGTAGAGTTAAATCTTGGAACACAATACCCTACTACGGTAGAAACGTTCATTTGTTGCCTTAAACTTTGTAAAACTGTCGACGTATTTGTATTTTTCCCTTATGTATTATATCCCAACAATATTACAGAAAACTTAACAACAAAGATAATATGAACGTTTTAGTTTTCATTATTGTAACCTATTAATAGAAATGTTTATCTTTACAGAGAATACGAAATCCAATTCGAACTAGCTTTTTCTGATCTAGTCCCTTGTGCAGGAAATGTCCTGGGTAAGTAAAATAAAGTAAAGGGACCCTTTTTCATAACGCGAGGCGCCCGAGTGGTTACCGGGGCCCAAATTTGGGGTGTAAAGAATAGAACCACTGTTACCTGCCACGCATGTCGTAAGAGGCGCCTAAGAGGTTTGGCTGAAATCGGATGCATGTGTCCTAAACGTGTAGAAGTCTTATGCGTGTAGTGGCCTATCAAACCAATGTGCAACGTATACACGTTCTTGGCAAAGATCAAACATATTACAAAGAGTGATTAAAATTGGTCGTAAAGAGCGAACGCAAAGAAGAAGAAGATACCGCGAGGTATTTTGGGTAATACGGTGTTAAACCTGTATTGTTATTTGACCTTCGGCACACGATGGGTGATGTGGTTAACATCGTGCCGGTCGCCTTTACTTCCAAGTGCTTTTTCTAGTACCTAATTGATTGAGGCTGGGCCGATCTGAGAGCCGTTACTATTGGAAAAATATTCCACGCCCATTGTAGAATTGAACCGGGACCACGCGCCTACGATGCGAGTTCACTAACAAGTACTCTTCGAAGGCTCTCCCCTAAAAAAGCAACACATTCTGGGTAGATGATACAATTCCTGCTATTGGATCGATGTTATTGTGATCACAAGATGTTGAAGTAGTTGAGACTAAGCTAAATGAAATAAAATAATATTGTATCTACTACATTTTGGGTTCCTTTAGGAGACTTATCATCCCACATGCTGAGAAGCAATGTGATACGTGAAGTTATTGCTAATAAAATGTTATAACTATAGTGTATATTTTATGTTAGGATATGCACGTGAGTAAAATGTATGCCTGGGAGAGACATTAACGGTTTTATGATTTAGCTGAAATGTCGACACGCAGAACATATTTAAATGATATGCTGAGTTATTGGTCACGCACAATTTGTAACTTTCACGGACATTTACTGGTGCTTATAAACAAACACTAAATTTAAAAAAATAATTTATCGCATCATATGTTTCATCTGCTACCGTATGACAGTTGACGGTAGCATCTGCAACTGTTAAACCCACTTGCTTGTGGGTGGGAAGGATTGGGGTGTCGGGAGAGCTAAAGACTAGGGAAGTAAACCCTGATAGAAAAACCCCACTGCCTTGTGGGTCAGCATTGCTAAAGACTAGGGAAGTAAACCCTGATAGAAAACCCCCACTGCCTTGTGGGTCAGCATTCTAAAGACTAGGAAGTAAACCTGATAGAAAACCCCACTGCCTTGTGGGTCAGCATTGCTAAAGACTAGGGAAGTAAACCCTGATAGAAAACCCCCACTGCCTTGTGGGTCAGCATTGCTAAAGACTAGGGAAGTAAACCCTGATAGAAAACCCCCACTGCCTTGTGGGTCAGCATTGCTAAAGACTAGGGAAGTAAACCCTGATAGAAAACCCCCACTGCCTTGTGGGTCTATAGCAGCTTGTGGGCAGCATTAGCTAATGACTAGGGAGTAAACCTGATCAAAACCGAATGGCCTTGGGTAGTTTATCAAAGACTTCTGGCATCTCATGAACTGCTTGATTCAAACGTTAACTGATAGAGAACCAGTTGGAGGTCAGCATTTGCAAAACTAGGAAGAACATCTATATCAATGCCCTGGGCTAGACTAAAGAAGAAGGATTATTAAACACTGCCTTTGGTCCATTCAAAGACTTAGCTATCGTAGAAACCCTGCCTTGGTCCGCATGGACATCGTAACTCCCTGCCTTCGGGTCGCTTGCACGAAACCTAAATCTGGCGAGAATCTTAGATTTTCTAGCATGCGAATTGAAAACCGACCACAATCGGATAGATCAGCAGTTGAAGTCGCTTATCAACACTGCTGGCATCTCAGAAGAGTGATTCAAACGTTGGACTGTAGCTTTCATTTAGATGAAACTAGTGAGATGATTGTGATGGCAAGACCATTCTGATTAACTTGGGGCTGGGTAAGAAGAGAGGATTGATTTAAAAAAATTATTCGATCAGAAACTCTGAACTTTTCAGAAACTTCGGCTCATGCTTATGAATCGAACTTTCAGTTGGCAGAACTACCCTAAATCTTAATATGACTTTTTCTGGCTATCCGACATTATATTGAACCTTACACAGAAGCAGATAGCACTTAGTCATATGAACACGATGGAGACGGGCAGAAGATATATTAAGTAAACATTAAGAGACTGAATGCAGAAAAAGAAACTACATAGAAATGATATTGAAACTATGTAACATGGAGGAAATATTTAACATAGAACATGACTTAGAACATTTATATGAAACATTACATGGAGAACTACGTAGAACATTATATATGAAACATTACATGGAGAACTACTAGACAATAGAATATTATATATGAAACATTACATGGAGAACTACATAGAACATTATATATGAAACATTACATGGAGAACTACATAGAACATTATATATACTAATGAAACTATTATGCATGTGATTATGAAACATTACATGAGAACATATACATTTTATGAAACATTACATGGAGAACTACAGAATATATATGAACATTATGGAGATATGATATTATGAACATTACATGGAGAACTACTAGAACATTATTATGAAACATTACATGGAGAACTACAGAACATATTATGAAACATTACATGGAGAACTACATAGAACATTATATATGAAACATTACATGGAGAACTACATAGAACATTATATATGAAACATTACATGGATTACATAGAACATTATATATGAAATTGACATAGAATACCATAGACATTATATATGAACATTACATGGAACTCATAGAACATTATTATGAAACATTCATGGAGAACTACTAGAACATATATACATACTGAGAAACCTTAGAACATATATTCAAGCATTTTAAGACATTACAGATCGTCCCAAGAGCATTATAGATTACACAGACTTAACAATGTATGACTATTAGAGTCTATCAATATATATGCCAATTATATAATATATACATTCTCTTCACCCTTCTGCCTATAGAAGCAAATATCTTTACCAAGACCTCTCAAACCTCATATCAAGACCATCTTTCAGATCTGCAACCAAGACCCTCAAACCTCATATCCAAGACCATCTTTTCCAGATCTGCAACCAAGACCTTTCAAACCCTCATATCCAAGACCATCTTTTCCAGATCTGCAACCAAGGCCTTTCAAACCCTCATATCCAAGACCATCTTTTCCAGATCTGCAACCAAGACCTTTCAAACCCTCATATCCAAGGCCATCTTTTCCAGATCTGCAACCAAGACCTCTCAAACCCTCATATCCAAGACCATCTTTTCCAGATCTGCAACCAAGACTTCAACCTCATATCCAAGACCATCTTTTCAGATCTGCACCAAGCTTCAACCTCTATTCCAAGCCATCTTTCCAGATCTGTCAACCAGACCTTCAACCCTCATTCCAGCCATCTTTTCCAGATCTGTCTCCAAGACCTTTCCAACCCTCATTCGACATCTTTTCCAGATCTGCACCAGCCTTTCAACCTCATATCGCAGCAGAGGATACCTGCAGTCATCAGATGAATGTCTGCAACGTTGGTCCCCAGTTTGTTCTCCGTGTCTCGCTCCATACAGAAGGACATCCTGACATTTGAGTCAATATCACTATCCTTCCTTTCGATCTTTTTTGTGATTTACGTTAGACTCTAGAGGTCGACTGTTGTCTGACTCATCTCAGTGTCATGAAGTTTTATGGTGTGTGTTGTAGCATCTTCTAGACATAGCGCTTGCAGCATGTTTTTAGTTTGTTAGAGCATGAACACAGAGGGTTGGGACATCCAGCCCGTGTGGTGTTTGTCAGTCATAGACCCATCTGAAGTCGAAGATGGAGTTGTCCTCTGTCAAGTGTGAGACAAACTGGATGGTTTAGGTTTTTCTAATGTCCTATAGATCTAAGTTTATTCCTAAGCATTCTTGGCTCATATGTTCTTCGAGTATCAGTTCTGATCTGCTTCTTTCAATCCAGAATCATCTTCGTATACAATCGATCTCTATAGCGTCAGTATTTAGTTCAAAAATGATTTGACAACTCGTGAACAAATAACTTTTGTTGCACTAAGGTTCAGATTTTAATATTTAAATGACCAATACTGTTTTAAATATTCAATGCATTAACATTTTCTGATATAAACAAACGATCTATCTATTCTCAATCTTGCTTATCCATTCAGCGTCAGGTCGAAAAAGGAGCACAGGATCGACCTTTATGCGCCTTGTCTTCTTTCATTTCCAGTTCGATTTTTCAGCCAGAGTAAGAAAGTTTTGCTTTGTATCTATAAACATGTCTTTTGTCGCCTTATCTTGAGTCCATTTTGGCGACCTTTGTTGTATCCATTATCGAGTAACATTGCTCTTTTTCATTATATACAAATATCCTTGTAATCCATTGTATCGGATAACATTGCTTTGTATCCAATTGATGAGTAACATTGCTCTTTGTAGCGCACCTGTTGATAATCTGCTTATGGGTCGAACCATTTAATTGGTTGATCTTGATGAATTCAGTGCTGATGACCCACTCAAAACAATGCAGATTAAATGGATGGTCTGTACAAGATGGATTCTGTTTTAAAGAACGACATGAATAAATTATCAGGAAATGTTGATTGATCAACATGAACTGCTTGTTCGTCCAGTGCATGCTATTTATGTCTGAGATAGAACAGTCTATACTAATCTATTGTAGATTATTTATTCATGAAGTCTTCTAATTTATGAATTAATTCTAAATAGCTCATAAATAAACACATATATCTAGCAAATTTGAACATATATGTTGCCCTCCCCACCATCAGCAATCTGTCTCATCATTTCACAGTTTCTCATCTATCTTTACCATGTTGATCAAAAGCTACTGACAGAGTTGCAATGTTGTAAGAGTTTGAAGTGTATGGGTCAGACTAAGATGTTCGAACAACTGCTGAATATCAGACTAATGACAGGCAAAGTATTGAGAAAGAAAACCTAAGTCAAACGCATGTTGAAATAAAAATGGTCTGGACAACATACACAAAGAAACTTTGTCTAATAAATATATTATCTATGACATTGTGAAGTGTACAGTGCGTTAGCAAGTCCGCTGATTAACACAGCTTCATTTCTCTCAAGCTCTCTTACACATTTTCACAGAAGTCTAGGTTACACCATCTAGCCTGATTATGCTGATAACAGTATGTTTGTCTAAGTGTATCTATATTCAGTTGATACATATATATATATATATATTTATATATATTATCGATTTGTCTTTATGATAGCTATAGCTATATATATGTCTATATATATATGAGCAAGCAGTATTTGCGAACATATGTGGCGTGTGTAGGTTTTGCGTACTCTATCAGTATCACAATGATTCTCATAATATTTGAGAATGTATCCCACTTGCACTTTCATACGTTAACTTAAATGTACGTAAAGAAAGTAATAGTCAATTCAAGACTGTCGATATCTTCATAGAAACTTATCTAGAAATACTACTGGTGGTCACCACTTCGACTTTCCTTGGTATTTATAATGTTGACATTTGAACAAGCAGTTCTTCTCTTTTATCTTCTTTGCGATCGTTCTTTACGACCAATTTTAATCACTCTTTGTGGCATGTTTGATATTTGTCAAGAACGTGTATACGTTGCACATTGGTTTGGTAGGCCCTAAATGCATAGACTTCTACACGTTTAGGACACATGCGTTCGATTTCAGCCAAACCTCCTTAGTCGCCTCTTACGACATACGTGGCAGGTAACAATGGTTCTATTCTTTACACCCCAAATTTGGGCCCCAATAACCACTCGAGCGAATCTCTAGCAGTTTAGTTGCCACTTGATCAGTGCCACACGTTCCCACTTTATAACTTTCTATCTTAATTTAAAATTTATTAGAAAATAAGAGAAAAAAAAGGAGGGAAAAATAGAATTCATGTTCTCAAGGCATCGCCATTGCTGGAGTTCCATTTAGATAACTGATATTTTCCGAATTCTTTAACCAACTAGAAATACGTGGAGAAGAGATTAACGTTATAGTTGAATGCTGAAAGAAGCTGCAAGAGACAGTTAAATAAAGGTAGAATTGGCAGGAGTTGGTTGAGGAAATATGCCCCAACTGTGATTTAAAAGCACAAGAGAGATGTCGTAAAAACATTGCAAGTTTCCGGTTTGGTCGTCTATGGTCAACTGGAAACAAGTGGTGTATATATAGTGTTTTGCCCACCTGCCCAGCGTGTTCATAGCGCATTGGACGACAGATGACAAGCACTTTATGAGTGCGAGTTCAATTTCGCGGGCTGGCAGAAAAGCCACAGATTCTCCAGATTTACGGTGTTTGTGGCACCGAACCGAAGGGTTACGATGTTCATGGCACCGAGCCGAAGAACTGAAAGCTCAAATGCTTCTGGATAGGAAAAAAAGTGTTTTAAGTTGGAGAGGTCGCAACATATCAAAGAACCATAGTCGAACCAAACAGTTTAGTTTAGACTAAGTGGACGATGTCGTAGACAGACATAATAAATGTCTACGAATACTATAGTGTAAATAGGGAAGAGAAATGTAGCTCTAACTTCAGAATTAGAGGATTATTCAACTTAAATATATCACCATCATCATCATCATCATTTTTCTCATCGTCGTGTGCTGTGTTGGGTATTATTGGCGATCAGATCTCTCACCTGATCTGTCTGTTTTATGTCTTCCTACATTTATGTTGTTTGACACATCACAATAAGGGACGCAACTATGAAATAGAGACTAGAAACAACAGAGACATGATGAAATATGGACAATATCAAATATAGTTTAGTTTAGTCGTCGGATCACCATCACTGCACGTCGAACAAATTAGTCAATAAGTGCTCCGATCTCTCCTTCAGTATTTCCATCAGCGTGTGGCAACTAACGACACCGGTTCTTTGTTGGTTTACAATTCTTCTTTGTCTGCCAGCATAGCGTTCTTGTCGAGCTACACCACATCTAACTTTGAGTTCTTGCAGTCTGGTTAGTGTTGTAGATTCACCGCTATTACGTAAATCATGTACACTTCCTCTCTCCCTTAAGGAATTTATAATATCAGCCTGGTCCATTTCTCGCCCGCTTTGTACAGCAGCCATACCTGCAAGCCTATCCGCACGTTCATTCCCCTTACACCTGCATGCCCTGGCACAAAAATAAAACTGACAAAAATAAAACTGATCTTTGTCAGCTTAGACCTCCCAGCGACTCCATCCAATGTCTCCTAGCCCATCCTGTTTCAATCTTCCTGAGCATACTCATTGAGTATTGAATATCAAATATAATGATGCTAGAGATGGCCACGATAGGATGCAACAGAGAAAGTGCAATATCCGTTACATACAAGAGTACACTGAGATAATATTTAATGTAATATTTATCTCGTACATCGATTAAATTTGTCCTTGTATATCTTTTAATGTCATATTCTCACAGGAGCAGCGAACAACCAATTGTTGATTTCAAGACTAATATATTTGTTACTGTGAACCAATAGCTTGAGAACCGTTGTGTGTCCTGCATTAAAATAGCCCAGCCCCTGTAAAAGTATTAACATCAGTGTAAGAAATCTGGAGTAAGAACATATTGAACTATTAGCTATACGTGGTAAACTATTATATAATTGTCCAGATGTTGCAGTCAGAATATCTTGTCTCTCGTGACTTTCTCTACGTTACTGAAGAGACAACTTACAACTAGATTCTATGCAGAGCCGTGCCATGATATGATACCGAGAGGCGACCACATCAGACATCGCCGTAAGGGGGCGGCATAAGCAGCAAAATCAAAATACAATTTAAACAACTCAATTATTAAAAATCTTTACGCAACGCTTTCTGTATTGGTCTAAGTTATTCAGATATTGATGTAAACGATTTAGTAATCGTACATTTTGTTCAGTTTAAAAAAAAATCCCAATCGAAGGTTATTTTAGAGAAAAAACATTTAAGGGCGGCATTTCGAAGACTTGCATCATACTGAGAAAATATACAGCACGGTCCTGATTTTATGGCTCTTAACTTAGCATTTTGGTGCCTGTTTTAGATTAGAAGAATGTGAATATGGAAACATAAAGCAAGGTAGCTTTATAAAACACAGCTTTATTTCAATCAAAAGAATTGTCATGCCAAGGATACAAAACACAGCTTTATTCAATCAAAGAACTGTCATGCAAGATAGCAAACACAGCTTTGTTTCAATCAAAGAACTGTCATCGCAAGGATACAAAACACAGCTTTATTTCAATCAAAAGAATTGTCATGCCAAGGATACAAAACACAGCTTTATTTCAATCAAAAGTTGTCATGCAAGGATACAAAACAAGCTTTTTTCAATCAAAGAACTGTATCTCAAGGATACAAAACACAGTTTTATTTCAATCAAAAGAACTGTCATGCCAAAGGGTACAAAACACAGCTTTATTTCAATCAAAAGAATTGTCATGCCAAGGATACAAAACACAGCTTTATTTCAATCAAAGAATTGTTATGTCAAGGATACAAAACACAGCTTTATTTCAATCAAAAGAACTGTCATGCCAAGGATACAAAACACAGCTTTATTTCAATCAAAAGAACTGTCATGCCAAGGATACAAAACACAGCTTTATTTCAATCAAAAGAATTGTCATGCCAAGGATACAAAACACAGCTTTATTTCAATCAAAAGAACTGTCATGCCAAGGATACAAAACACAGCTTTATTTCAATCAAAAGAACTGTCATGCCAAGGATACAAAACACAGCTTTATTTCAATCAAAAGAACTGTCATGCCAAGGATACAAAACACAGCTTTATTTCAATCAAAAGAACTGTCATGCCAAGGATACAAAACACAGCTTTATTTCAATCAAAAGAATTGTCATGCCAAGGATACAAAACACAGCTTTATTTCAATCAAAAGAATTGTCATGCCAAGGATACAAAACACAGCTTTATTTCAATCAAAAGAACTGTCATGCCAAGGATACAAAACACAGCTTTATTTCAATCAAAAGAACTGTCATGCCAAGGATACAAAACACAGCTTTATTTCAATCAAAAGAATTGTCATGCCAAGGATACAAAACACAGCTTTATTTCAATCAAAAGAACTGTCATGCCAAGGATACAAAACACAGCTTTATTTCAATCAAAAGAACTGTCATGCCAAGGATACAAAACACAGCTTTATTTCAATCAAAAGAACTGTCATGCCAAGGATACAAAACACAGCTTTATTTCAATCAAAAGAACTGTCATGCCAAGGATACAAAACACAGCTTTATTTCAATCAAAAGAACTGTCATGCCAAGGATACAAAACACAGCTTTATTTCAATCAAAAGAACTGTCATGCCAAGGATACAAAACACAGCTTTATTTCAATCAAAAGAACTGTCATGCCAAGGATACAAAACACAGCTTTATTTCAATCAAAAGAACTGTCATGCCAAGGATACAAAACACAGCTTTATTTCAATCAAAAGAACTGTCATGCCAAGGATACAAAACACAGCTTTATTTCAATCAAAAGAACTGTCATGCCAAGGATACAAAACACAGCTTTATTTCAATCAAAAGAACTGTCATGCCAAGGATACAAAACACAGCTTTATTTCAATCAAAAGAACTGTCATGCCAAGGATAGAAAAACAACACTGGATATATGATAACTGTCCTACAAGAAACACGTCAAAGGCAAGATCTTCTTCTTCGGCGATCTCTGGTTATGCGTTTAGCCAGAGCCAACTAAAAAACTGATGGGCCTTCGGACTCAGGTAAGAATTATTGGAAATCAGACCATAACTACACCACGTGACTTAGGATTACAGTATTGACGTATATAGACGAATTCATTTTAAAATCAATACAAAATGCTAAATCGAAGTTATATTATGCAACAAGTTAAGTTTAACAATAAGGAATGTCAATATTATGAATATTTTTCACCAATAAATAACGATATACTCACATAATTGAGTAAAATTGCAAAAAGCTAGCAGTGTTCTATCAAACATATATACATTCCAGCCCCTTCTCTGATCTAGGTCAGGGATTTCCCGGTTAGTTGTCTGGCCTAGTTATCCAGAGTTGGCTGTGGTTAGCTCACAGCGGACCACAAACTGGGCAATCACCTTCAGCTCAGGTCTGGCATGTTTCCACAAATCTTAGTTTTTAAGTCGACTGGATATGACCACATGTTTCTTCTCAGTTCATCCAGGAGAAGAAAGTCTTGCAGAACATGCTCTGGTGTCTGTTCCGCCTGCTGACACTTGCAGAGAGCTGTTTGACATATTTCTTGTCTATGAAAGTGTCTGTTGAGTCTGCAGTGTCCGGTACGTAGGCGAAATATGATGACCTGGTTTGTTCTACTTAGGTCTTTGAGAACGTCTTTTCCATAATCATATCCAATGTTTGTCTTCCAGTAAACTGCAGATTTTCTCTGTATGAGGGTTTGACCACTTGAACAAGACAAGATGAAAACAATGATGTATTTCAAGCAGGACCCTTGTCCTGTATCCATTGTTGTTCATGTACCCTTTGCCTGATAAAGTCTTTTTGGTCGAAACATTACTGTCTTTCGTTTCTTATGCTAATGGTCCGGTTTCAATTCTACAGTGGACGTGGAATTTTTTCCGACCGTAAAGACTTCCAGGTCGACTCGGCCTCAATTGGGTACCAGTAAAATCTCTGGGAAGTAAAGGCGACGGGCGGGATGTTGACCACATCGCCCATCGTGTGCCGAGGATCAATGAAAAATACTGGTCTTATCTTATCTTATCTTAACCACATTTGCGTGAAGCGTCGTGGGAAGAGTTAATTTTCTATCTTGTGCCAGGTGTGTTGCGCTTGACGTTGTCAGTCCATGCTTTCGCAGGGACTCTGAGATGTTATCTATCCATCGTGTTCTTGGCCTGCCTCGTGCTCTGCGCCCTGAGTGTCGATTATTGTAGGCACGTGATGGTAGTAATGTGGTTCCATTCTCATTAGATGGCCGAACCACTTGAATCTTTGCTTCTCGAATGTACTGTATGCATGGTATAGTACCAACGATGCTTCTGATATTCTTATTTCTCACTCTATCTCGCCTTGTAACGTTGACAGCTTTTCGTAGACATCTCATTTCACATGTTGTAATCTTTCTTTCTTGTGTCTTAGTCAGGGCCATGTTTGGCACTGATAGCAGAGAGTTGGAATAAATATGCAGTTTATCAGTTGTCGTTTGACTGCCATGTTTGACTGCATGTTTGACTGCCATGTTTGACTGGTTTGACTGCCATGTTTGACTGCCATGTCTAACACTGTATTACACTACGTGGTATAAAAAGGGTTCCTTTACTTTAAAAAAATAATTACTGTCTTGTTTGTGATGTGTAAAACTAATTTACTTCATATTTCCAAATGTCACCTTTAGTACATAGTTCTCTGCGTCTTGCTATGCGCATCCGTAACAAATGTAACGAAAGAAACACATTTAATTTGTATCTGTTTTATAATGTAAATATCTGGAATGTGACCTTGCCTCTTTTGTTTATGATTTCAGAATAAACATTCCTCTTCATTATTATAACATTTATTACTGTGTTTGTTGTTGTTGAGACAAGTATGTAACGATCGGAATATCCACGCTAATATTCATTATTCTTATTGAAATATGAAAAACGGTGTTGATGTCTCTTTATGTACATACACTTTAATGAACACGCACGGGCGCGCATACACACGCACATAAACAAACACATATTTACATACATAGACATGCACACACACAGAAACACACACATGTATACAAAGACACGTACACTAGTTGCACGCATCACTACACGCTTACACGCACACACACACAAATCAATACACACATCACTACACAAACACACTTACACGCGACACAAATCAGTACACACACATACATCACTACACACACATCACTACACACATACATGCATGCACACACACACATCATAGACAAAATCAGCCCAAAAATTTTAATGATTTTTGTTCTTGGGCACACAGGAGTTAGGGGTAATGAACGAGCTGATAGATTAGCTGGCTTGGCTACAATATCAGAGGGAGCTGCCATGGATCGAAATGACATTCTTCACGCATTGAGAGTCTTTCCGAACAGAGGAGTTTCAGGGCTGTGAATCCCACTCGCTGACCAGATTGAAAGAGATGGTGTCAATATTGGTGCAGCCCGAAAAGAACGACATACTAAATATGCAAAGAGATTGATTAATCAACATCGAACTGGCGTGTTGGGTCGATGGACGCTGCTGGATTTGCTGAGGCGGAGATTGGAGCACGTATGGACATGTCCGGAGTGCTATGATGATAGTCCTCATATAACTGATAACTGATAACACGTCATAGACCTAACTAGCATTTTATCTCTATGGCTTGCAGCCTCAGTATTTATAAAAGACTTATATTTGTTGTTGTCAACGCACCATAAGACAGATTCTAGTCAGAGACAGTGCTGACTCTGTTTCTAAGATTTAGGAGCAAGGAAAACTGGCTAGAAATCGAATCTTTCAGAATCGCGTTGAAGATAGCGAAGTTCTGCAAATGATATTTTACATGAAGAGAGTAGCGGTATCTGTTGTCTATTACCTAACCTTGATAAGGGAATACGTAGTGCTTTCGCCTGAGTGGTTACCGGGGCCCAAATTTGGGGTGTAAAGAACAGAACCACTGTTACCTGCCACGCATGTTGTAAGAGGCGACTAAGGAGGTTTGGCTGAAATCGGTGCACATGTCCTAAACGTGTAGAAGTCTATGCCTACCAAACCAATGTGCAACGTATACACGTTCTTGGCAAAGATCAAACATATCACAAAGAGTGATTAAAATTGATCGTAAAGAACGAAAGTGAATAAGAAGAAGTAGTGCTTTCTATAAAAGTAGATTTAAAACTTCTGTGTCCACTTGCCACCCAGTCCTCACATATGTCTGGCTAATAGTTGTATCATCAACCACACTCTCACATATCACCTCGATTAGCGATTTTAAATAATATGAGGGCAGATGATGAGACTTGAACCACCACGAGGTTGTGATCCTCTAACCAAACTGGTTTCAAATAACGCAACCCCCAGCTGGTGACTCACAACAGAGCGGCTTGGATAGCATGAGCACAGAAAGACTCCATGCGATATGGAGTATGATTCACCATCAGATCTTGTCAAGCAAATGTTACTCTAGTCATTCATAAACATTTGTAAACTTCTATTGAACACATTAAAATATGACAACACTAGAGATCTGTTCATGAGGATTTGCGTTAATACGAGTTACTTGTGAACTTGTTAACATTATGCTGCGTCGTGCTCGACAACTATAGTGCGTTTCAAATTGATTTTCCGCGGGGAAAATTTAATATCTCTGCCACGGCTTGCCCATAATTGATGTAACTTTGCATATGATCTAATGATCGTAATGTCCCGAGGTTGATATTTTTTACTCAATAACAAACGTATGGTTTAAAATTTTCTTTATGTAAAGTATATAAAAGTGACCATCTCCTTGGCCAACCATATAATGAGAAGTATTACCCATTCATATTTGTGAGATGTTGCAAGCTCCACGACTTGCACGTTTTTCACGTGGTTTTCCTGATTTTAATCGCTTTATCGCACTTTAAAAAATGTATAGTGATTCTTCCGGTGTGTTTAGTTACAATTTACCGTTTGTGTTTTCAGAGCATAGGTGTATTACAAAATGTTAGGCTCATCAAAGTGAGTAAACACTTTATATGATTTATATAATATGAGTTATCTCACCCTCCAAAATTCGAATTGTACACACACCTATGCCGAAAATATGTGATTTGTTAAATTTACGGTAAATTATTTTCTTCCAGCACCAGATAATTACTAGGTTTGAAAAGATCAAAGGAATTCGCCGTTGCAAGAAAAGTACACTACCTGCAACATTGAATTTTAGACAATCGTTGGGACATCGGAAATACAACTCCACATGCAAAAAAATCACGTTCATCCATGCAATGAATATGGAGATATTTGAGGTCAATCGTTGACCGAACGTTTTGAAACGCACTATAGCATGCACTGTACGCCAGCTTAGAGGCCCAGTTCTGATCTCTCTCTTTCAACTAGCATACACTCATCCTTATATAAAGCATGGTTATCATGAGTTTTGAGCTAATTAATCTCAATTTATTTTTATTTTACCATTCTCTGTGGTATATCTTTTAAGAGTAGGAAACATTCTAGTTATTGTGTTATTTTTAAAATCAGTTTGAACTTACGGTAACGTTGTAACTATGATTATTTGTCCAATTTTTCTATTGAACTTACTGACGTATTTCAGACTCGGGTACAGTTGATCTAAACAAGCGTTTCCAAAGTGGGCAGGTATCGCCCCATGTGGGCGCTGAAGCATTCCAGGGGGTGATAGTGGGTTCAGAAGCATTTGGGGGATTTTTTCAGATTTTGCGATTGAATAATCATTAAAAATTTGAATTCTGTATTTTAATTCATCTTATGCCCATCTTACATGATCCATTTCTCCATCAATTTTCTATTTCATGTATATAATCATTTGAAAATTGACCACGTATGGCAGAAATATATATATAAATTTTCTATGTCAAAGTGAAAATAGAGCATGAATATATATATATATATATATATATATATATATATATATATATATATATATATATATATATATATGTGGGGTCGTTGGCAAACTGTTTTAATGGGGAGAGGGCGTTACAAAGTTTATGTTGTGCAAAGTGGGTGGTGGGCCGAAATAGTTTGGGAATCTATGATCTAAACTAAAGTCTGACTTACGTACAATTTTGAAATTAATGGATATCCTTTTCCGTCTTTACAGACTGTCAATTGGCAAGTGTTTTACTGTGACAATTTCTGAGTTTTCGCTTTTCTCTCTTGTATTTACAGACTGTCAATTGGCAAGTGTTTTACTTTGACAACTTCTAAGAGATTCACTTTTTCTCTTATCTTTCAGCTGATACATAAATCTCTTATCAAAAGACTTTGCGCTCTTGTTCAATATCACTTTTCACACAACTCTGTCATTAGCTAGTTTTTCTCATGTGCTGGGACCTATAGAAAAGTTCTTCATTGAGGCCTTGCAGACATCTTTAAATCTGAGCATTGGGATACCCTGGTGCCTCTTCCCCTCCGAAAATTTACAGAACAACATTTGTTTTGGTATGCAACAATTTTCCATTCTTCTCACATGCCCCAACCATCTTAACCTCTATATTGTCGCTGAGTACGGGAGACTAATGCCGGAAGAGGTTAACATAATTTTAGAAGGAGAATATTATTGGACTTTCAGATGAAGACGAAAATCAATATTAATTTGTATCTGTCCAAGTTATATTTTTGTGTTAATATGTTGCATGTTCTGTCTAAGCTAAATCTGAGATCTGCCATTGCACTGTGTTCGGAATCTATCTATTCTGACGTGGATTACCACCGCCCGCGAAAATATCAATAAATCAGCTCACACGTAGGGTTATTGAAATCAATATTAATATAAATAAGTATGTGACAGGTTTCCCTTGATCTATTAAGACATTGCGACAGTGGAACACACACTCCCAACTGATGACGTGATGTGTGTCAGGGAGAATGCGACAGTGAAATACACATGTCAACTGATGACGTGATGTGTCAGAGTGCAGGAGAATAATATTGTGTCAGAAACGTCCAGATTGTTGTGCAGTAAAATCCGCACTATTTTGTGCTAGTAAATACCCTTTTTGGCACTATCATAGAATGTGTATACTTCAGAGGCGGCTCGTTATTATGGGCCAGTGGGGCCGGCCCCCAAATAATGTGTAACGTGTATTTATTATTTAATAAATTAAAATATAACCTAACCTGAAACAAGATTTTCTGAAAATTTGTGTCTGGCCCACTAACAAAAAGGATCACGAGCCGCCACTGATATACTTCTTGTCCCAATCTGTGTCATAATTTTCCACAATCACAAAACGTGTTTATTTCTTGTCCCAGTCTTCGTCATAATTTTCCACAATCCAGAACGTGTTATTTGTCACATCTTTGTCATAATTTCACTACAGAATGTTTATTTCTTGTCCCAGTCTTTGTCATAATTTTCCCAATCACAGAACGTGTTTATTTCTTGTCCAGTCTTTGTCATATTTTCACACTCAAATGTTTTTTCTTTCCAGTTTTGTCTAATTTTCTTATTCCATTATCTTTCCCTTGTTCCCCTCTTATACTAACTTATTATTTCTCCGTCCATTAAATTCATTTCTCCCCATCTGTTAGTATTTCTTCTTCTTTCTCCTCCAATAAACATTTGATCTCCATTCTGTCTCTCCATTATAAATTCTTTCACTCTTGTTTTTATTATACATTCTACTTAGTCCTTTCTCTATTATACATCCTACTTAGTTCTCTCTCTCTCTATTATACATCCTACTTAGTTCTCTCTCTATTATACATCCTACTTAGTTCTCTCTCTATTATACATCCTACTTAGTTCTCTCTCTCTATTATACATCCTACTTAGTTCTTCTCTCTTATTATACATCCTACTTAGTTCTCTCTCTATTATACATTCTACTTAGTTCTCTCTCTATTATACATCCTACTTAGTTCTCTCTCTATTATACATCCTCTTAGTTCTCTCTCATTATACATCCTACTTAGTTCTCTCTCTTATTATACATCCTACTTAGTTCTCTCTCTCTCATTATACATCCTACTTAGTTCTCTCTCTTCATCCTATATTCTCCTATCCTATAGTTCTCTCTCTATTATACATCCTACTTAGTTCTCTCTCTATTATACATCCTACTTAGTTCTCTCTATCTATTATACATCCTACTTAGTTCTCTCTCTCTCTATTATACATCCTACTTAGTTTCTCCTCTATTATACATCCTACTTAGTTCTCTCTCTATTATACCATTCCTATCATCTAGTTCTCTCTCTCTCTATTATACATCCTACTTAGTTCTCTCATTAACATCCTACTAGTCTTCATTATCATCCTACTTAGTTTCTCTCTCTATTATACATCCTACTTAGTTCTTCTCTATTATACATCCTACTTAGTTCTCTCTTCTCATTATACATCCTACTTAGTTCTCTCTCTCATTATACTCTACTTAGTTCTTCCTCTCTCTATTATACATCCTATTTAGTTCTCTCTCTATTATACATCCTACTTAGTTCTCTCTCTCTATTATACATCCTACTTAGTTATCTCTCTCTATTATACATTCTACTTAGTTCTCTCTCTCTCTCTATTATACATCCTACTTAGTTCTCTCTCTATTATACATCCTACTTAGTTCTCTCTCTCTATTATACATCCTACTTAGTTATCTCTCTCTATTATACATCCTACTTAGTTCTCTCTCTCTCTATTATACATCCTACTTAGTTCTCTCTCTATTATACATCCTACATAGTTCTCTCTCTATTATACATCCTACTTAGTTCTCTCTCTCTATTATACATCCTACTTAGTTCTCTCTCTCTATTATACATCCTACTTAGTTCTCTCTCTCTATTATACATCCTACTTAGTTCTCTCTCTATTATACATCCTACTTAGTTATCTCTCTCTATTATACATCCTACTTAGTTCTCTCTCTCTATTATACATCCTACTTAGTTCTCTCTCTCTCTATTATACATCCTACTTAGTTTTCTCTCTCTCTATTCTCTATTATACATCCTACTTAGTCTCTCTCTATTATACATCCTACTTAGTTTCTCTCTCTCTATTATACATCCTACTTAGTTCTCTCTCTCTCTATTATACATCCTACTTAGTTCTCTCTCTCTTATACATCCTACTTAGTTCTCTCTCTCTCTATTATACATCCTACTTAGTTCTCTCTCTATTATACATCCTACTTAGTTCTTCTCTCTCTATTATACATCCTACTTAGTTCTCTCTCTATTATACATCATACTTAGTTCTCTCTCTCTCTATTATACATCCTACTTAGTTCTCTCTCTATTATACATCCTACTTAGTTCTCTCTCTCTATTATACATCCTACTTAGTTCTCTCTCTATAATACATCCTATTTAGTTCTCTCTCTCTCTATTATACATCCTACTTAGTTCTCTCTCTCATTATACATACTACTTAGTTCTCTCTCTATTATACATCCTACTTAGTTCTCTCTCTTTATTATACATCCTACTTAGTTCTCTCTCTATTATACATCCTACTTAGTTCTTCTCTATTCTCTCTATTCTCCTATTATCATCCTACTTAGCTCTCTCTCTTATTATACATCCTACTTAGTTCTCTCTCTCTTAATATACATCCTACTTAGTTCTCTCTCTATTATACATCCTACTTAGTTCTCTCTCTCTCTCTATTATACATCCTACTTAGTTCTCTCTATTATACATCCTACTTAGTTTCTCTCTCATTATACATCCTACTTAGTTCTCTCTCTCTCTATTATACATCCTACTTAGTTCTCTCTCTATTATACATCCTACTTAGTTCTCTCTCTCTCATTATACATCCTACTTAGTTCCTCTCTCTATTATACATCCTACTTAGTTCTTCTCTATTATACATCCTACTTAGTTCTTCTCTCTCTATTATACATCCTACTTAGTTCTCTCTCTCTCTATTATACATCCTACTTAGTTCTCTCTCTATTATACATCCTACTTAGTTCTCTCTCTCTCTATTATACATCCTACTTAGTTCCCTCTCTCTCTCTATTATACATCCTACTTAGTTCTCTCTCTATTATACATCCTACTTAGTTCTCTCTCTATTATACATCCTACTTAGTTCTCTCTCTCTATTATACATCCTACTTAGTTCTCTCTCTATTATACATCCTACTTAGTTCTTCTCTCTCTATTATACATCCTACTTAGTTCTCTCTCTCTATTATACATCCTACTTAGTTCTCTCTCTCTATTATACATCCTACTTAGTTCTCTCTCTATTATACATCCTACTTAGTTCTCTCTGTCTATTATACATCCAACTTAGTTTTCTCTCTATTATACATCCTACTTAGTTCTCTCTCTCTCTATTATACATCCTACTTAGTTCTCTCTCTATTATACATCCTACTTAGTTCTCTCTCTCTCTATTATACATCCTACTTAGTTCTCTCTCTCTATTATACATCCTACTTAGTTCTCTCTCTCATCATACATCCTACTTAGTTCTCTCTCTATTATACATCATACTTAGTTCTCTCTCTCTATTATACATCCTACTTAGTTCTCTCTCTCTATTATACATCCTACTTAGTTCTCTCTCTATTATACATCCTACTTAGTTCTCTCTGTCTATTATACATCCAATTTAGTTCTCTCTCTCTCTATTATACATCCTACTTAGTTCTCTCTCTCTATTATACATCCTACTTAGTTCTCTCTCTCTATTATACATCCTACTTAGTTCTTTCTCTATTATACATCCTACTTAGTTCTCTCTCTATTATACATCCTACTTAGTTCTCTCTCTATTATACATCCTACTTAGTTCTCTCTCTCTATTATACATCCTACTTAGTTCTCTCTCTCTCTCTTTGCGTTCCTAGTTCTCTCTGTCTATTATACATCCTACTTAGTTCTCTCTCTCTATTATACATCCTACTTAGTTCTCTCTCTCTATTATACATCCTACTTAGTTCTTTCTCTCTATTATACATCCTACTTAGTTCTTTTTCTATTATACATTCTACTTAGTTCCTCTCTCTCTATTATACATCCTACTTATTTCTTCTCTCTATTATACATCCTACTTAGTTCCTCTCTCTATTATACATCCTACTTAGTTCTCTCTCTCTAATATACATCCTACTTAGTTCTCTCTCTATTATACATCCTACTTAGTTCTCTCTCTATTATACATCCTACTTAGTTCTCTCTCTCTCTATTATACATCCTACTTAGTTCTCTCTCTATTATACATTCTACTTAGTTCTCTCTCTCTATTATACATTCTACTTAGTTAATACGAAAAATACGAGACAAATTAAATACGAGACAAATATGAGAAAAAATACGAGACAAATTTAGTTGATATTATTGAAGAGAGTATTATGAACTTATGGCAGATGCTCATGCAAAGTCAAAATAATTAAAAGATGCGGTTGGGAGCGATGGCAATAGAGTAAATAACGACAAGTTAGTCATTTTGTCATCCGTAATGAGTAAGTAATTTAAACGGTACTAAGTAATGAGTAAGTAATTTAAGCGGTACTGAGTAATGAGTAAGTAATTTAAACGGTACTAAGTAATGAGTAAGTAATTTGAACGGTACAAAATTAACGGTACTAAGTAATGAAAGAATTTACCTGGTACTCAGTAATGAGTAAGTAAATTAGGTACTAGGAATTTAGTAAGTAATTTAAGAGGTACTAAGAATGAAATAAGTAATTTAGTGTACTAAGTAATGAGTAAGTAATTTAAGCAGGTACATATAATGAGTAAATAATTTAAACGGTACTAAGTAATGAGTAAGTAATTTAAGCGGTACTAAGTAATGAGTAAGTAATTTAAGCGGTACTAAGTAATGAGTAAGTAATTTAAGCGGTACTAAGTAATGAGTAAGTAATTTAAACGGTACTAAGTAATGAGTAAGTAATTTAAGCGGTACTAAGTAATGAGTAAGTATCTCTGACGTGGGGCTCTGCGCTGAAGGTTGCACGGACAGGAGAGCATGGAAAGTCCTTTCTGAAGCCCCATGTGTCACTAGGCATGACGGGATTAAGTAGTAAGTAAGTAAGTAATGAGTAAGTAATTTAAACGGTACTAAGTAATGAGTAAGTAATTTAAACGGTACTAAGTAATGAGTAAGTAATTTAAGCGGTACTAAGTAATGGTAAATATTTAAACGGTACTAAGTAATGAGTAAGTAATTTAAGCGGTACTAAGTAATGAGTAAGTAATTTAAACGGTACTAAGTAATGAGTAAGTAATTTAAGCGGTAGTGAGTAATGAGTAAGTAATTTAAGCGGTACTGAGTAATGAGTAAGTAATTTAAGCGGTACTGAGTAATGAGTAAGTAATTTAAACGGTACTGAGTAATGAGTAATGTGAGAGTCTGTAGTTTAAACGGTACTGAGTAATGAGTAATGTGAGAGTCTGTAGTTTTAACGGTAATGAGCCTGATCACAAGCCAAGCGTACCTGGTTCAAACTCCGCGATGGGTAATTTTGGAAGCAAATTAGTCCCCTGGGATTTTTACGAACGGTGAACATAGATCTCACCGTTCAGAAAGCAATGGCGAACTACTGAACGTATAAGTTGTGCCTAGAAAATCAACGACTCATTTACTGTGGTTGATGGCTAGGTCATGTAAAGGATATGCTACAATTTTTTCAATTTTTTTTTCAATGAGAAAGTAAATTGTAATTACTGAATTTTGTTTCTGCTTTTTCCCTGTCATTCCCATATCAATATCATTTCTATTTTCTCTGT